>JABTXL010003013.1:1652396-1731536 GCA_025134845.1 Neodon shergylaensis
GATAGATAGATAGATAGATAGATAGATAGATAGATAGATAGATAGATAGAAATAGATGTCAAGGTACATGTATAGCGTTATGCACATATACAGATAAAGGAACAAAGGAAGGGTGAGAAGAAGCCAGATTATAGATTAGCCTCAATATTCTGTGTGAATCAAGAAGATAAATGGATTTTCAAAGCCCATACATTGTATGGATAGAGTTTTAAAAGATACGGAGTTTTAGAAATGTTAGCCAGGAGAAATGTCTGCAGGAGTGTGACAATCTTTACATCACCCCACTGTTGCAGATCAGGGCAAATCTGTAGAACGCCAATCCTACCAAACTTTACATCACCCCAGTGTTGCAGATCAGAGCAAATCTGTAGAACGCCAATCCTACCAAACTTTGAGACTTTATCCTACTACCAAGGGCAGGGTCTAGAGAGCACAGCAGAAATAGAGCAGGGTTTGGGGTTGGCAGGAGAGCAGAAACATCAAGGATGATGGGGAAATGATGTCATGGCTGACCAAGGACCCCACACAGTTCCTGTGAGCAGCTGCGGAGATGAATAATGCAATTTAAGACGGGATCAATGTGGAAGAACTTGCAGTTCTTGCGCATGTGCAGAAGCTGTAGTAGAAAAGAAAGACACAGGAGGAACAGGAAAGGGCCCACTGGAGATCTTGCCTGAGAAATGGCCTCTCAAGAGACCAAGACTGGGGCAATGGAATGGGAAGCTAGCATAGAAAAAGAACGAAAGTTAGCACACAAATGTAAGGCAGAAGAAGTGAAGATGACTGTTGTCCAAGAAGGCTGTAGTGACCCCTGCAAAGATCAGACTTGAAGTTCAGGAAGAGCAAGGCACCAGAGGCCACGGCATGGCCATTAGGAATTTAGAACTTGAAACCTCTGGACGAAGATGAAAACTCTTCTTAGAGAAAAGACCTCACTTACTCTTCCAAATGCAGGAGAGCCAGGTCTGTGTTTAAGTGACAAGTATTGTTTTAAATTGCTAAGGCATGTTGAAATGTGCCCCAGAGGATGGAGGGTCAGAACACATTGTTAAAAACAGACTTCCAAGGGCCTCTTCCTCTTTCACTTTCTGCCGCAGCGTCTGCTAGGCAAGGAGCATGATTCATTAATAAATTTAGCACCAGGGGCCTGACTCATTCAGAAACTTTAACCAGCACCTCAGCCCATCTTACTCTACGCTAGTGGATGATATTCTCCAGCCACGGCTGGCAGAAGCCACCTTTGTGGGAGATGACTTGTAGAGCGTGTACAGTGTACCACTGGCGTGTCGTGCACCGCATACCACTGGCGTGTCTCCCATTTTAGAGATGCTTCAGCTGAGCTCTGTGTCTCTTAGGGCAAACACTGAACAGGGTGGGCCTGTGGTGAGCATGGACTGGCCCTTCTGATCACCTAGATCATCTCAGTTCACATAAGAAGCACTGAGTTCAAAGCAGATGACAGTGTGGTGTCTGTCCCCACAGCCTCACAGAAACAGAGGCTACTAAACATGAGGAGGTTACCACATGTCCATCAGTGGGCAACCCGAGTGGAAGAAATCACTTCTTACTCACTGCGTGTTTACTCCCTAGCACAGTTTGGTACAGTTTGGTAGTAGGCATTCCAAACAGCAGTTCGTTGATGAATGAATGCATATCTTGCTTGGTTTAGTTTGTTTTGAAACAGGATCTTACATAGCCCAGACCGGCTCTGAACTGGCTATTATAGTTGAGGCTGGCTTTGAACTCCTGATCCTTCTGCCTCTTCCTTCCAAGTGTTACTATGACAGGCATGAGCTACTAATCCCAGGAGTGAATGAATATCTTAATTGTGTGTGCATGTGTGTGCTCATGTGTTTGTGTGCATGCGTATGTGTGCATGTGTGTGTGCACACGCGCGCACAAGCGTGTGTATGTGTGTGTGTGTGTGTGCATGTGTGCGTGCTATCATCACCTTTCTGGGGAGGAATATAATATATAATAAAGAGGATGCAGGTCTCAGCAATGAGACAGACTCAAATGCAAGTCTCAAGGATGAAAACATCATAGGATAGAATCTCTGCCTCTGTGACCTTAGGCTTCTGACTGGCATGTGATGTTAATACCGCACCGTTCCTGGGACTGAGCCAAGCAAGGATCAAGGAGCACAGCTTGATCCCAGTTCCAGATCTTTGACTTCTTTTTATGCTTAATGCCCGAACCTCCAAAGCCTCAGCTGCACTTTGAGGTCCTGGTCACAGCAAAGAATGTGAGGAGTGGGGAGGTGACTCAGCTGGAAGAGCGTTTGCCATGCAGGCATGAGGACCTGAGTTCAATCCCGAGGACCCATGCAAAACAACCCATGGGCATGGTGTTGTGAGTTTCCAGTACAAGCACTAGGGAGGAAGACACAGGAGGACACTGGGATTCACTGGCCAGCCAGCCTGCTTGCAGAGTTCAAAGTCGGTCTGAAACCCTGTCTCAAAAATTAAAAAAAAAAAATCAAACAACAATGTAGACGGTGCCTGAGGAACATTACCTGAGATGGACTTTTGACCTCCACAGGCATGTTCATACATGTGCATCTGCACATGTATACACATGCACATGCTTTCACACACACACACACACACACACAGAATGTCGCTGAACCTTAGAAACACCAGCTCCTGAGAGAACTACAAGAAAGCCATACATCAACGACAAAATGTAAGCGCCATCTAAGGTCTTTACGACTGCCCTAGAGGAAAGAAATGGAAAGGAAGGAGAGGTGATAACAGAAAGGCAAGATAATCAATAATCATTTCAGGGCAACCAATGACCAGCAACATTCATCTCCCTGCTTTGATGCATATCAGACCCCAGCTTGGCCAAAGCTTTCACTCCTCTTGGTGAGAGAGAGATGGATGGCTCTCTCTGCGGGAGCAGGGGGGAGTCCCAGCTGCTAGAAGCTCCTTCCTTCTGTCACTGTGAGTCCAGTGGTGGGAAAGGTATGTGGCCGCTGCCTGGGGCAAGAGTTCCCACTCTCGGCTGCTAGGTACCGGCAAAGAGGAAACTGACTTTTGGCAGTCACCTTCGGCCCACGAGAAACCAGATGCTAGATGGTAACTGGGTGAACATGGCTTTCCAAGGAGGTTTTGAAGGCCCCAGCTCTCTGCTGAGGCCTGTCCTGACTCAGGACTTCCTGCTACATGAGATAATAAATTTCCTCATTGCATAAGCCAGCTGGGTGGAGGGTTGGTTTTCAGTAGAATTTTAAGGAGACGGTGACTATCTGCCAAGTACGTGGGCAGATAATAATGACTGTGAGAGTTCAAAATGGGAAGAGTTCACACCAGGCAAGAGTGGTCAGGACAGCTCGAGACACAAGGATGAGAATTCACAGGGCCACAGGGAATAGAGAGAAGCATCCCCAGCAAAAGTCAGACATGGGGGGAGTTTGAGAAGCGAAAGGGAATGCAGAGTATGCAGGGATGGCTGAGCATGCAGAGTGTGCAGGGATGGCTGAGCATGCAGAGTGTGCAGGGATGACTGAGCATGCAGAGTGTGCAGGGATGGTGGAGCAAGCAGAGTGTGCAGGGATGGTAGAGCATGCAGAGTGTGGAGGGATGGTAGAGCATGCAGAGTATGCAGGGATGATAGAGCATGCAGAGTGTGAAGGGATGATAGACCATGCAGAGTGTGGAGGGATGGTAGAGCATGCAGAGTGTGGAGGGATGATAGAACATGCAGAGTGTGGAGGGATGGTGGAGCATGCAGAGTGTGCAGGGATGATAGAGTGGTGTGGGAAGGGCATTGGTTAATAATAAAGAAACTGCTTGGCCTGATAGGTCAGAACATAGGTGGATGGAGTAGACCAAACAGAATGCTGGGAAGAAGAGAAGTTAGGCAGACGCCATGTCTCTCCCCTCTGAGCCAGATGCGATGAAGCTCCAGCCCAAGATGGATGCAGGTCAGACATGCTGAATCTTTCCTGGTAAGACACCACTTCGTGGTGCTATACAGCTATTAAAAATGGGTTAGATCAATATGTGATAGTTATCCAGTAAGAGGCTAGAGCTAATGTGATGGAGGAAGGTCATTGGTTAATTAAATAAAGAAACTGCTTGCCCTGATAGGTTAAAACATAGGTGGGAGGAGTAAACAGAACATAATGCTGGGAGGAAGAGGAAGTGAGCTCAGAGACACCATGCTCAGCTCTTCTGGGTAGACTTGACAGCTCTGCTCTCTGGAGCAGAGACGCCAGGCTCCTCTCTCCCAGGAAGCTCCGATCCAGGATGGACGTAGGCTAGAATCTTCCCGGTAAGTGCACCTTGGGGTGCTTACACACACTATTAGAAATGGGCTAGTTCAGGTGCGAGAGTTAGCCGAGAAGAGGCTGGATATAATGGGCAAGCAGTGTTTAAATGAATACAATTTGTGTGATGTTATTTCGGGGCATAAGCTAGCCAGGCAGCCGGGGTGCTGGGGACGCAGCCCCGCGGCTCTTATTACAACACTAATGGGCCAGGCAGTGTTTAAAGGAATACAGTTTCCGTGTTGTTATTTCGGGACATAAGCTAGCCAGGCAGCCGGGAGCTGGGCGGCAGGAATGCCACCCCACAGCTCCTTCTACAATAGAGCATGCAGAGAGTGTGGAGGGATGGTAGAGCATGCAGAGTGTGGAGGAATGATGGAGCATGCACCAGAAGACCTGGACTCACATTAAAGTACTGTGGTGGGACCTCTTAGGCAATAAGATACCCACAGAAGATTGGGGATTTGTTATTGTTTTCAATTTGATGTATTGTTTTTTAAGGTTAACTTTTTTAGTTAATGTAATTTATTATTATTATTATTATTATTATTATTATTATTATGTGTGTGTACATAATGTGTGTAGGGGTGCATATGGCATGGCATACACATAAGGTCAAAGGGCAATTCTGTTGAGTCAGTTCTATTTTCCACCTTTATGTGGGTTCCAGGTATCAAACGCAGATAACCAGGATGTGTGGCTACTGCCTTTAACCACTGAGACATTGCCAGGGCCCACACATTCCAAACAAGAAAATTATCTGTCCTTGTTTGAGTATCTGAGTAATAAAGTCATATCCACTCATGAAAAAAAAAACAATTCTCCTGTAGCCTGATCTCTCTCTCTCTCTCTCTCTCTCTCTCTCTCTCTCTCTCTCTCTCTCTCGTACACAGATAAACACACAGACACAAAGAGAAACAGATACACAGACAGAGGTGCACACACACATATATATACATACAGACACATACATAGATACACACATATAGACACAGACAAACAGACACACACATAGACATACACACATAGACACACACAGACAGAAACACATATGGACACACAGAGAGACATACTTACACACAGGCATGCACACAGAGAGACACATAGACAGACACACACAGAGACATACATACAGACAGAAACACAGGGACAGATAGACACATAGTACACACAAAAACAGATACATCCAACAAATGCACAGACAGACACACACAGATAGACACACACACACAGAGCAGGACAGAGATGTTTAACATTAATGGCTATTGGAATGAGCAGCTCTCAGCTCTCCCCTGTGCCCTTCACCTTGACCTGCCTGCACTCCAACCTCGTCTTTCTAGTTTCACATTCAAAACTCTAGCCCTGGCTTGCATCCCGTCTCCTCTACGGATTCGCTGTCATCTGGTTTGTCACATGACTTGGCCCTTGTTTCTTGTCTCACATGAGCTCTGTAGCCACGTTTCTCAGCAAGGGGGTCGCCTGCTTTCTTGAGTGCTTTCCTGCCTCTCTCAGGCTCTCGGGACAGAAAAGAAAGCAAGCCTGAGACAGCAAGGCACACATGATCAAGCCATGTGCTTGCCCCAGGGCACTGTGGGTGAAGTCAGGAAGACCCGTCAGAATCAAAGTTGCAAACAATCTGATAGAAAGATGAGTAAATAACTAAACAACATGACATTGTACTCAATTCCACACAATTATGAGATCACAGACCAAAGAACAATGGAAATATCAGCCATGTTAGCAAAGATGAGAAGTCAAGGGCCTCTTACTGGCGGGAATGTGGGAGACAGTGTCTTCTCACCCAGACGAGGACTTGAAGGCATAATGACGTCATTCAGTGAAGGCAAGAATGCCACTGTTACTTCAAATTAAAAATACAGGTCTAAGGAGATAGCTCAGCTAGTCAGTCTTCATGCTTGCACACACACGCACGCATGCACACACACATGCACACACACACGCACATACTTATATATGCACACACACACACATGCACACACGCATGCACACACACACATGCACACACACATGCACACACACATGCACACATGCACACACACACATGCACACACTCATACATGCACACACACGCACATACTTATATATGCACACACACACGCATGCACACACACATGCACACACTCACACATGCACACACACACACATGCAGAAGTGGTTTTAGAAAGCTAGTAACATTATCAAAGGTTGTTCAGAGAGGGCCACTGGCCTGAATTGGGATCTTGACTCAATTCTATGTGACTCTGTGTGACTTTGGGAGAGCCAATGGCTGCTTCACCTGTTTCTTCAACTGCATAATGAAAACTTTCCATTGTCAACTTGATTGGACTACGAAACACAAGCCATTTGAACGTCCCTTTGAGTGTTTTCAGAGAGGGTCAACTGAGACGGGAAGACTTGCAATCCTTGGGCCAGGGTCAGGGGAAAGGTCAGGGGGAGAAAGTCGGGTGAGCCTCAGAATTCTTCTCTATGTTCCCTTGCTATGGATGCAATGTGACGAGTCACCCCATGTCGTCTGCTATGCTCCCCTCAATTATGAGCCTGAATAAGTCTGCCCACTCTTAGTTTGCTTCTGTCCTTGATATTAATAAGGAAAGTAACTAATCAAAACCATTGGGTTAATGTAAAAGCTCCGATAACCAGAAATAGAACACTCCTGCAAGTGAAATACAGTGCTCGGAGGTTGGTCCGAGGCCAGGCTGCTGTTGGGGGAACTTGGGGCCGGTTTAGATTGATGGTAGACTTCCCCATGCTGACTTCCCACCTCTGCTTCCAGAAGCATTTCTGGTCGGCTAACTTGTCTTTTTGTCTGCTGGTCCTATTCTCCAGGAGTTCTTTCATTGCAACATAAACTCTACCTTCTTTGGTGAAGTCCTTTTGTCTATGGCCAATGTCGTCTTATTTTTCAAAACTTCACGAAATCCGCTAATAATGGGTTCAGATCTCATAAACCACAGAAAATGTGCAGCTCATTTGGGGCAGTTAAGGGAATCAAACAATTTTCTCTCTCAATTCCCATCACTTTCACTTCCACAAAGATTTTCTTCTCAGTGAAAGCAGGAACCCCTCCATCTCCTCTGCTCCAACTGACTGATGATTCTGTCACTAGAGTAAGACAAGAATTTGTCCTCTGCTCTGCTTTTAGCCAAATGGGACTCCCTGAGGACACCCTCCTGGGTGGAGTGAGCTTCTGCCTTGCTTGAGATCTAGGTCAGCAAAGAATCCACTCTGCCTTTTGGACTCACACATGCTTCTAAAACCTCTCAGACATGTGTCCGTGTTGTGCACATTTCTGCACAGATGCATGGGTTCTTAGCATGTTGCATCTTTTTCTGTTCATCACTACCCAGCCTCCTCCTTCGTATTTTCCCTTCCGTCCTCAGGGCAATTCCCTGAAACAATTCCCAAGCATCAGCCTTCTCTTCTTCTCCATCTTTCTCGTCTTCCTCTCCAGCCCACCAGGGCCCCGAGTCTCCCCTCTTCTGTGCCTACATGCTTCTGGAGGAGAGTACAGAAGCATGCCCAGTAGACTCACCTTAAAACGAGGACCACAAGCCTCAGAAAGGCTCACAGCACTGCCTGTGACCAACAGCTCATCACTCTAGGAGTTTGGTTTTCCACTGTCTTACTTGACTTTTTTGCATCCCTAGAATGTCCATCCTACTGGGCTTGGATACCTGCGCCTCATCCATCTAGAAGTTGCTCTAGGTGTTAGCCACACCGTCATCATGATAAACCTTCTTTCATTCTCTTCCATTTCTCTCCAGACAGAATGTTTCTCTCTGGTTTTCTCCTCTTTGCTGGAACCCAGCCAGCTCTCCACTCTCCCAGAGTTCAAGGTTGCAGGGCCAGAAGGAACCACAACTTTCCCAAGTGAGTCACAGGAAGCCGAGGTCATCGCCATCACTGGTATTCCCACCCCTTTCTTCCCAGAAGCATTTATTTTGCCAATCAGGGGCACAGCCGAGTGCCCACTGACTGGTGGCAGCCATTCCCAATGAGACCTTTCCAAGGAAATGGAAGTCTAATACCCTAAGGTACTCACTGTAGTAGTAATCTTAGTATCAGTCCCTCCTGGGAGTCCAGGATGGTATCAGCTACTGTCTTCCTTGGGAGGATGGAGAACATAGTCATCCCAAACACTCTCAGTATGGCTTAAATCTCTTCTGGACCCTGCTGGGAGCAACTGTGCTCTGTATCCTACAGGACAGACTCCCGTCCATGCTGGGCAGCATCTTTCCTTCAAAGCACCACTTCATCACTGCCAGGCTAGTGCTTCCTGCTGCTGGCACACTGTGTAACACCCAGGTCATGAGCACACTGCATGTGGCATCTCCTTCAGTACTAAGCACTGATTCCCTAACTCTTATGTGCTTTAGGATGACCTGAAATAGTACATTTTGGGTCAGTCTCAAAGTCTCATTCAGTAAATCTGAAGTAAAACCTAAGAATTGCTCATCTAAATGAGGTTCAGTTGAGTTTCCCGGCCCAACACATTGTTTCACCAGATCCTACAGCTCATGGATTGGATCAAACGCGCTATAAATTTTTGCACTGTGGTGCAGGTCAAGGCCCTGCAGGGAATAAAGACATACCGTCAGTCAAAAAGCAGGGTAGCATCCTTTCAGGGGGAAGAGGCCTGGTGTTAACAGTTTTAGATCACACAGCTAGCTGACCATGAGAGATGGGGTTATATTAGTACCTTGACATTGGTGTCTGTGGATGGAAGATTGGACATTAAGCCTTGGGAAGATATAAATTACCCTTGGTGAGTGGTAGCCCATGCTGGTGAGATTACAAGTATTCTTGGTCACATTGTATAAACCCTTATGTTTTACACATAAACATTTATTGTGCCAACATTAGTGTGGCCAAACAGAGGTATGCTAATGACAACAACTAAGGCATTCTGGGTACTTTTGCTGTTCATGCTCTCTGGTAGGTAAGAACAAGGATATAAACATTTTTACAGCTAGTGTTCAATTCTGTGAAGTCCTGAGTTTCTTTCCCAACTCCACTCTTTTTTCTCTTTCCAGACCCATGACCAAAAAGTCATATCATCTGTCAGTGCCCTCAAGCCCATATATTCTCACTACAGACCACTTCCTTCTCCACAGGAAATGGCTGGTCAGGGTCAGCCTCCACCCACTCCAAAGTTCTGCCTGTTGGAAGTATTTCAGTGTGTACTGGGATGATGGGTATTGTGTATATGTGTGTTTGTGTGTGAATGCAGGTGTACACATGCCACACCGTGTGTGCGGAGATGAGAGGACAGCCTGGGTGTTTGTCCTCACCTTCCACCTTGTGTGCAACAGGGTCTCTTTCTCTGGTGTTGCGTGCACAAGGCTAGCTGCCCCTGAGCTTCTGTAAGTTCCGCTGTTCCCTACCCCCCACCCTGGGAACTCTGTGATAATGTGCATGAGCTCCTGCGTTTGCCTTACATGGGCTCTGAGGATTTAAACTCTTCAAATGGGGCTCCTCACTTATACTGTAAGTGCCTTACACACTGTGCCATCTCCCCAGGCTCATTACTGGATTCTGTTTGGTTTTGGGTTTGGGTTTGGATTGGGGGGTGATATACTCAGAATATGTGGCAGCAATCCAGTTTTGACTTATGTCATGTATTGAGATCACCCAGTCTTGAATGAAATTCAGCCTATTGGTCTTGGTCTC
The DNA here is from genome assembly GCA_025134845.1 of Neodon shergylaensis. Classification (NCBI taxonomy): domain Eukaryota; kingdom Metazoa; phylum Chordata; class Mammalia; order Rodentia; family Cricetidae; genus Neodon; species Neodon shergylaensis. The sequence goes on from JABTXL010003013.1 coordinate 1,662,361, forward strand.
TCTCACTTGATGCTAAGGGATTCTCAAGTGGTCAGAGGCACAGATAGAGGCACAGGGCACAGTCAGACAGTGGTGATGGTGTGAGGGCCCAAGTTACCAGCGTTGCAGCTTAGGCCTTCCCTCTCACAGTGGTGTGAGAACAACCAGATTTCGAGTGTTGTTGAGTCATTCTGCCAGGACCCAGATCTTAAGAAACAGCTTTGCTCACTAGCTCACTTTCCGGTTCATCTCCCACTCAGTCAAGTAGGATTCAGCGTGCTGGACTTGGGGTGGTGTGCACATCTCTGCTGCGTGTGGTATGGCCTTGCTCTAGAGCCTGTGTGTTCTTCTTTGTGACCATCTGACTATTGTCCAATTACCTAGTGATAGCTCTTCTTATCAGAGCTGTCTTTCATATCAAAGGGTCTTCTGCATCATATTGTCCAAGTAGAAGGGAAACTTGCATCCTGGTCTGGGCCTGGTACTTGGCCCTTCCTTGCTCTGGGCTCTTCTTGAAGCTTAAAGCCCCATAATAGCTTTAATTTAGTGAAATTGGCTACACCAGAACTCTCCAGGGTGAGAGAAATGTGCTTCCTGGGAAACTACTTAGTACCACTTTCATTTTTTAATCTTTAGTCTATTTATTATCACTGGTGTGTGTGTGTGCATGAGCATGTGATGGAGGAAGGTCATTGGTTAATAAAGAAACTGCTTGGCCTGATAGGTTAGAACATAGGTGGGTGGAGTAAACAGAACAGGATGCTGGGTAGAAGGAAGTGAGGTCAGATGCCATGCTGCTCCTCTGCATGGCAGATGTGATGAAGCAAGCCACCAGGTCAGACATGCTGAATCTTTCCCGGTAAGACTGGTGCTACACAGATTACTAAATATGGGTTAGGCAAGATAAATCACTACCTCGTGGTGCTACACACATTAATAGAAATGGGCCAAGCAGTGTTTATATGAATACAGTTTGTATGTTGTTATTTTGGGGCATAAGCTAGCCAGACAGCCAGGAGCTGGGTGGCAGGAACGCAGCTCACAGCCCCCTTCAACAAACGTGCAATTACATATGTACACATACCTGTATGCCCATGATGTGTATTTTGGGACATACGTGCTGTATGTAGCACCCTTTGTGGCATTCAGAGGACAACTTTGTGAAGTTGGTGTTCTCCTTTACCCTGGTTTGGGGTGTTGGATGAAGGCTGCGTGTTCATTTCCAGGTCGTGTGGCAGCTCAGACCCAAAATAACCACACAGAAACTATATTAATTAAATCAGTTTGGCCCATTAACTGTAACTTCTTATCGGCTAGCTTTTACAGCTTAATTTAACACATTTCCATTATTTTATATTTTAGCACGAGGCTCGTGGTCTACTGGCAAGGTTTCAACATGTCCATCTCTGGCAGGCTACATGGCTTCTCTATCTCCACCTCCTTTCTCCCAGCATTCAGCTTAGTTTTCTCCACCTACCTCTATTCCCTGTGCAGGCCCAAGACAGTTTCTTTATTAATCAATGGTATTTACAGCATACAGAGGGGAATCCCACATCACCTCCCCTTTTCTGTTTAAATAAAAAGAAAGGTTTTAACTTTAATATAGTAAAATTACATATAACAAAATGGGTATCAAGCAAGAATTATAGTTACAATATTTATGTATACTTTATTTTTTTATCTAACTAAGGAAAACTATGGCTATAAATTCTCCAACCCCATCAAAGACTCCAGAAAGATATAATATTACCTAAGTAAACAGGAAGTCCATTGTAAGTAACTTCCAAAACTCTAGAAATGACAGCAACATCTTGCTGCCTGGACAGTCACCCAAAGTTCTTCTGTACCATTAAGGCATCCATCTTGAGCCTATGGGCCATTGTATTGGCAGACTTTTCCATGAAGAAGGAAACTTCAAAAGCAGTTCCACCTAAATTGGCAGTTTGTCAGTCACTTTCTTCTGTGTCCTGCAGACTCTTTTATGAAGCAGGAACCCCAAAGAATCATCTCACATTTAGGAAGTTCAGAAGTCATTTTTCTGTGGGTCTTGCATTTCCAGTTCACCAAGAGGTCTAACAAGCAGTTCAGGCAAGAGAAGTTTCTTGCCCAAATGGTTAACCAACTCCAGAAAGAGCCTCTTCCATGCCCATCTTCCTCTTGAAAACAGATTGGTGCTGCCAGGAGCACATGTGTCTCACTGTCATAAAAAGTCCTAAATTCTTAAAACATTGTAAATGCCATATTCTGATGTTCTCTGAAAGATTTAAAGAATACCTATCTAATTGAAATATATCTCTCTATATCTAGAAAACCTAAGATGAGTACAAGCTTGACTATTATAGATGATTATCTATTAACCTGTATTTCTTAATTATATATTAAATTTTTGAATGAGCTGCACAAACACAATACCTTCAATAAACCAAGATCCACACCAATGCAAATCTCTATATCATATTCCCCTTTAAATGTAAACAAACATTTATAAACAATATTAGGGAATATGGGCATAATTTTCTCCAAATTGCTTCCTGATGTTTATTGGGTAAAGTAACTTTTTGCGGGGTGTTCAAGGCAACCTGTCAGGGGGTCTTGGTTCATCAAACCATATTAGTCTGGTAGCAATCCACAGGTTCTCATCTTCTGTAGAAACAAAAGAAGAACCTCTTTTCCAAAGCAACATATCCTTAGACCTAAATTCTGAAGTCAAGATACCTTTATAATATACATTCTGGTTCAGTTAGCAGTCCATACAATGAAATGTCTCTCTATACTTAGCTCCTTCACAGTTAAAAAAATTCAAAGAAAACACAATAATATACATAATCCAAATACTCTGTGAATTTTTCATCTTTATGTGGTTTGTTTTTCTTTCTCTATTATTTTTTCTACAAGTTAACTGTCTCTTTAAAGACTTTGTTTTAATTTTTAAAAATCATTTACTTCTTTTTATAACTCTTTATACTCCTTTTCTTCTCTCTCCCAAGCCTATGTACATTTATCCAACACTGTGACCCATTTAGAGGTCTTATTTATCTGAATCTGTCTTTATTGTGTATCTATAATTATTTTCTGACAAGAAGGGCTTCTTAAAATGCTAAGCCCTTCTTATGAACTTAAGCAGCACCATTTCTAGGAAAAATACGGTACTTCCTGCCTGTCCTGTGCAGTCCAACATGGTGGAGACATGTTCGTTGCTTCTGAGAGCCAAGTACATTGCCCCATTTTTAGGCTCACAGCAGGTCTGTATTGCCATTAAGCAAGTTGTAGCATGTTGCTCACAAACCCCATTTAAATGCTCCATCCAGGGATCCATCTCAGGTCTTTAGGTTTACTTAGTACACCTTTTACTGCTGAGCCAGGGCATAAGCCGTATGCGTCCTTCCCGTGTGGGAAATGTGAAATGCAAAGTTGTGTCTTTTCCTGTGATGTGAATCTTGGCCTGCTCCAGACTGTACAGCTCTGACAAACTTGCCCTTCTCCACCTCTTTCAGGGAAAGATGCTGCTCCTTCAGAGTGGGTCTCGCCTCCTCAAATAAAGCCCCCTGGAACACCTGGATGACAGTGAACCATTACAGCCTGCTCAAGCAACATGATGTCATTGATTGTGCGAACCAGGGTACCAGTCTCCAGAAAATCCAGAACTCTCCTTGTCCCTTGCAGTCTGTCATGTCAGCAACAGACCTACACAATAGATGCCTTAGTCATCTGCCCCATGTGAATTAGAGCTGTTTCAGGCCCCAGGCAACAGAAGGAGGAACTGCCTTTGCATGGCAATGGCCTCATAACATGTCACTGGGGCCATTTAATATTTAATGCCATCTGAGAGAGATAGCAGCTTAGCATAAGTGCTGCAATCCTAGGTTCCAGGCTGTCTGCTGACCGTGGCAGTGTTCAGTGGCCCACTGACATCCATTGGGATGTCTGTTTGCTTTGTTGTTATTTGCTTTTTTGCCGATGTGATGAGTTAGATGGCGATTTGCTGGAATGACTGGCCCTGCATTCTTCAGACAGATTGCTATGATGGCTTGAATAGCCACTCCCCCCATTCCCCCATGAATATACTCAGTGTCTTTCCCTCTATGACACCTCTCCCTCCATCAACCAGCATTCAGTTGCATGCCTGGGGACCAGGAAAGGTCTCTGAGAAGATGTTACTTAGAGATATATGGGGTGGCAGCTAAAGCACGTGAACTGAGGAGGGGTGTTCCAGAATTTTCCACTTTTCTTCCTGAATGCTCTAGCTGTCCAATCCTGTGACCACAGTCAGCAAACTGCCGGCTCATGTTCCTGCTTTATTGTCCTACTTGCACAACTCTCCCCAAACACAGCATAACGCTCTTTCCAAAAACAGCTTAAAACGCAAGTCATTTGTCTGTTGAAAACCCTCCCATGGTTTTGTTGTTGTGTGTTGTTGTTTATGGTCAATTCAACACAAACCTAGATGTATCTGGGAAGAGGTGATCTGAACTGAGGGAATGCCTCAGAAGGCTGAGCTGGGTAAGTCTGGGGGTGCTGTTTACTGATTGGTGAGCGAGAGCTCCACCCACTCTGGACAGTCCTGATATGTGAGACACCTCTGCTCACTCTCGACAGCCCTGATGTGTGTGTGAACTCCGCTCACTATGGGCAGCCCTGATGTATGTGTGAACTCCACTCACTATGGGCAGCCCTGATGTGTGAAAACCCTGCTCACTACGGACAGTCCTGATGTGTGTGAGACCTCCACTCACTATGTACAGTCCTGGTATGTGTGTGAACTCCGCTCACTATGGACAGTCCTACCCTTGGTTCTGGGTAGTATACAAAAGCAGGATGAGCAAGCCAGCAAACCGCACTCCCCCATGGCCTCTGCTTCAGTTCCTGCTTTCAAGTTCCTGCCCTGAGTTCTTGCCTTGACTTCCCTCAGTGAGAGTCATGAGCTAAAACAAATTCTTTCCTCCCCAAGTTGCTTTTCCTCATAGTGTTTCAGTGACAGAATCCTAAGACACCCCTCACAGTTTCCTTTAGATCCAAATTCCCTGCCATTCCTCTCTGGTGTCTCTGGCCAGTGGAGCATGCAACCACCTGCTCCTATCTCAAGAACCAAGAAGTACAGATGGGGCTGGAAGCAGTGCTCGGCTGCATCCCGTGAGGTCCCATCTCCCCGAGGTCAGCAGCTTTTGGAAGCAGCCCCATCAGCTGGGCACTGAGACTTCACACATAGGAGGCCCCACACAGCAAAATCTAACAGCTTTCTGGTTTACTGTTCTTTCTGGGCTTCTACCTGCCATATCCTTTGGCAATTGTCTGCTCAGTTATGAGATGGATTTTCTTCCCTCCCCCATCGTCTTTGAAAGTATGGCCTCTCATTGAACACAGGCTTCACGCGCATGTAAAATGGGGACCATGCGTGGCCACGAAGCCGATATTCCAGCATTGAAGTCAATGGGTTCCCAGTCCGAATGCAGTTTGTCAACACAATCTGCCAGGCAGTAGCTTCCGAGCCCTTTTACCTCAAATCTAGAGTTTTGGAAGAACTAACGATAAAAGTCAGTGCCTATATTTTATTCAGTTTCAGCCATGTCTTTGATTCAGCTTTTTTAAGTTTTCAAATTTTATACTCTCTAAAGACAGATTTTCCATAAATGTTTCTGTTCATGTTTTTTTTTAGACCCAAATTCTGCCCTTTCTGTTTTCTCTTTGCAGCAGCCAGATTTCTTGAGGGCACGCCTGAGCTTTAAGGGTCTCTTTACAACCAGTCCAATAGACCAATAATTTCTTAATTTTTTGATCAGATATATAGAGATGTCTATGCCTCAAATACAGCTCTTTGTGGTGGAGTCCCCGTCTCCCAGCTGGAGTCACGCGTGACAGAGAATGATAAGAACAGAAGGAAGACAGAAGGGAGGTGAGCCTGCCTTTGAGACCCTCTAAAACTTCCAGTGGAGAGAAAAATAATCTGGGAGCGGTCATGCTCCCCTGTACCCCAGCACTGGGGAAAGCAGTTGAGAGGATGGCAGGACTTGGGAAAAGGATGGTTTTGTCACAAGTTCAAGGCCACCCTGAGCTACTGACTGAAACCCTGTCTCAAAACAAGAATGTTAAAAACATACACTGGATAGCAAGAACATACAAACAAACAAACAAAAACCCCCAAACAGAAAGCCCAGGGCCTTCAATGGTCGGTGCTGGGAAATCAGATAACTCTCTCCCAGTTTGTCCTGCTCCAGCACTGAAGTCCCTGACCTGTGAAGCCACAGAGGAACTGCAGAGGAAGAGCCCAGCTTTCTGAAGTGACGGGAGTCACACGGCACTGACACAGGGGGTTGCGAGACATTCAAAACCTTCTCCTCAAGAATGAGAGAACATTCTCTGCTAACTGTATATCTGACAGGAGGTTAGCTGTAGGTGTATTAAGAACCCCAGATGTTACACACCCCAAACCTCCAAATATTCCCACCAATAAACAGACGCGTGGATAAACATCTCTCAGGAGGAGAAAAGACAAGAGACATTGGAGGAAAACCAGGATCAATATCTTTAGCCACAGTGAACAGATGAAAGGGTATGGGTGGGTCATAGTGTGTCATTGTTGCCTTTCCCGCATGACTAGAAGGAACTCCTCATCATCTGTAAGTCCACAGATTCTGGTTCTCTTCCTAAGAGCAACTTCAAGCTTCAAGCCAGGGAGCATCTAATCGTATTAAAGAAACGTACTAAAAAGAAGAAAGGCAGAGACAGGCATGTCTTCATGAAGCCAGGGAAACCTCCAGACGAAGAAACCCGCTACTAATCAAAGCCACAGCAGGGCCAGCATGCTATGCTTGCCCGTCCCCGTGGCTGATGTCCTCTCTGTGGCCTCATCACCAATGATGGAAGTCATCTTAGAATGGTAGTCAAGGTTTCAGGGCCCAGAAAGAGGAAAGGAATGAAGTCACTAATCCGCCACCTGTCCAGGTGTGTTGCCCGCCATACTGGCTGTGGGTGGGTGGGTGGGGCTCCTCCCACGGGAGAAGGGGAGGCGGCTTCTGCCAGATAGTGCTGCAGTGTTGATCTGTTACCTGCAGGCTCCAAAGACCTTGCTTCCTCTGGGCTGCAGAGGTGGGGGCTTGGTGGTGACAGCACTCACTCAAATGCCCAGGACCCCTGTGTAAAATCTGGATGTGACTGCTCGTGTCTGTAACGCTGGCACCAGACAGATGGCTATAGGTCAGTTCTGAGAGCTTGCTGACCAGTAACCAGTCAGCATAGCCAAAAATAGGAGCTTCTGGTCCAGTGAGAGACTGTGTCTCAAGCTGATAAGAGCCAACCCTACACTGTTCTGGACTAACTCCTCATGGGTGTGCAGAGTGCATGAACCCCCATGCTCATGTTCATATACCATACACACACCACAGAGAAGAAAAGAAGTTACTTGTTTCTCCATGCCTACTCATTTGGCTTGGAGATGGAGGAGGGATGGAGGGGGGTCCTTTGCAAAGGGGTGAGCATGCACACGTGTGCACCTGTGTACAGAGTCAGGAGAACCCAGCAGCGGGCATTTCCCAGTGTTGTCCACCTTAGGACTTTTGTCTGTGGTCACTCTTGTTGGAGATAGGGTTTCTCATTATCCCGAACTCAGAGGCTCACTTCCTTCTGCCACCCCATCCCTGGGATGACACGTGTGTGCCGCCACACCCGGTTTTTTCAGAGTCCTGGGAGACTGCACTCGGGCCTCATGCTTACGGGGCAAACACACTAGCCACTGAGCCCGGCTTGGACTTTTAACCTCAGCTCTAAGCTATCGGCGACTTTGTCTGGCCGTCCTCAGTTCCAGAAACTCTGCTTCGTTCCCGCACCCACAAGGGTCTAGATCTCGCTTCAGACACTCTCTGGTACAGGTGTCTGGGGCTTCCCTAAAAATGATGTGGCTTTTGCTGTTCCTACTGGGCAGAGCCTGCTGTGGCCTTCCCAGAAAAGACTCTCCCCTTTGTCCTCACAGGCCCTGATTGGCCTCGTTCTGGGAAGTTGCCTAGTGAGAACCAACCTTGCTTGCAGTCCTCATCTGGGCTTGGCACTGGGGAGTCTCTTCTCAAGGGACAGCCTGTACCTGAGCTGACTCAAGCCAAAAGGGTGGCCCAGTCTTGCCTCTCCAGATCTGTGGTTCGATAGTTATTCCCCAACCCTACCACAGTCGCCTTGGCAGCAGCAGTCCCCAAGGCCTGCCGGGAAAATTCCATATTCCGATTTGGCACCTGTTCCTGGTAGAGACAGGCCTGAACTGCTGGGGAAGAATGCAGGCGTGATAGGTTAGATATTGAACTGGTTGGCGCAACAGCAGTCCCTGTGCACAAAGGGAACCCGCAACGCGCGGTGAAGGAAATGGCTTCTTTTTGCTCCCTGCGCCACTCGCCCCCGCCCCCCAGAATGGCCCCAGCCTGGCAGGATGGTGTGTAGATGATTCCTGATGGCCTACGTGCCAACCACAAGGCAAGCTTAAACTCTGCCAGCTCAGCCTCCACAGAGAAGCCCTTTTCTGGGGATGGGAGCTGCCGGTCCAAACCCCAGCGAGCTGGAATAAGTCCATTCCTGCCCCTAGCGTGTAGCTGCAGTGCTCTGTGGCCAGCGGGATCAGGAGACAGCAGGGATGACCTGTCTGTATGGGAAATGTTGCCTTTCTCTGAAATCTGAGGTATAAAGAGCCGAATCATGCAACCATGCAGGAAGTACAGTTCCAAAACCTTCACTGTCACACGCTTGATTCCCGCGGTTTCTTGGGATGGCAAACAATCTATCAGAAAATACATAGACAAATCTTGGATTTCTGTTTTATCCTGCTCATTCCAAGCGGCTGGCTCTCAACAGTGAAAGATGAAGGCTAGATGCGACAGAAATAACACTCCGTGATTGTCTCATTTGTTCTGGGAAAATCTCCTCAGAGGTTAATACCGCTCCTCACACTTCAGAGCACGTGGGAGTCCCATGCTGGGAGCCGGGAAGCCACTCCAGACTGCTTCCACTGTGGTGTCCAGCCAAGCGGAGAGGGAAGGGACAGCAGGAGATGCAGACATAAGCTTTGGTAAACGGTGGTTGACGTCACAGTTTTAGCCACACTGGGAGGACAATGGAGTAAGAACTAGAAAGGGACAGGGGACCACAGTGGTCTCAAAGCATCCCATGGGAGACTACGGCCACTGTCTTCCTCTGGGCATGCCTCAGGTTCCCAGTGCAAGCATCCTGACCAAGGCATTCCACATGAGGAGAAAGGCCAGCCAGGAAGACACTCAACAACGCCACGGACAATCCAGAGGCCGTGTTTCTGTGTGATCTAAGAGTCCTTGAGTTACAAGAAAGGGGATCCCAAGCCTTACCCAGCTGTGTAAGCAAGAAGCTCCAATGCTAGGGGAGGGTTTTAAGGGTCTTGCAAAGGTGGGACTCCTTTTAATGCGCGTGTCCATAGAGAAGGTATGAAGTCACCATCACCCCCAAAGGGGCAGAGATGGGTGAATAGCAGGAGGGAGGAAAGCTTTGTGGCCAGTACCCTTTGATGGCGAGCATGGCTATAAAAAACCAACCCAGGGAGAGACAGAACAAAGGGCTCAGAGGGCAGAGATAGGAGTGATGCTGAGCGTCCAGCATGCCATCCCTTAGCTACCCCCAACCTCACATGATTCTCATGGGAGGCACAGAGGCTAGAAGATGGCTGTGTGCCCGGGTACCCTGTGACTCACCTGCAGAAGGGCCTCAACACACTCCCATCTGCTATCCCTGCTCTCCACCTTCAAAGCGAGCTGGCAGCGGGAGATGGCCCAGCGACCGCGCTCTCTCTCCCTTTGCCATCCCACATCTCAGAAGTGACTCATCTCCAGTCACTAACCCCTAGCTCTCCCCTGGGACTGCAGCAGCTGTGGCCTGCTGAACGCTCTTTGTTAGCCGAGCAGGGCTCTGTGATAATACTCTAGGCTGGTGCTTCCGGTTGAAGACACGTGTTTTCTCCCTGCTTGGGAAGCTGATGGCCAAAGGGTGGGCAACGCACTTTCTTCTGAGAACATTGCTCCTGGTGTGCAGAAATCAGCCTTCTTGCAACTGCTGCCCATGCTCTGCCCGAGTTCCCAGACCCATGGACACCGCCGTATTGGATGAGAACCCCCCTTTCTGAGCTCATTTAGCCTTAGTAGTACCCACTTTCAAGGCCTCCCAGTACTGCCACGTGGGAGTGTAGGGCTTTCCACTTGGATCTGGATTTGAAGGGACACTGTTCTGTCCACAGTACCCTCAGTAAATGCATCAGCCTGTGAGTGACACCAGAACAAGGCCCCTTTCACCAGAAGGTGAACTAGGGACTCCAGGGCCATCACCCTGACCCTACTGGCATAGGAGGTAGTGGGGAAAGAAGTCTGTGTGCTGTTGTGACCTGGCTGGGATAGTCCGGGATGGTCAGTGAAAGGGCTTTCTTGTTCCTTTATCTTTGCCCCTGGGGTGCTCTGGGAGCTAATTTCATGTTGTGCTTCTGTTCCTATTTAGGTTCCTCAACACCACAATTTATTTAGGGACACGTGTATCGGTGGAGACGCAGGGCTGGCTGGGGACTTCTGGCCTGCTCTCATGCTCTCAGGGCGCTCCGTACCGTGAAATCATCCAGGACAGAGAGATGATCTTAGCACGGATTCGTCACCCTCCCGCAGCTGCTTCTGCCAGATGCCCTGAAAATCTCCCAGATGAAACAAACCTCTCCGTTAGCAACAACATCTACTCAAACTCACAGAACTTAGAGAGGAGAACTGTGCTGACTTCTTTGAACTTGTATTGATTACTGAGTGTGTGTCTAAGTCACCAATGCACTGAGGCATAGAGAGATTTGTAACTACCCTGAGACATCTATCCAGGAGGATCATGTTGGAGCGTGCGTCCTCCCAACTTCCCGTCAATCACTCTTACCTCTCCACATTGCTGAAAGGAAGGGGAAGAAAGACCTCATTTTAAGAGAATAGCTCTGAAATTTCTCTTAAAGTAATACACTTTAAAGAAAACATGTATCTGACTTGGAAGCACAATTTTGTCCATTAGATCCCAGGAGGCTTGGATTCTGCCGAATTAGCTGCTTCTGCATTTTGACAGCAGGGCGTTCACCGGTAGCCGAGCATGCGTTTGACAATTGGTTTCTCTGGTGCTGTGCTTTGCAGAATCCTTCTTGGCGATCTTCAGGAGCACGAGGCCAAACAGAAGATCTCAGGAGAAGAAGGCTTTCTGGAGAATTAGAGGCCCCTTCCTTCTCCTGGGACGAAGGAGGCAGGCTAGGAAGCCATTTCATCACGGGTGGATTTTGCTCAGGAAACAGAAAGCTATTATCATCTTCCATCCTGCGAAGTCTGTTTGGGAAGATCCAGGGCCCTTTCCTAATTGATCTCCCTCAGCTTCTAGGGCTTTGGGAGTGGCAGACGTGGTTGTCTCTCATCTATAACTCCTGGCAGAGGCAGACAAAGCTGAAGCGGCCCCTCCCTTTCCCTAGGACCTCTGACTTGATTTAGAAGTCTCCTCAGCAGAGCAGCTGTCAAGGGAGGGTGTTGGCCTGTGAACGGACCTCAGGGGCAGCTCGGGTTTCCTGGCTTCCTGACTCAGAGGTGCCCGAGGCTTCCCCACCCTACACTTTAGTTTTCACTGTATTTTTATCCAAATGTGGTCACGTCACAGACTCACTCTGGACGTAGTAAGATGTGCAGGATAATGGGAAAGGGTCAAGCCATGGTCCTAGACTACAGATCAGCATACCTTATTTTTTGTTTCTCTGAGTAGCTTTGGAGTCTGTCCTGGAACTCACTCTGTAGACCAGGCTGGCCTTGAACTCACAGAGATCCGCCTGCCTCTGCCTCCCAAGTGCTGGGATTAAAGGCGTACGCCACCGCCTGCTCGACCTTATACTTACTGTGTGTAGGAATCACCTGTCAGTTTGCAGGATACAAATGCACTGACCGGCTAGGTACGGAATGGGTCCCAAGAATCTGCTTATATCTTTGTTTCTTTTTAATTTAGCATAACTATATTTTTTATCAATGCATAATTAAAGTTAACAGTTCTATATCATATAATTCAAACTAGCCAGAAGAAAGTTTTGTTGTTGTTGCTTTATGTTCTCATTGAAGTCATTAGGTGAAGCTTTTAGTCAACACAATAAGCTCGGTCCAGGATCACTGTTTAAACCAGCTCTTAAAAGGGTTGTTCTGCCCCAGACATAAAAGATCTGGCTGTTGTCAGCGGTCTGGGGCTTGTGAAGCCCCCAAAGGCTCCTGTGTTGTTTAGCTATTCTTTGGCTGGTGTCACTATCGGGGAATTGTGGATAGCTAGCACTAGGAATTACAGATCTGGGGTGACCTTGAGGCTACAGCTTGGCCCAGCTTCTCATCTCATCTCTGTTACCTGGTCAGTGCCATGTAAGAAACCCTCAGTACAAGCCCCTGCCACCACAGACAGCCACACTTCAGCTATCCCGCCTTCTCCACCAGGGTCAACTAGACCTTCTGAAACTCTGAGACTAGGTTGAAGCACAATTCATAAAAACTCAGAGGCAGATATCAGGGTTCAACCTGAAGACCAGAAAAGCAAAGCAGCCAGCCGCTGGCTCTTACCTTGACTTCTGTCTGAAAATGGAGATCCTGCCTCCAGGAATCCCCAGAATGAGACTGAGCCCGAGAGCTGTCTCTTCTCATTTTATATTCCTCTCTAGTTCTGGGATTAAGGGCGTGCACCACTGCTGCCCAGTTTCTATGGCAAGCTAGTGTGGTTACTGAGCTTAAAGGTGTGTGCCATTGCTGCCTGGTCTGCAAGGTTGGCCAGTGTGGCTGTTTTACCTTTCCGATCCTCAGGCAAGCTTTATTTATTAAAACATAAATGAAATTCCACTACGCAAAGTAAACCACTCCTTCCTGAGTTTCTTCTACCAGTCATTTGACCGCAGTGATAAGAAAAGTTCCTAACAGCTATTGGGTGACCTGCCTCTGTACCTGCATCTTTTAGAGATGGTGTCCCAGTATATGAAGAAAGATGTCCCCTCAGGAGCCTTGAGGTGGAACGGAAAGACAAGGGCTATGAGTTTGCACAGAATCTTCCAGAACATCCCTAGTCTCTGCTCAGACATGGCTGCTCTAGGAAGCACATCAACAGGCGACTCTCCTCTAGGCTTAGGACTTAATATGGTCAACTGATCCAAAAGAGTGCCAATGGGTGACCGGCATGTACCTCCCGGCCAGCACAGAGCATCTAAGCATCCAGGTAATTTTAGGCATGCTGGTCCTCTCAGTCCATGCTATAGTGCTCAGCGTTTGATTTCTTTCTCCCCTGTGTGCACCCAGTAGGACCACCGCCTCACAGACACTGTGCCCAGTGTGCTGCATAGAGCATCTATTTCGGGTGTCATTCAATCCAAGCAAAACCTGAACCTGGTCAAAGTGAAAGAGAATGATCAGAAACATCAAATACGCCTCGGGGTGGGGCGGGTCTATGACCTGCAGTCTTGAATATTCTGGTTAAAGTTATTACAGAATAAAATTCAAGAAGAGTTTTCTTTTCTCTCTAATGTTGGCCTCCTGTGTTCATATATCGGGTCCAGGCACGTGTGGGGCATTTTGAATACATACGTGACACACCGAGCAAAGCCCTAGAGGCGGGCCAGTCTTTTGAAGTAAATGAACTTATAAAGTTCGAGACCACAGTTTAAAAACACACATTTCCTGTTTCCTTCATTTGGAGAGGAATATAGCTTAATTTCTTTCTCACATAACACTGGCTGCAGAAAAGAGGTCTTGACTGGGGCTCTGTTGAAAGCCTCTTTGAGCCGCAGCAGAAAGAGGCTGGGTCGTGGGTGTGCAGAGGGTTCTCAGAGGCTGCTGAGAGCTCCTATTTACCAGCAAATCCATCCACTATCAAAAGTGAACCAGGAGAGGGGCCAAAGCCTCCTCAATAGAAAGGAGTCATTATTGTGCAAATGGAACTAAGCGTTCAAATCTCTTTACCCCTTTGATGATTTCTCCCAACCCCCTTTTAGTTTGCTTCTCAGTTTGGAAGGAAGCAGCAGGACAGATTGGGTGACCTGCCCAAGGCCACAAAATGTGCCACCAGAAGGGTTTGGAATGACACATTGATTCATTCCTGGCTCACAGGCCTTTCCCTGACAGGCCTACTCTTTTTTTTTTCTATCTTAGCTACAGGGATATTATGGTTGCTGTGAAGGAAAAAAAAAGGAAAAGGAGGAGCAGGGGAGGAGGAGCGGGAGGAAGAGGAAAAGGCGAAGGAAGAAGATAAGAGAAGGATGGAAAGGAGGAAGAAGCCGAGGAGGACATCTGGGCACACAGATACTAAAGCCCACAGTGTCCGACGTTTGTCTCTTTTACATGGATGAACGCTACGGATTTAACCATTAAGAAAGCACATACAGCATGGACCAGTCCTGGACTTGGTAGAAGGGCTGCTGGCTCCGAGTCTCTGAGAAGACAATGCAGGCTTTGCCTGGAAAATGACCTCGACTCTAACCAACCATGTCCTGTGCTTAGAGAGGAGCGTTGATTCATACTGTCAATAGTCCCGGTTCTGGAAGGTTGGGCTGCTGAGAACACTCAAGGACAACTTACTCTCAGATTCCCCGCCCTCCCCCAGTGGTGACCTCATTCACAAAAGTTGAGATAAGGTTTTCTTCCCATTCTCTCCTGACTCACCAAGCTCAGAAGACAACCCTAAACCTCAGATCTCTTGACCAGTTCTTGCTAACTCCTAGTCCTGGGGGTCAAATGCATGAACCCCTGTCCTCATCTGGACAGCACTTGGGTGGACTTGAGTCACAAACAGACAAACAGAAATCATGCTGCCCTCCATGTCCCTGCACGTCACTGCTGAGTCGAATGTCCTGTGTGAGCAAAGCTTGAGCGATGGCCTGTCCTGGCACCTGGGCAAACAACTCTGTGGTTAAAAGTCCATGAATGGCCCAGAGCTTCCCATGCCTCTGGCCCGACTGACTTGGCAAAGGAAGGGGGATGGCTCCATCTTTCACGGATTTTCTCTATTTCCTTTTTCCTCCTCCTCCCACAACAAGAGTGAGACTGACTGAACAAGGGTGCTCACTGTCATTGTGACAGGGTGTGGAGTTAGATGCTGACCACAGGTAGACACTATAGGAGTTAAGCCACAGGACACTGGGACGAGTGACCCAGGGTCCTTTCCTATGACCTACATATCAGACACTAGAGCCATGGCCTCTGTCATCCCAATACATGTCACGTGTGCAATGCTACCCTTGTGTCTAGCACCAAAAGTCCTTATCTGGGGTTTCAAGCCTTAAAAGTCCCAGCTTTGGCAGTACCCACTCTAACCCTCATCCAGGCAAGTAAAGAGTCTACGGTCTTTAGGAACATGGCTATCCAACCCATAAATTAGACCCTGCCTCTTCTGCCCCCACTGCTGAGCTACAATCTGCTTTCCCCCTCAGTGACTGGTCAGTTGGGCCATGCTTTTTCCCTGTGTGAAAGTGGAGGACCAGCTTCTCATGGCCCATGAGTATGGTCCTGGCCTTCTTCTGCTCTCATTCCACTGTTGTGGGATAATGCTCTTGTACCCTGTAAAGATTTGTCGCTCATATTTGTTTAATAAAGCACTGATTGGCCAGTAGCCAGGCAGGAAGTATAGGTGGGGTGACCAGACTAGAAGAATTCTGGGAAGAGGTAAACTCAGTCTACAATCACCATCCAGAAACAGAGGAAGCAAGACAAAAATGCTGCACTGAGAAAAGGTGCCAAGCCATGTGATTAAACATAGATAAGAATTATGGGTTAATTTAAGTTGTGAGAGCTAGTTAATAATAAGCCTGAGCTAATAGGCCAACCAATTTATAAGTTAATGTAAACCTCTGTGTGTTTCTTTGGGGATGAACAGCTGTGAGACCAGGAAGGATGGAAACTTCCATTTATATCCAAAAATGCTCTGGGACTATTTCAGCAGGTTCTCCCCCCTGCCAGGCTGCCCCCACTCAGGCTGCCCCCTGGCTGCCCCCAGGCTACACAACCCACCCCACTGCTGTGGGACAATGGTTTATACCCTGTCAATTGTATTTTAATAAAATGATGATTGGCCAGTAGCCAGGCAGAAAGTAGAGATGAGATGATCAGGCAGGAAGTAAAGGCAGGGTAATTAGAACAGGAGAATTCTGGGAAGAGAAAAACCCATTAGGCAGTTGTGACCCAGCCACAGAGCAAGTAAGATATGACTGTCCTGCCAAAAAAGGTACCCAGCCACATGGCTAACATAGACAAAAATGGGCTAATGTAAGTTATAAAAATCAGTTAATACAAAGCCTGAGCTAATGGGCCAATCAGTTTATAACTAATATAGACCTCTGTGTGATTTCATTGGGACTTAACAACTACAGGAACCAGGCAGGACAGAAACCTTTTGACAACACCCCATCCCTCCCCAGGCTGCCCCCCCCTCAGACTACTCCCCCTTTCCAAGGGCACCTGAGGCTTCACCACCAACTGCATGGCCAGTGCAACTCACCATGAGGTTTCTGATGGGTTGTCGGCAGCCCTGTGGCCTCCTCAGCAATCTATGCAGCAAAGGTCCTCATCCCCACATTGCATCCATTCTCCTCCCAGCTGCTTCTGCATCCCCACATGATGCCCCCTGTGTTTGAAATCATTCTAAATGATACATCTTGGAAAATGTCTGTCATTCTGAACATAAACTCTTTAAGCACAATGGCCATATTTATCTGGCCCGTACTTCGCTCCCCTATCCCTAGGACGGTGAAATCCACAGAGCAGGCACAGGGATTAAAAATCTGTTGTGTGTATCATAGACACCAGTGAAGAACTGGTGCACATGACAGACAGACAGCTAAGTAAGAGTGACAACTCTTGTGTCCCTGGAGGACTTGGGCTCAGTCATGTTTTTACACTCCGAAGAGTCAACTACTGGTGTTTAGCCAACTACTGGTCTTCTGTCCTGGTCATTTGTGTTGGTGTCCAGAGCCTCTGTGTGCCCTCCAGGACCCCAGTAATCTAGTTCTATAGAAAGAATGCAAGGCTCTGGCTGAAGATTGAGCGGAGACATTCGACGAGGCCTGGGTACTGAGAGAAATGGATTCCCACCTTGAGAGCCACAGGTTCCAGCTCTGTTCAGAGGGACAGACCCATCCTCAAAGAGTCCTGTGTGCTTACCTGGGCACAGAAATGACAAGAACTCTCTGTCCCTGCTGGGGCCTTGTCACTTTGTTTTCTTGTGTGCTCGGTGGCTTGTTCCTAACTTGCAGCCAATCACCACGCTGCCAGATGGTATGAAAGATTTACCGGAATTTCGTTTTCAAATAAACCACAAGCTTGGATGAGCTAATGCTGTTCCACATAAAAAAAAAAGCCGCAAAACTGGACAAATTAGCGTTGTTTCAAGAAAAGAAACTTGTCAAAATCATCAGCTTCACCTGTCTCAAATGATGGCCCTGAGACCCATGAGTAAAGGGGTCCTTCCTGTAGTAGCCTAGCATGCCAAAGACCCAGGAAGCCCCTTTGCCCTTCGTCACTGCCTCTGCAGAATAAAACAGATGGTTTCATTCCCTGGCTAGCTAACATTGTCCCCATCTCAAGTTGACATCTACACACTGAGCCCCCACGGTTGTCAACATTCCCTTCCATCCTGTCAGCACCACGTTCTCTCTACAAACACTGAGAACCCGTGACTGCTCTCTGAACACTGGCGCTACCCAGTAGGTCTTCTGTAGCAGCTCAGCAGGCACGCACAAGTACAAGAAGAGCAGCTAGCTCCCTACCCTACTTTCCCTCTGCAGCAGTGATGAGACAGCTAACATCCAAGACAGTGCTCAAAGATCAGAGTCCTAGCCTACACCACAGTGTTGGGATCACAAACAGGCTGTAAGCCTGTCAGGAACATGGTTCTCTCCGCCCTCAGCAGGAGACAACGGTAAACCGATGGCATCATTATAAGATGAAACCTGGAGAGTCCTATAGCACTGTGCCTGCTGCACAGCGAGTATTCCCTAGATGTGGATGTTATGTGGGTTGACAATTACGGTGGCGGCAGTGGTGATGAGCTGTGCAACTGCCCAGCTCTTCCTATAGCACACATCACATCCAACTGGTGCTAAAGGGACTGAAGGGCCAGTCTGAGTTGGGTGTCCTCCACTTCTACAGTTGGTTGACAGAGATTAGTCCCTACAATGGAAGCTGAAAGAGCCACCAGTAGAGAATCCAAGAACAGTTCCGTCATTTCTCCTTTCTTTCCGCCATCCAGCACCAGGATAAATGGCTGGGGAAGTTTGCATCAAATTAGAATCTGTGGGTTTAACTCCGTGCTCATGGTTCTCACGATCAGCATTGGTGGGTATCTGCTGAGGAACTCCAGGATCCATGTGCGCAGATTCAACACACAGAGTTGGTAGGTGCGGTTCAGACACTCACCACCTGCTAGTTGCTTCCTGAGCTCAGCAGACTTGGCTTTGTTGGATCTTCACTACACATTGATATTATATTGCCTCCCACTCTGTGAGGAAGAATATTTTTGCTAGTTCTAGAAAACTATTCCTGATTAGTCATAAACCTGCTTGTGTATTCTAAGGCATTTTTGATAGATGTCACTAGTGATGGAAATTAAGCTAATATTAAATAATGGTGATGATAGCTGGACAGTGGTGGTGCACACTGGGGAGGCACAGGCAGATGTCTGAGTTCGAGGCCAGCTTGCTCTACAGAGTGAATTCCAGGCCAGCAATAATCAACCAATCAATCAATGGTGATGATTGTTGGAAGAGGGGCCACTTGTTTGTTCCAGCTGCCCAGCTAGCTTAGGCCCGAAATAATCACACAGAAACTGTATTAATTAAATCACTGTTTGACCCATTAGCTCTGGCTTCTTACTGGCTAACTCTTACATCTTCATTTAACTTCATTAATTGGTGTATCACCACGAGGTCGTGGCCTTCCAGCAGTTTCAGCACATCTGTTTCCGGCGGCTCCATGACATCTCTCCCTCTGCCTTCCATCTCCCAGTTTTCTTCAGTCCAGTTTTCCCTGCCTACCTAAGTTCTGCCCTACCAACAGGCCAATGCAGTTTCTTTATTCATTAACCAATAAAAGCAGCACATAGACAGAAGGACCTTTCACATCAAATAGTAGAAAGGTTAAAAAGCACCCCTAACTCTAAATATCTTACAAGTTTTACCTCAGTCTTCAAAACTACCCTGTGAGGGAGGGGCTCTGGGTGTTCCATGTCACAGATGAGGACCCATAAAAATACAAAGGCCTTGACTGTATCCCAGAAGCAGAGCTGGGATAAGTAGCCATGCAAGGATCCTATCCAGGCACTTTAACCCTTGACCTCTGTAAAAAGAGACTGCTTATTAGTTTCCTGGTTGCTCAGACTCAATTGTATTAATTACAACTCTGTTTGACCAATGACTCAGGCATATTCCTAGATAGCTCTTACATCTTAAATTAACCTATTTCTATTAATCTATGTATCACCATGAGGTTGTGGCTTACTAGTAAGGATCTGGCATCTGTCTCCTTCAGCAGCTACATGGCATCTCCTTGACTCCATCTACTCTCTCTATCTCTGTTCTTATTTCCTGCCCAGCTTTACTGTGCTAAGTCATTGACTCAAACAGCTTTATTCATCAACCAATAAAAGCAACACAGATACAGAAGGACCTCCCACATCATCTCCCCTTTTCTGTCTAATTAAAAAGGAAGGTTTTAACTTTAAAATAGTAAAATTACACATATAAAACAGTTATCAAGCAAGAATTATAGTATCAATATTTATATCTACTTTGTCTTTTATCATAACTAAGGAAAACTATAATAATAATTATCTATTTTTCAGCTCCATCAAAGACCCCAGAAGGATATAATATTACCTAAGTTAACAGGAAGTGCATTGTAAGCAACTTCCAAAACTTTAGAATTGACAGAGATATCTCACTGCCTGGAAAGTCATCCAAAGTTTTTTTTTGTAATGTTGGAGCATCCATCTTCAGCCTGCAGGCCCATAGTATCCAGCAGACTTTTCCATGAAGAAGGAAATTTGAAAGGCTGCTTTGCCTATATTGGCAGTTTGTCAGTCACTTTCTTCTGTGTCCTGAAGAATGTCTGACAGACTCTTTCATGAAGCAGGAACCCGGAAGGATGGTCTCACCTGACATCAGACCTCTGGCTATGCTGCTTCTGGGAAGGAGGGAGGGCTCAGCTCTCAGAGGTCTGCACACTGGATGAACCCTTTCCTACTACTTAGCAACTTCTCATTGGTTGCCAGGACAAAAATTTTGATGAAGGTGGCTTAAAGGAGGAAGGGTTCTTTGTGGCTCACAGTTGGAGGATAGAGTCTATACTGTAAGGGGTTGAGGGAACGAGTGACCTCATATCTGCATCAGAACGCAGAGAGGGATGAACGTTGCTGGTGCTCAGCTCTCGCTTGCTCCTTTTCACTCTGTTGGGGATGGGGCTGCCCAGTCACGGTGGGTCTTTCCCCTCCACTATCACAGTCTGGAGACTCCCTCGGGGACACGCCCAGCACTGTGTCTCCCAGGTGACTCCACAGCTTGTCTCCCTGATAACATGAAGTATCACACCATTCATCAGGCCAGTTACTCTGATCACACTGCACCTGCCACAACATAAAGCATATCTGACCAGCCTCGTAAGCGGCCCTGTGCACCGTTCAGGATTCACGGGGGTTCAGCTGGGGCTTAATGTGGGGAGACAGGATGATGGCGTGGGGAGCAGGCAGTCACAAGAAGTTAGTGGCTAACATAAACTCAAACTTTTATAAAGTTATATAAATCTTCCTGTGTGTGCTGTAGGGTGTGCGTGCCTCTCCATGTACCTCTGGAGGGCAGGGCTTACTCTTTCCTTCTACCATGATGGACAGACTGTGGAATCTCCTAAGAGACAGACCTCTGGGACTCAACACAGGCAAGTGCTGTCACCTGGAGCCACCTTGCTGGCCCAGAAACCGCAGATTCTGACTGATTTCTCCCAGAAACCGCAGATTTTGACTGATTTCTCCCAGAAACCGTATATTTTGACTGATTTCTCCCAGAAACCGTATATTTTGACTGATTTCTCCCAGAAACCGTAGATTTTGACTGATTTCTCAGAGACATGAAAGGAGACAAATCACTGTGTTACTTTTTTTGTTTCTGTTATTTTTACCTCACAATATGGACATAAGATATCTCCCCAACCCTTGACAAACCAAACTTTTTAATTAGTGTTAGTGTGTCCCTTCCTCCACCCGCAGACACCTTTTTAGGGTTAGTTCTATTCATTCTGAAGGCTGTCTTTTTACCCCAACACTCTTGGACCCTGGCTGGGCCTGGCAAAGTCGGGAAATTCTGAGGACACAGAGCCCTCGCTAGGCAGGTCAGACACAGTTCAGAACAAACCTGAGTCCCCAGCTGGGTTTCCCACCCCCAAGCCTCCTTCAGCTGCCCTGGGAGATCCCTGAGGGGACCTGCACTTCAGACCCCTCCCATGGTGGGGCTCCCCTGTCTCAGGCATGCCCTGCCGGCTCTGACTCACTCCCCGTTCTTTACTCGAGGTTCAGATGAAGCAATACAAGGAAGAAATCGCTCTCTCTGTTCCCTCGCTCTGCCCATGACTCATTATTTAGCTCACACCAAATGGTTCCCCACCTCCCAAGGAGGAGGCACTGAGCCCGTTACATAAGTGGCCTCCACAGCTGCTGCCGGTAATTGAAAGTGAAGCTCTTCTGACTAGAAGCCTGCTGGGAGCCCGGTGACTCTTTCCTCACCCCGCGATACCATCTTTATGGGAGAGGTCCCCAGAGCCAGGGCGTGGTGTGTGGTGTGCGTGTGCGTGTATGTGTGTGTGTGTGTGGTGTGTGTGGTGTGTGTTGGAGGGGGGCGGCTGTTGAGCACAGAAGGCCTGACTTCTGAATAGTTTGTGCATTCTGCCCTTCCAAAGCTTCTCTGATCTTAATCTCCCGGTGATCTGGAGCTGAGCTGCTGGAGGCAGGATCTGCCTGGCCTGGCTCTACAAAGCCCAGGAGGAAATGCATGCGGTGTGGGGTTTCTCTGCCCAGGGACCCACCCAAGAAGGACCACCCAGGAACCCGGCTTTGGGCAAGGAGCTGCTAGAGCTGGGCTTATGTAATCATCCCTGAAGAGGGATGGATCCTGGACATGCAGCTGACTTGCAAGGTCCGGGCAAAGGAGACCGTGCTGATCTAGTTCCGGAGGGACATGACTAAATGGCTCTTGAAAAAAAAACCTTAGGGGATCCTGTATAGATACCACAATCCTGTCTTCTCCACTGGCGTCACCAGGGAGTTGCTTTTAAGGAGTTATGGGAAGCCAAACCAACTGTGACATCTGCTCATTTCCAGTACCTATTTAGTGCAGAGACGGCTGGCTGCAGGACCCTTGGAGACACATGTCCACAGGGGACGTCTGCCTGCTGGGATATCCAGACTAAAGGGTTAGGTCACTAGGTCAGGTGACATTTCTGGTTCTCTGGGCCTCAGTGTCTGCTTCAGCTGAACTGGGAAGGATGGGGGGGGGGGACAATTTCAGGTAAGAAGCTTGTTGGACACCAGCTTGTCAGTCCCCAAGGAGCATGATCCAGAAAACATCCAAGACCCAGGAACTGAGGTCCTAGAGATGACTAGTCTGTGGCTCTCAGAAAGGCCAGTGAAATGGGTGTTTTTGTAGGAAAAGGGGGTGGAGTGATACTACTGAATTATTTAGATACTGCACGGGGCTGAGAATACAATGAGACTCCAGATTCCCTTCTTGATTCCTACGTTGAAATCTGACCCCACAACGCCACAGGCACAGGTTCCTGCAATATGACTGGAGTCCTTACAAGAAAAGACAAAAAAAAAAAAAAAAAAAAAAAAGGAAGACCAGGAAGACCACGCAGAGGTACAGGGTGTAGATGCAAATCAGGCAGAGGATTTGCTGAAGGAACCAGCTTGCTGACTTCTGGTTCTCTGACTTGCAGCCTTCAGAACCCTGAGGAATCAGGTCTAACTTCCGGTGTTTGCCACTGGAGTATGGTGCTTCATTTGAGCAACCAGAGAGGACAGTGACCCTTGGAGATGCTGCAGTCACCCTAAAGCTGGGAGGAGGGGTTCTCCCAGGCATGAAGCCTAGGCCTCCTCCCGTAGCTGTTCAGGAAATGTACCAGGGTCTGTAGACAGAGGCGTCTTCCTGGCTATGGGGAAAGAGACAGGACAGCAAGACCTGGGGGAAGTGTGGGTCACAGGAGCCTTCAGGGTTCTTTGGTACCCCATCTTCACCAGGGCATCCTCCAATGGGAAGAGACTCGGGGTTACAGCTGCCTTCCAGATGCACACAGTAAAGTGCCACAGGCCAACCTCTCAAGACACTCATCACATTACCCTGTCCTAAGCCCTGTCACATGTGGTCAAGAGAAGCTTCTGGTGTCAGCATTGCACCAGAGACAAAAATGTCAAACAGAAAAAAACAAAAAAACAAACAAAACATTAAGAAAACAGACCAACACCATGGGATTAGCAGTGCACCGATATCAAGGTAAAATGCGCTGTATAAGAACAGTCATGAATGGGGGTGGCACACACCATTAGTCCCAGGACTCAGGAGGCAGAGGCAGATGGATCTCTGTGAGTTTAAGGCCAGCCTGGTCTATAGAGTGAGTGCCAGAACTACACAGAGAAACCCTGTCTCAAAAACTAAAAAAAGAAAGGAAGAATTAGATCCTAAACCCTTAGGTACCAGCTAAATCCAGCTGTAACTGCCTCATAAACTCGGAACTTCCGACACAGCCCCAGGAACCCGCCCGCTCCCACGCGCTGACGGTGTGCCTGGCCTTCTGCCAGGGAACTCAGTCATGAAGCCTGGTAACTCCCTGACTTAAAACAATGTCTGGGTCTTTCTGCTTCCTATGAGCTGGGAATGAGGGTAGAAAGTTTAGTCAATGTTTGCTTCTGTCAGTCTGGGCACCTTTATCACCACTTGTGATGAAAGCTGGGACCATAAACAAACTTGGCCTATCAGTGCATGGCTACTGTGTTTCTCTGCCTGGGTAGCGAGCTCCGGTCCTGCAGGTGACAGTCCTTCCCCACCTCTCCAGGACAGGCCTGATCCCGCTTTCTAGGAGTTTACAGTTCAGTTAAAACACTAAGCATCCCTTCAAGAACAAGTTTCTACTTCTCATTCCCACAGTCGCTACCTTACTCCTCCCCATCCTAGCTGTCCGTTTGCCCCTCCCCCTCCTCCGGCCCTCCTGGCCTGGGTTACAGAGAAGAGCTTGGAGCTATTCTTTCTTGACCTCTGGTAAATAAGGGGATAGGAAAGTCATTCTGCCTCGTCCAGGAAGGCCTCTTCCCTTCGGTTTGGTGAAACTGATTTGGATGGAGGAGGAGGCGACTTTGAGGAAGGGAACCATAGTAGATGTGAGAACATCACAAAGGAATTAGGGGGGCGACTGTAGCTCGCCCCCCGGGGGAAACCCACTCCGGAGGAGGCAGCGGAATGGGGAGCTCAAAGCTAGCCTGAACTAAATATCACCACTGTCTCATAACACAAGCAGTGGGGACAAGCCAGGCAGAGCGTGGGTGGCCGTGGGAAGTGCAGAGGCACCGAATTCTAGAACTCGAGCAGAGCTCTGGATGTTTGTAACCATCTGCCCAAGTGGCATCTCCAACAAGGGCAGACTTCCACTGGGAGACGGAAATCGAGTAAGGGTACAGATGCGTCCTTCCTATCTCCACGGCATTGCTCTGATACACCACAGAAATGCTAACTCACCTGTCCCAGGCTCTCCAGGGACATTACTGTGAGCAGTGGTCCATGCACTCCAGTAATAAGAGAGTGGAGGGGTGAAGGATAGAGTTAGAAGCCATGAGTCCTAACCCCCCCTCCCACACACACCGAACCAGGAACTATGGAGATGGCGCTTAGAACAAGACAACAGGAATGAGAGCCATGCAAGGCATTTTGAATTTTCTGGTGATCCTATTAAGAAAGCAAGAGAGATTTATTTTAAGTACATTTGTTTTTTTAAAAAATATGTATTTTATTCATATGAGGGTTTAGTTTGCATATAACTACATGCAGCCTGTGTGTGCCTGATACCCACAGAAGGAGGCATCAGATCCCTTGGAGATGGAGTGACTGACAGACGAGCCACCATGTGGGTGCTGGGAATCCAACCCAGGCCATCTGGATGAGCAGCCAGTGCTCTTTACTGCTGAGCCCTCTCTCCAGCCCCCACATTCCTTAGCAAACCTAATCTAGGGCAGTGAGACGGCCAAGCCGTAAAAGCGCTTGCTGTCAAACCTGATGGCCTGAGTTTGATCCCTAGAACACATGGTAGAAGCTGGAAAACAACTTGCACAACTTGCCTTCTGCCCTCACTCCGCATGCATGCTGTTACACACACGACTCACACGTCTGCACAAATAAAGACACGTGGAGTAAAAATGTCTTAAGTTTAAAAAGTGTATCAACGACTGTCTAGATTCTTGCTTATTTTGTAACTCACCTTTAAAATCCTCTGTATCGTTCACACTCAGGGCCTGGACCTGCTCAAGCCAGCCTCTGCTCAGACCATTTCAGCTGTTTGGGGCCACCTGTGTCCACGTGTGTGACAAGCGGACAGGAAAGCCCTGGGACCGTTTCCTTGTCTGTAAAGTCAATGATAAGACTATCAGTAGCTCTCCAATTGTCCTGGATTAGAGCGCTGTGGCCTCTTCAAAGTTCCCTAGTGCGGGGTGTGTGTGTCTGTGTGGTGTGTGTGCATGCTCTCGTGTGTACACACGCACCTCAGTGCTGTATGTGTGAAAGAGTATATGTATGTGTGTGTGTTCGTGAATGTGTATGTGTGAGTGTGCATATGTGTGTATGTGTGAGTATCTGTGTGAAGAGAGGCTTTGCTTTCAGTGGGATGGAAGATGACCAGCCGAGTGATCAATCATTTGCTTCGGCTTCTTGCCAAGTAATTCTAGGCTCTCTTGTTTTAAATGTCTGTTGGCCTTTAGCGTCTGATCTCGGCTGGTTCATGGCTAATTAAAGAAGCTGACAACCTTGGTACAGCATACCCTGCAAGTTGCACTGCTAACCCCAGTGCAGACTCTGGCATGCCCCAACAAGAAGTCACCTGCCAGGGATCCAAGAGCCAGGTGACAAGCATGAGCATGGCCCCACACTCTGGGTGGTTAGAAAGGACATCTGGCTCCACGGCTGCACCCTGTAAATCAGTGTATGGGCCACAAAAGGATCCCCAACTACCTGGCCAGGTGACTGGTTAATGGTGAGGGGTGGGGTGGGATCTGAGCTTGACCTAATCTTTAAAACCTTTCCCATAGGTTAACACATGTGGAATGTGTGTTGAATGATACACAAAGGTAAGGTCTGTGTGTAGCCATCTTGGTTCTCTTGCTGAGTATTCTGACAAGAGGACACACTGTCCAATAGACTTCTCTATGTGTCTGTGCACTTTTTCATGCTCTCTTAGTTAGAAACACAGAAGACACACAGGAGCAGTTCAACAGCTGCGAGACTCAAATGGCGGCCTCGGCAGGCAGACGGTGAAGCTGTCGAAGGGTATCATTAAATCCAGGTTCAAGTGCAGCTGCAGTACACCCACTCACTTCCCAGGGCCAAGCCAGTGCGAGACAGACCTTGTGGCTGCAGGCTTTTGAAACCCAACCACTGGGCAAAGGCACACATTTTGGTTCAATTATTTTCCTTCATTTAATGAGTTTTGAAGCGATCCTACTGTATTCGATTAGATGTGTGGTCCTCACTCCTCTGGGACTTGAAAAATGTTTTTGGTGAAATGAAGATGTCTTCCTCATTAGTTGGGTAAGGGTTCCCAAGTGTTAGGCAAACCAGAGATGACTGAAGCATATATCAAACTATAGAGCTTCTTGACGTGTTGACATTGCCAAGGGGACAAAACCACAGCTGTGTGCCCTGCCCTATACAACACTCTTCTCTCCTTGGATGGTGTTTGATTCTTTGGGCTGTGTGTTGGGATGTCATGATATAATAAGAAATATATATTTTAGTCTCCACTCTCAGTTTCTGGCCAGAGCTCCTGAAATACGGAACAGTTCCTAAATGAGAAAAGTTTAAAGGTCTTTGGTTATTCATAATACTCCTTTATGAATTTATGTTAATGAGGAGACTTTTGGGAAGTCCCTAAGAGTGGCTGTGTGGTTGCTATGGGAATCATGTATCTGGCTGGACAGTTGTTACTTCTAGGAAGAAGAAGGGGCTGGGGCAGGAGATTGAGCTAATCACCCACAATCAATGACTGAATGGCTCATGCCCACATCGGGGGACAGCAATGACTGAATGGCTCATGCCTACAGCAGGAGACCTCCACAAATACGCGAAGGGATCGGGTGCAGAGCTTCTGCCTTCCTCACACACCGGGTATTTATGGGCGGAGTTCCCAGAGTTCAAGCAGTCCTGCCACTTCTCCCACAGTTTGGCCTGCATAGCTCATCATCAGGCCATTCAGCTGTTTCCCCTAATACAGTTTGCAGTAACTCAGTAATCTAGTAAGTCATCTCGGGTTCTGTTAGCTGCTCTCACAAGGGTTCGGCCCAAGAGGGGGTGATAAGACCTCTGACCATTGCTAAGAAGACCAGAAGCTGGAGTAACCTCAGCACTTAAAGCTGTGCACGCCAACAAAGTCTTAGAGGATGGCCCTCATCCGAAAGGTGTGAACCAGTTCTAACAGGAGTCAGAATGGCAATGATATGGCTGGTCAGTAATCTCTCTCTCTCTCTCTCTCTCTCTGGCTCGCTCTCGCTCTCTCTCTCTCTCTCTCTCTCTCTCTCTCACACACACACACACACATATACACAAATACACATGCTTACACACACATATATACACAAATACATATTTATACACAAACACACACATGCATACATACATATACACAAATACACACACACACACACACACACACACACACACACACACTCATTTTGATGGCCAGAAATAATGCAGCATTTGGTGGGATGAGTCAGAGCAACGGTAGGGTAGTTTGTTTCCCAGAGCGGACGACAAGCAGAAACAAGCCCTCAGTCGCAGCGCTCGCTCCTTCCCCAGTCTGAGTGACAACACACGGTTGAGGATGGTAGCCTCCGCAATGTGCTCTTCGCAGACCTGTGCACCTCCTGTGACATGTTGCTTCACCCAATTTCACAACGTTCGTGAGAAGCACCAGACTTACAGAGCAGGGAAGTCTCTGGAGACAGGTCATTTCCCCACCGCATGGTTAGGGAGAGAGATATTGGCTCCTCTCCTTCTGCCTGGGATCTTAAATTCTAAACTAAAGCTGCACCCAAACAATTAAGATATTAAAAGATAATCATGCTGAGATCCACCTAGCCTGGAGCGCCTGCTGCCTCCCCTGTGACATCGGAATGTGGGATCCCCTCCTTTTCCTTAACGCCCCACATCACCTAACACAGAGTCAGAACATTTCTGAGATGTTCAGCTTACTGAACACGCTTGTCGGTAACTGGGCCCAGGAGATCAGGTTCAATTCTCATCTTCCCACGGCAGAGGATCAAAAGGAGACAAGCCATGGACAATGCAGAACCTGCTAACTATGCAACCCTCCCACCACGATCCCTGTGTCTCCTCCCATCCAGCCCTACTGAAGCCCCTTCACGCACTTCCAGGATAGAACTGAGGGTGCTGTACCCTCTGTTTTGCCATGGCAGCCCCTCAAATGAGTCCAGTCCGATCAAGTCTTATCCCCAGGGTGTTGGCTGTAAGTGGCAAACAGACACTGTGGGGTAGGAGCACAAACTCGTGGTTAAGGGATACACCACAACCTTGGGGATCTTACTCTCCTAGCCTGCTGAAGGTTATCAGAGCCCTGCATTTTCGAAAAAGAAAGTTCTATGGAATTTTTTGTTGTTGTTATAATGGTGGAAGACATGGTAAGTGACTATGTTCTTGCTCAATAATCAATACAGAAGAGATACTGATTAGGTTATATATACCTAAGATTAAGAGACACAGAAAAACACGTGTATTTACAACTACCAGTCCAGGCCAATCACTGCCTTCCTAAGAAGGCATGTCTCTTGCTGCCCAAACTCCTCAGTTCCCACAAGGGGCCTCACTTATGTCTCATTTCCAAAAGAAGAAAAAGAGCCCAGAGGTTTGACGGAAGGTTATTCTGATACTTGGATTTGATCACACAGAGCCTTTGCAGAGCATTTCGGATCACTACGTTCAGCTCTGCATTTAATGGTGGGCTTTCCTTATCGAAGACGGAAGGAAGCAAAATTTCCCAAGGAAAACAGCATCTTGACGCAAGAGAATTACTGCCAGTTGGCTCCCTCCTGTGTAACCTGGTCCAGGGCGATCACGCAAACCAATTAGGAAGCTCATGGGCACCTCAGTATTCACATCCACATCGGCTCCTGAAAACCTAACCGCCTTTCTCTAGGCCCAAGAAAGAGGCTGGAATGGCGGACTGGCCTGTGATTTGGGTGAAGCTGTAGATGGTGGCCCCATTCTCTTAAAAGTTCATTTTATACCTTTTGTCTCCTCAAAACTCCAGTGCTCCTTTCTTGAACTTACGCCCTTTGTCACTCTTTATGTAGAAGCAGCAAGAAGAGACCTCCTACAACTGACTACATTTCGCGTTAGTGAACTCGCCCGCAGATGGCCCACCTCCTTCCCTTCATGGATGGATGTCCCCTGCTATGTAAAGCATGGTAAATACATATGTAAAGCCAAGCCTCTGCTTTAAGACCCCATGTCTCTTCCTTGACTCCACTTCATCTCTGCTTCCATTTCAATAGGCGCTTTTGTCTTCTCTACTTGACCAATTTTATCTACATAGGAATATACTTTGATTCAGTACTCTACAAAACAAACTTTCTCAACCCTACATTTTCTTCTGGATTCTGTCATATTTCTTTATACAGAAAATGCCTTGAGGCTGGTATTATGGCTCCTATCTATAATCCTAGTATTCAAAAGGCTGAGGCAGGGGCTGGAGAGATGGCTCAGCGGTTAAGAGCACTGACTGCTCTTCCAGAGGACCTGGGTTCAATTCCCAGCACCCACATGGCAGCTCACAACTGTCTGAAAATGCAGTTCCACAAGATCTGACACCTTCACACCAATGCACATAAAATAAAGTAAAAAAAAAAAAAGGCTGAGGCAGGAGGAGTGCCAAGACTTCAAGACCAGCTTTGTTATATATAGTTCTAAGCTGCAGAATGAGACAGTGTCCAAGAACAAAAAGTGGGGGGGGGGGGAGAATGAGGAAAGAAGAAAGGGAAGGAAAAGAAGGAACCCCCAAAAGAATTTTATTTATTTACTGTTTTTATTGTCTCCTGATCTCTTTCTCCAGGTCCCAACTACACTCAAACCTGCACTTCTCTCTTTGAATGAAAGGATCTTTCAAAGCAGCCAGTAAGCCTTCCGGTCACTCTTACTTGACCCACCTGCAACATTCCATGCCAGCACTTCCTTCCTCCTCCAAACCCCTTCTCAGCTCCACTCCCAAGACACTGAGCCCTTGCGCATTCCTTTGCCCTCTCTTTTTTTGTATTCAAATATTGCAAGGTTGGTTCTTACTGTTACCTTTTTTATAGCTATACTTCCTTAAAGGTCTTGTCCATTTCATGGCTGTTGGTTCTGTTCCAGTACTGTAAAACACCTGAGCACACATCTCCAGTGTAGACCACGCTCAGCTCCAGGCTTCATCTCCTGATGCGGACCCAATACCTTCCAGGAGCCCTGTCAATCATCTCAACAGAAACCTTCATTACCACCTTGGACCTCCTCTCCCTCCAACATCCTCCCTCTCTAGGTAAGTGCCAACTACTCCTGCCTCTTGCTTTCCAGAAGGAGGAAAATCAGGACAAAAATAGTGCCCATCTCCCAGGGCTATTGCCAAGACAAGACGATCAGTGCTTGCCCTGAACTGGGAATAGCGCCCAGCATAGAATTACTACATTAACTCTTGCTAAATCATTAAAGTAATCATCTTTGGCTCTTCTCTGTCTCTCAATTCCCTGTATCTAATCATCAGCTAATCCTTTGACGCTCCCTTGGAAACACATGCAGAGCACAGCCGTGTCTCATCTGTATCCGCAACACCTTGAGTCAAGCCTCTGTCACCTCTTGCCTGGATTTAGTGTCTTCAATGGTCTCCTCCCTCCAGCAGCCTCTGCCTTACTACAGCCACTCCCAAGCCGGCAGCCGGAGTGGTCCCTTCTAAATAGAAGCCAGACCATGGCACATCTTACTGGAAAAGCTTTAGCAGCTCCCTTTCCACTCTCAGCGTGGTGCTGTCTTCCCTGTGACCCCCACCTAGCTGAGGGGCATCTCTGTCATGGACTGCTCACACTCTCTGCCACAGCCATGCTCTGTCTTCCTTTTCTTGCTTTAGAACCAAGCATGCTCCTGCCTCCAGTCTCTTGTGTTTCCTGTTCATTCTGCCTGGGTCACCTTCTCTTGTCTGTCATTTTCTTCAGACACAATCTAAGGCTGTCTTGTTAGAGAAGCCATGGCTGCTAGCCTCCCATGCTGTAACTACCACCTCCATACTCTCCTTCTTTTCAGGGAATCCCAAACCTGTGTGGACTAGATATCAGTGCTTGTCTGTGAGTTATCCCCTCCACTGTGACGTATAGAGTTTGCTGTGTGTGCCACAGTACCTCCACAGCCTTGAACAGACAACGTGCCCAATAAATACTAACAGAGTCATGAGCGAAGCCCCATTCCTTGTGCAGGCCCCGTTCCCGAATAAGGTTGGCTTTTGAGTGTACACCCAAAGAATTTCTACTCTGAAAAAATCCTGAACCACAATATCTTTCACAGTCAGCTTTCTGTGAAGAAGGCAGAGAAGAAGATGGAACCTATGCATATAAGCTAAAGCTGCCTACTTCTGACAGAAGCCCTCATCAGCCTCTCACGCCCATGCTGCCAAACAGCCTGCTTCTATCACACATCTGTTGCACACATGCTGAAAGCCCCACCTAGGACTGGAGGCTTCAGTGTGCGAGAAAGTGTACAGGTGAGGCAGTGGGGACAGGAGCCTGCTTTGGGGGAAACAACGAG
This sequence comes from Neodon shergylaensis, assembly GCA_025134845.1. Classification (NCBI taxonomy): domain Eukaryota; kingdom Metazoa; phylum Chordata; class Mammalia; order Rodentia; family Cricetidae; genus Neodon; species Neodon shergylaensis. The sequence continues at coordinate 1,694,414 of JABTXL010003013.1, forward strand.
AATTAGTCACGATGCCATATAACGGGTCAGCTCCAGGCTGTAGGATGTGCCATCCGGGGAACAGTCGTTTTGGTCTTTAAATCAATGGAGTCATTCATTAAAAACAATTGAGAGAACCTAATGAGCAACAATCCAAAGAACATAACAGACCGCTGTCATCCTCAGCAGTCCCCTAATAAGACTTCAGCATCTTAGCGCTGAGGTGAGCTTTACACCTACAAGATCAGTAGTATTAAATTAAATCATTGTAGTAAATTTAGAGAGTTTATTATTGGCACAAATGATAGAAAGTTCTCTTCTGTTCACCTGGAGAACATGTGTATGTCTATGCAGAAGAGTGTATGTTTGTGTGCATATGGTTAAAGATGTGTCCACACATGATTGTGTCAATCAGAGGCCAACCCTAGGGACTTCCTACAGTTCCTAACCCTAGTGTGTTTGGTTTGTTTTCTTGTTTCATTTTTTTTTTAAACACAGGTTTGACTCTGTAGCCCTGAGTGGCTTGGAACTCACTATGTAGACCAGGTTAGTGTCAAACTCAGGGAGATGCACCACCAACTCTAACTCCTTGTTTTGTTTGTTTGTTTGTTTGTTTGTTTTTGAGACAAAAGTGTTGTGGAACATAATATTTATTTCACTATGTAAAGATGTGTTGCTGTTTCACCTTGTCTGCCTAAGGCACCTACCTGATTGGTTTAATAATGAACGGCCAATATCTAGGCAGAAGAGGGATAGGCGGGGCTGGCAGGCAGAGAGAAAAAACGGGAACAAGCCAGCCACCTGGGGTCCAGACAGACAGACACAGAGGAATCAAGAAAGCAGGATGGACAGTAAGTAGATGAGGTAAGTGAGCCTCAGGGCGGCACATAGGTTAATAAAAAGGGAGCACTCCTGCACTGCTGGTGGGAGTGAAAGCTGGTACAGCCTCTTTGGATGTCAGTGTGGCAACTTCTCAGAAAATTAGGAAACAACCTTCCTCAAGACCCAGTAATACCACTTTTGGGTATATATCCAAAGGATGCTCAATCATACCACAAGGACATGTGCTCAGCTATGTTCATAGCAGCTTTGTTTGTCATAGCCAGAACCTAAAAACAGCCTAAATTCCCCTTGACCAAAGAATGGATAAGGAAAATGTGGTACATTTACACAATGGAGTACTGCACAGCAGAAAAAAATAACGACATCTTAAATTTTGCAGGAAAATGGATGGAGCTAGAAAACATTATTTTAAGTGAGGTAACCCAGACACAGAAAGACAATTATGACATGTACTCATTCATAGGTGGTTTTAAAACATAAAGCAAAGAAAACCAGCCTACAAATCACAATCCCAGAGAACTTAGACAACAATGAGGACACTAAGAGAGACTTACATAGATCTAATCTACACAGGAAGTAGAAAAAGACAAGATCTCCTGAGTGAATTGGGAGCATGGGGACCTTGGGGGAGAATTGAAGGGGAAAAGGGAGAGGCAGGAAGGGAAACAGAGAAAAATGTAGAGCTCAATAAAAAATCCATAAAAAGATTAATTTAAGTTTAAAAAAATATAGCTAGAAACAAGCCTAAAGCTAAGGCCAAGCACTCATAATTAATAATGAGTCTGTGTCATGGTTTGGGGTTTGGCAGCTCAGAAAGCCTGCTATACAAAAGTCACTGTACCCTGGGACTTGCTGATTTCTCCAGCTCTTGTGCAGAGTTTAAAATCATGACTGGAACTTAGATCTTGTCAAGTGCTTTCCCTTTATCTACAGAGATGATCCTGTCATTTGCCCTCTTGGTACCTTTATGTGTGTGGTTTCATCTCTCCAGCTGCCTGTATGTTCTGAGTACATCACACTTTGGCTGAGAGTACGGCCCATCTCACATGTTCCTGAAGTTTGATTTGCCAGTGCTGTGGTCATTGGACCTGTGTTCACAGGGTTATTAATCAGTAACTTTCTTTTCTTGTGATGTTTTTATTCAGTTTTAGTATCAGGATAATATTGACTTCAGAACATTAAAGCATTCAGCCCTATACTTTCTGGGAAAATAAAAGAACTAGTGTCCACTTCTTTAAATATAGAGAGAATTTGGTATCTAGGTCTTGCTTCTGTCAAAGAGAAATATTTTAACTTAAAAAAATTAATTTACTTATTTGTCTATTCAGATATGTTATTTGTGATGTTTTAAGTTGTTGTCATGGTAACCTTTCCTCAGAGTTCTCTTGTTTCTGTAGGGTTGGTAGTGATGCTCCCCTTTCACCTATGATTTTGTGAACTTGCACCTCTTTTTCTGTCTTGAGTTTCTGTCCTGACTTCCCTTCTGGGTAGACTGGGAGCTGTAAGGTGACATAAACCCTTTCCTCTCCAAGTTGCTTTTAGTCATGGTGTTTATGGCACCGTAGAAAGCTAAATAGGACAGTCAATATAATTACAAGCTTATTAATTTCCTTGATCATTAAAAGTTGTTTTTCATAATTTCTTTAAATTAAAGCTAATACCACTGATTTGAAGCTTTTTTTCTTTTTCATATAGGCACTTAAAATCATGACTCTTCAGACTGGAGTACAGCTCATGGGTAGAGTGTTGGTAAAAGTGTGAGACCCTGCATTTGCTCCCCAGGTCTGGAAGACCACACTTATAATGACATTAACAAAATATACACGTTTCCCTGTGAGTATGACTTTGCCTCAGCCATTGCAGATTGTTACATTATATTGTGACTTCCTTTGTTAATAACATTTTCTGGTTTTCCTTGTGACTTTTTAAGAGTATTTTAAATTTCTCAATATTTGGGAATTTCCCTGATTTCTGATGATTAGAGGGTAGTTTTAGCCTTAATCTTGATCTTAATCTTCTAAACCTACTGAGACGTATCAAGGGTCCCACCTACCATGGTCTATTAAGTGCCTGAAGAGAATATGTATTCTGCAGTTATTGGGAAACCTCCTTTACGTCAAGTACAATGAGGCGGTTTTATAGGGCAGTCAAGTCCTCCATATTCTCTATGCTTTTGTGTAGTGTTTTTTCTGTTCGTTGTTTAGAGTGGTACTGAACTCTCTGGCTCTAATTCTTCAGTTGGAAAATTCTCTCCAGTTCTCATCTATTTGTTGCACAAACTCTGTGCTCCTGCTGTTGGGTTTTCTTATAATGACTTTACCTAGTGTCACGACAGGGAAGAACCATTATTTCCTGTTTTTAAGGTCATCTTTTGTCCCCTTCCTGGTTATTTCCCTCAATTTCCTCACAAATCAAATAAAGTTAATGATATAATTGAACTCAGGACACATCAGGCTAAAATATGAACATAGAAGATCTGAATACATAACCTGTAAACACACTCTACACACCTCCCTCCCCGTTTCCTCCTCTGCCTTCTGAAAGGGTATTTAACAATTTTAAGCTTTTCTTTGGAATCTCCTTTAGATTTTCCTATTCCTCTGGGTCTCTACCAAGTAGACATGAAGCACACACAGTATCAGCTTCTTTTGTTTTTTCTCTTGTTGATCTGTGTTATGGAGAGACATAGTTAAGAACTATTCAAAGTAGGAGGAAACCGTTGGGTGGTTGTAACAATTAATAATTAAAATGCAAAAGCCTCTGCACAGTGCCAAGCATTATCGGGGAGGTGTAAGCATTTCCCTTCTTCCTGTCACTTCGCATCTCTGGAAGAGAGCACAGGTGGTTCTGAAAGCAGTTCTAAAAAGAGAAGATTCTTGTATCACTTTTGTTTTTGTAAATATCATTATTCTCCATAGGAAGGTGGCACAAAGGGTGTGGGAGGTCTTTCTGTCTATGTGTTACTTTTATTGGTTAATGAATAAAAACACTGGCTTGTCCTATAGCAAGGTAGAACTTAGTTAGGCAGGGAAAGCTAGGCTGAATGCTGGGAGATAGAGGGCCCTCTGGCATGCTCAAGGCTGAACTACTCCCTCCCCTCACCCCAGCTGCAGGTGTCTTCAGGAAGACTTCTCTCCACAGCCCATGCCACAGGAACAGCCAAGCTCACTCACTCACAGCGCCTCACGCAGGATCAGTTGTGTGCTGTTAGCAGCTCTGGGGATGAGAACATCAGACTGGAGAGAGCTAATCCTCCAGCTCTTCCTCATTTAACCATCCAGTTCAGCTCTCACAGAGCAGGTGTGAAGAAGTCGGGGCTGAGCCTTCAGGGTGTCGCCTCTTCAGAGCTGCTCTTCTCACCCAGGAGACTGACCGTGATCAGAACACAACTGGATTTTCCAGGGAGCTGAACTTCATACGACTGTCTTTGGTTTACTTTTGTTCAGGTGTTACCCAGATAGCCACAGGTTTATAGATGTACAATAGGGTGGCTCTATCTGTGGCTACCTTGTCTTTCCTTTTCCATATCAGCTCCTCCCCTCAACTCTCTCTTGAGGACATCTGTGTCTACCCAGGGAACCCAGTTCATCCATCCATCTCACAGTGCTGGACTCAGCCATGTAACGTTTATTTCGTCATGTGAAGCAGCATTTACAGGATTCAGGAATTAGAACATGGGTATCTTGAGGAGCAATAAGAGCACCCTGCTTTCGTTCCTTGGCCACTCACAAGAAGGAACTATCTCTGAGGTAAAATGAAATTTCAACACTTAGCTTATTTAAGACTCTGGTGACTTTGAATGTAAATATACAAGGATGGGGCACACCCGTGGCTCTAGACTCAATCTTTTACTTGGTTATATAGTAGCTTTCTCTATGTGATGCAACCTCCAATTGTTAATATTTGACATTGATGCTAGTTTTGTTTTATTTTGATGTTCATTATCTCTTTAATCTAAATGAGACAAGAATACATATGTCGACTGATTTTTAAAAAATCTATTCACACATAATTTATGTTCTGTGTATTATTGTATTTGAACAGGACTAAGCCCTCAATGGTTTTATTCAGACATTAACTCTGCCTGTTTTTGCTTTTTGTTCTTTGAAAGGAATTTATTTACTTTCTGTACATATTTGTTTTCAAAACCCCCATCCTTGCACAAGAATAGTGCTACATAATTCTAGACATGTTAGAGTTATCCAAAGTTTCTTAATAAAAATTATGCTTTCCTGTGTCTCAGATTTTTCTCTCAAATGGAAGGCAGACAATCACACAAGAAAAGGTGTTTTTAAGCATTTCACAGTCAACACCCCAGAGCATCACTTGCTCTGAATCCTTTCATGGAGTGGGTTTTCCACAGTGTTACTGGCCTCCCAGCACGGAGAGAGACCACTGTGGTTAAATAAGCCAGTAGAACAAGGTTCCTGTCTGGCCCTCGGAGGGAGACCTAAGCCCTTTGCAAACATAGGTAACAATGCCAGTAACGACTTCCCAAATATTGCTTCTTCAAGCCAAGCTGTGACCTCTCTTACCAGGTGTGTGTGTGTGTGTGTGTGTGTGTGTGTGTGTGTGTGTGTGTTACATTCGGTGGAAAAGCATTCCAGATTTTTCTTTTCTATTATGTTCCAGTTCTAGCCGTGACATGATGTCTTAGAGCTTGGCTCTGAAAGGTCAATGTCAAGCATGATGTACACAGTGCTGTTCCATTTCAGGTATTAATTTTATTAAAGGGATTCAAAGAAATGTTCATGGTTTTCCAAACCAGCGATTCTTTTGGTACTTCTGAGAAAGTGTCCATCTCTCTAAATGTCAAATTTGAAGCAATAGTCACCGTTCTGGTTTGTATAGGAAATGTTACCCAGAAGGGTTGAAGATCTGGCCCCCAATGAGGTAGGTTTCAGGGAACTGATTGGACCATGGGGGAATCTTACAAAGTCAGAGGACTGGGCCATTGTGGATTCTCAGCTTGGGTTCTCATCGGGAATAGTAGAAGCTAGGAGACAGGGCCTAGTTGAAGGATATATGGCACTAGAGAATGCCTAAAGTGTCTTTTGCCCCACCCCATACCACCTCTCTTGTTCTCAGCAACCACGAGGGGAGCAGCCCCACCTTCCTGCATATTCCTTGCTATGATGTTTATCTCACTATAATCTAAAAACAACTAAAGTAGAGGCTAGAGGGATCACTCGGTGGTGAATGGCACAGACTACTCTTCCAGAGGACCCAGATTCAATTCCCCATGAGAACACAAGGGCTCACAACCATCTATAACTTTCACTGCAGAGGCTCCAATGCACTCTTATGGCCTCCATGAACAATGAAAGTAGGTGGTTACATTGCAACAATGCAAATATACACGCAGCCAAAACACCCATATACAAAAAGTAATAAAATTAAGAAAAAGAAACTGATATAGTTGGCCATAGGCAGATACCTCTGAAACCACGAACCAAAATAAAGTCTTTCTCCATCAAGTTTATAACACATATTTTTAATCTCAATGGCAAAAAGCTAAAACAATCAATTATAAAAACATATTTCCCCAACCTGTACTAGCTGTTTTTCTGGCCGAGACAGAACATTCAACAAAAGTGACTTAAGGAGAGAAGGGTTAATTCTGGCATGGCTGTGGAGTATCATGATGGGTCCATCAAGGTAGAAAAGGGTGGTGATAGGAGCAGGCATGGAACAAAGAAAGATAGACGCTGGAGCTCCTTGCACAGTCTTGCTCTCTCCCCACTTTATCCAGTCTGCTCCCTTCTCAGAACGTTCAGCAAAAGACAACTTCACAGACACACCCCCATGTGTGTCTCCTAGGTGATTCTAAGATCCAGTTGACTTGACAAAGAAGATGAACCACCCCACAACCCAAACAGAGTATGTCTTCCCTGAGTTCATGTGTAAGTGTGCATGTGTGTGTTGCACGTGTGACTGGCACACAGTAGAGATGAACGCTATGTCACCCCACAGCTTACAGACATACCAGCAGTGCTCAAACTGCTGAGCACAGTATACCAGTCCCCCCATTGTGGTAGGGAGGCCACTTGATGGTTCCAGACTGCTCAGCCCCAAAATAATCACACAGAAACTATATTATTTAAAACACTGCTTGGCACATTAGCTCTAGCTTCTTATTGGCTGACACTTATATCTTAATTTAAGCCATTTCTAGTAATCTGTATATCACCATGTGGCTGTGGCTTACCGGGTAAAGTTTCCAGCATCTGTCTCCAATGGGGCTACATGGCTTCTCTCTGACTCTGCCTCCTTTCTCCCAGCATTCAGTTTAGTTTTCCCTGCCTACCTCTATTCTGCTCTGTGCAGGCCCAAGACAGTTTCTTTATTAACCAATGGTATTCACAGCATGCAGAGGGGAATCCCACCTCATCCCATGGCCCCTATCTTCTGCATCCTTATCTGGAAACACCTGCCCCTCCAACACAATGCCCTGATCCAGGTATCTCATCATCTTTATTACCTACACTTTCCGATGAATTTGCTGCTCCTTCTACATGGAGCTCTATCACCACAACTCATTGCCTGGTTCTCGCTTATCATTCAGGTTCTTGATGCAGTAACGTGCCTCTCCAGGGGCCGCCACTGCCAGCCTCCCTTTCATCACTTGCTGTTCACCTCTCTCACGAGAAGTGGTTCTGCACGAGTCTTATCCCCTGTGTGAACAGCTCTGCTTATGGTCTGACCCTCCTCGTTGTCCTGCCCACAGTGTCCTACTCCTTGTGTGGATATTGGTGTCTGCTGCTCCTGGAATGGTGAACAGGCTCACATGGGTCATGTGGTAACTTCTACTGAGGAGAGTCTTTCCTGTTTCCTTTTTTTTTGTCCCTTTCTTTGTTTTAATCTTGTAACCAAGAGATAGGGGTACCCCAAAGAAGCTTGGAACATCCCAAGATCAGCACATCTGGTTACAGTAAAGGAAGCACATGACAGAACCTTAGGAAAGAGCTTGGAGTGCAAGGACTGAGAATGTGGGAATGTGAGCTGGCAGCTCCTCTGCCCTCACCTCCCTTCCACCCCAGTCTCCACGGGTCTGGCACAGCCAGGGCACATCTTTTTGATCAGCTCTTCACCCAACATATACTTGGAATGGGAAATACATGAATAATTGAATGATCCAGGCACCACTGCTGTGTAATAAAAGTTTTTGGGCCGTGTGACTAAGCAAGCTATTACAGCGATACGGCACTCACTCCCACAGAGACGCTCTGCTAGGGACTCCATCAATGAGTCACTCCGGGTAAGGGGTGAGGCAAGGCCAGAGACACAGTAGTGGGGACAGCTTCCCTAGCTCTGTTTTTCCTGCCTCAGAGGCAGAGGGCTGAAATAGAAACCTTTAGCCAAGCAGGAAGGGAAACAGGGAACAGCGGGAATGGGGGAGTCCCATCTCAGCCCCAGACTGAATTACTTCGATTATGTCTCCATTTGAGTTAGGGTAAAAGCAGTTAGATTGTCTTCTGTACTCCTTCTCTTACTTGCCTTTCAATAGCTATCTGAAGTCTGGAAATTGATATAATTTAAGTTAATGGAAGGAAGTCTCAACAGCTGCATTGGATTTCATGCCATTCTTTCCCCCCTCCTTGGGTCTGGCCTCACCCAGCTCCTGTGCCCTCCTGTGCCATCGCCAAGAGCCCAGTGAGGAGCGGTAGAGATACTCTCAAGCCACAGCCAGCCACCCTGCTGAGCCCGCATGAGTCACTTGCTAAGATAAGCTGGAGCCAAGTCCTTTTTTAAAAAGTTTATTTATTTTTAAGTTGAACAGGTGAAGAATGTCCCTAGCTGTTTGGGAGGCAAAGACAATGATGGCCCACGATGGCCATTAATAGCATTCATTTCTCTTTGGCCTCCTGGCTCCAAGGCCTGGTGGCTTAGCTTTAAATTGCTAGTTTGGCCCCTCTCTGGAAAGAATGGGGAAAGGGAGGTCTGATCTTTTTGTGCAGTGAACACAGCCCTCCATTCTCAGGTTAATGACCATTACCATTGTTATTAAAGAAGTTGTTTTGGCCTAGGGCTTAGTAGAGTAAAGCCAGGTGGGAAATCCAAACAGATATAGAGAAAAAGTAGGCGGAGTCAGAAAGATGCCATGTAGCTGCCGAAGGAGAAAGCCACCAGCCGCCAGCCAGAACCTTACTGATAGGCCACAACCTCGTGGTGATTCACAGATGAATAGAAATGGGTTAATTTAAGATGTAAGACCTGTCTTATTTTTCCTCAGTTCCCTTCATATGTCATAACAGGACCCCCTCTTGCATCTCTCAACCAAATCTTCAAATTCAAAGACAGATGGGGAAACAAAACTGGTAAAGGAGTCATGATAACAAACTGGGTTATATTCTTAGAATAGTCTAGATACTCTTCCCTGCAGGTGACAGACAGTAGCCCATATAAGACTCACGAGGCACTTGTGGTCTCAGGACTCAGGGAAGGGGCGCTGAGGAGCGAAGCCTAGACAAGGACCTGGGGAAATGGGCTGATGGAGAGTCAGTGAGGCAGAGAAGAAGCTTGCTCTCGGGGAGTCACAGCCTCCAACACGATGTGCCAACACCAAGAACACATTCCTGAAGAAGAGGCTGCCTGGTTGCCTCCTAGAAATCCCCAGTCATGCTTAGCCTCTCCTGATGGGTATTGCAGCCTCTTATCACCCTTCCTGACTTCCACTCTAGATCACTGAGGCTGGGACAAGACAGGTAATTTCTATTTTATTTTCCTATATTTTAAAAAAGAACACACATTAGGAGAAATGTCCATGGATAAATAACTAAATAAGTAGATAACTAAATAGACTGTAGAAGAACCACTGAATCCTTGGAAGGCAGGTGGTTGAGCTTGTATCCCAGAGAACACAAACCAGGGATTCTGAGCTTACTGAAGTTAGACTGTGCACAATTTCAGGACCTAGACAAATGGGAAGACACTTCTGTTTCCCAAGGTAAGAGAAAACTAAAGTGTCTTAGTTAGCTAGCTAGGTTTAATTACTGTGAATAGACTCAATGACAGCAGCAGCTCCTATAAAGGAAAACATATAATTGGGACTGGCTTACAGAAGTTTAGCCCATTATCATCATGGTGGGAAGCATGGCAGTGTGCAGGCAGACAGGGTCCTGGAGAGGCAGCTGAGAGTTCTACATCTGAATTGGCAGGCAGCAGGAAGAGAAAAAGCCTGGGATAAAACCGGACTCGCTGAACATAGCGGACAATGAGGACTACTGAGAACTCAAGAACAATGGCAATGGGTTTTTGATCCTATTGCACGTACTGGCTTTGTGGGAGCCTAGGCAGTTTGTATGCTCACCTTACTAGACCTGGATGGAGGTGGGTGGTCCTTGGACTTCCCACAGGGCAGGGAACCCTGATAGCTCTTTGGGCTGACGAAGGAGGGGACTTGATTGGAGGAGGGGGAGGGAAATGGGAGGCGGTGGCAGGGAAGAGACAGAAATCCTTAATAAATAAATTAATTAAAAAAAGAGAGAGAGAGACAATGTCCCGCTGCTGGCCAGTTGTGGAGCCAGAAGTAAAAACCTAGAACATTTGGTTCCTGGGCTCTGCTTCTAGTTCAAGGGGGGATGTAATTAATTAATTAATTAATTAAAGTGACACTGGGCCTGTCTTGAGCTTCTGAAACCTCAGAGCCCTCCCCCTGTGACACACTTCCTCCAACAAGACCACATCTACTCTGACAAGGCCACACCTGCACAATGCCACTCTGCATGAGTCTATGGGGATCCATTTTCTTTCAAAAGGCCACATTCCACTCCTAGGCCCCATAGACTTGTAGCCACATCAAAATGCAAAGTGCATCTAGTCCAACTTCAAAAGTTCCCATAGTTTTTAACAGTCTCAACCCTGTTTAAGAGTTCAGTCTCTTCAGAGACTCATGGCAAATTCTTAACCATAAGAGGAAAGAAAAATCAGGCCAGTCTTTAGCACAAGTCTGCACTGGGTAATGGGGGTGGTGGTGGATCTGAATGACACTGGGCAGACAGTCTCTGTTCAGCCAGGAGTCTCTTGCTTTACAGCCTTGATATTAGATTGACAGAGTTCTAATTGGTCTTAATAATAAAAACCTGGAGTCAGACATTAGAGGGTGAAAGCTAAAAGATTAGAGAGATAGAGCAGCAACTATTAGTCCTTACTTCTACAAAATCAGCAGACTGAATGGGGTATCCTGTCTCTACAAGCCCTCAGACTGAATGCTCAGATTGAATGCCATGAGCTCCTGTCTCCTTCTACCTTATATTCCTCTTTGCCCAGCCATATCCCTTCCTGTTCCCTTCTCCCTGTTGCTGGGATTAAAGGCGTGTGACTCCCAAATACTGAGATTAATGGTGAGAGCCACTACCATCTGGCTCTCTTTCTCTTTTAGACTGGATCAATCTCATGTAGCTTAGGGTGGCCTTGAACTCACAGAGATATGTCTGCCTCTGCCTTCTGAGTGCTGGGATTAAAGGTGTGTGGCACTACTGCCTGGCCTCTATGGCTAACTAGTGTCTCCCTCCACACTCTGATCTTCAAGCAAGGTTTATTTGTTACAGCACAAACAAAATGTCACCACATTTCCCCATTTTTGTCTAAAATAAATAGACTATAGCTAATAAAGGAAAAACTATAAATAATAACTATGTACAATATATACAGACAATAAATACATCAACAATGTCTAGCCCATTTGCATTTGACAAATTCAGAGAATTTGGCTTAGCTCTAAACTCTGATCTTCAGGAAAACTTTGTTAGATCACAGATAAAGTATCACCACAGATTGAGAAGTATCTTTCTCCTATTAGGAAAAACAGTGTAGAAATTCACTAAAGAGATTATAACATTTTCTTTTGTTTTTGTGGTTTTTTATCAAGTCAAATAAGTATTTAAAAACAACTTTTGACTAATAGTAAGAAGATTCAAACTTAAAAAAAAAACTGGACAGGAAAAATAAAGTTTCTCTTCTGCTTTATGTCAAGGTCCCGGCTGCCCTCCTGGAGTATGAATGGGGCTATAAAAAGTAGAAATGTTGCCAGGCAGTGGTAGTGCACGTCTTTAATCCCAGCACTCAGGAGGCAGAGGCAGGTGGATTACTGTGAGTTTGAGGCCAGCCTGGTCTACAAGAGCTAGTTCCAGGATAGGCTCCAACGCTACAGAGAAACCCTGTCCCGAAAAACCACAGACACACAAAAAAGGAAATGTTGTCTCTGAGACATATGTTTTAAAATCCAGTAATTTCATTAAACTTTTACAGGAGCCCAACTCTTACAAAGAAGTGTATGGTCCCTTCAGAAATTCTGAGTGTCCCATGAAAGTAACACACACATTCTTTTGCGTGACCTGTGACCTGTTACAGTGTGACTATGTAGTGTCCCCACAGGCTCATGTCCTCAAGTTTGGGTGCAGATGGACTTCTGAAGAGTGATTGGATCCTGAGACCTCTGACCTAATAGATGAACTGAGGTCTTAATGGGTTCATAATACAATGTATTTTTGCAAGGCCTTGGAAAGAAGAAGGCGGGGCCTCATTGGAGGAAGTGGGTTGGTGAAGGATGTGCTCTTAGGTGACTATATCCTGGGTTGGTGAAGGGTGTGCTCTTAGGTGACTATATCCTGGGTTGGTGAGGGGTGTGCTCTTAGGTGACTATATCCTGGATTCGTGAGGGGTGTGCTCTTAGGTGACTATATCCTGGGTTGGTGAAGGGTGTGCTCTTTGATGACTATCCTGGGTTGGTGAGGAGTGTGCTCTTAGGCCCTGGCCTTTTCTATTCCTCACGCTGCTGCCTCTTGTCTATCATGAGGAGCCAGCACAAATCCACCATAGCTCTGCTTTACCCTGGATCCAGAACTGATAGAGCCGGCCATGACCATCCGACATCTCTGAAATAAATCAGGAACTAAAACAGATCTTTGTTTTTTTGAAGTTGTTGATGGGAGGCATGCTGTCACAGAAATGAGAAAAGAAAAAAACAGAAAAAGCCCGACATACCTTTCCAATCTTTCTCAATCAGGAACTGCTGTTGTGCTCTGGGAGGAACAAGCATAAAACCTGTGCAGGTCTCTCGGGGTTCCCATGCTGCAGTCTCTAGGACCCTCTGTGTGTGGGTCTCTCAGGGCTCCCATGCTGCAGTCTCCAGGACCCTCCATGTGCGGGTCTCTCTGGGTTCCCTGCTGCGGTCTCCAGGACTCTTCCTGTGCGGGTCTCTGGGGAACCCTCCTCAGTTTCTGGTTCTTTTTTGCTTTACTTGAAAGAAAAGCAAGGAAGCAAGCTCACTTGGGGTGAGAGGGGCTGGAGGTTTGGAGTAGTGATGGTGTGGATGTGCCCTTTGCCTGCGAATGGTCCAGTCAGATCCCATGAGAGTCCTGAAGGCAATGGCTTTTTTCCTCCATTGCTCTACAAAAAGTCCTCTTGTGAGTGGGTTAATGTCTATTTTAATTTACAAGCATGCTGTGGATCTACAGCTGTTCTGTTTTAGCTCCTCAGGGTCTACAGGATTTAAATGAGCAACACTGCATGTTTAGGTTCTGACAGACAGGGCTGGTATATTTTTCCCACTTCTGCTCCAACCTACAGGGCCTCGGGCAGGCAGTGTGGCCCGGTTAGCAATGCTTCTAGAATGGTATAGGTGGGAAACTGCACAGTCTGGGGATGTTGGTTTTCCCAGAAAGGTCCTTAGTAGGGCTTTCACAAAGTGCTGCCCAGATATGGGATCTGAGTTGCAACTGCTGTGAAAGGTTCAGGAGCAGAGACAATGATGAGTGAGAAGAAGGTGACTGCGTGTATTAGTTAATCTCCTGCTGCTGTGACAAATGAGACTATGGAAGAAAGATTTACTCATGTTTTGGATAGGGATAGCATCATCATGGTCAGGAAGACAAGGTAGCCAGAACATGAGACAGCTGTTCACACTAACTCAGAAGTCCAGACTGAGACTGGACAGGGAGTGGGCAGGGCTAGGAACCCTTGAGGCCTCCCCCTAGTGACATACTTCCTTCAGAGAGGCCCCACCTACAATGGTTTCACAACCTCCCAAAACAGCATCATCAGCTGGGGACCAAGTGTTTAAACACCTGAGCCTGTTAGGACCCATAATACTCAGCTGAAGAAAAAGACCTGTGTGTATCCATGTAAATACTTCCTAGGCCTGCCAGGGCTCCACAGCAAAGGTGACAGGGAGTTCAGGTGTTTACCTAACAGCCTATACTCGCCTGGTATGACATCCATTCTCCAAGGGCACCAAGCCTCAGGGGCTTTGAAGCCTTGGTTCATGTTCCTCACTGATTAAAAATCACATCTGACAAAGAACACAAGGAAATTGTCAGTATTCTATGTGCACCGTGTTTGCAGGGAGAAGAGAGAGGGGCTGCTAATTGGTTATCAGCTTCAGAAGACCGGAACTACTAACTGTGTCTCTGGTGAGTGCTTTGATAAAGAAACTTTAGGACCTAAGAGGACATCTCTGGTTTCCTGCTGTGTCTGTGATTTCAATTTGTGGACAGTTACCACCGACCTCGCCACCACCATTATCATCACTGTATTAGTCAAGAATCTCTAAGGGAACAAGGCTAACACACACGGAGACAGACAGACAGACATACACACAGAGAGACAGACACACATATATACACACACAGAGACAGACACACACATACATACACACACATACACAGACACACACACATGCACAGAGAGACAGACACACTCATACACACAGAGAGACACACACACACATACACACAGAGAGACAGACACACATACATACACACAGAGAGACACACACACACATACACACAGAGACACACACATACACACAGAGAGACAGACACACTCACTTACACACAGAGAGACAGACACATACACGTACATATACAGAGAAGGGATCCTTCAAATATCAAGGGACTTTCCCAAGACTAGTTAAATAGAAATATGCTTTTGTGTATTTTTTTCCCATGAGTTAGAATATGCAGACTATATGGGCAGTGGTGGTGCACACCTTTAATCCCAGAACTTAGGAGGCAGGGGCAGATGGAACTCTGAGTTTGAAGACACCCTGAACTGCAAAGTTAGTTCAAGGACAGCCAGGGGTACAGAGAGAAACCCTGTCTAAAAGTGTGTGTGTGTGTGTGTGTGTGTATGCATAATATTATTAAGGGACTTATTGCTTTAAATTTATATTGTTCCATTGAAGTAATACTTGGTATTACAATTATAGTCATTCTACAGTCCCGTAAATCCACAATTTATGACCCTGCCTTCAATCTTCCTTAAGTCAAAGTGCTTTTGCAAGAAGAGGCTGTGGGATAAAAAAGAAGGGACAGGGGCTGGAAAGATTGGCTCAGCGGTTAAGAGCACTGACTGTTGTTCCAGATTCCCAGCACCCATGTGGTGGCTCACAACTGTCTGCAACTCTAGTTACAGGGGATCTGACGCCCTCTTCTGGCCTCCTGGGGCACCACAGTTACACGATGCACAGGCATACATGCAGGCAAAACACCACAAACATACAACAAAATAAACCTATAAAGGAAGGACAGTGAGGCTGTCTGAAGTCTCTGTTAATTCTGTTGATTTTTGGTGGTGGATGTTTTCACAGCTCTTGGGTAGTGTGTGAAAGAAGCAGCTATGAAAGCTACCCACCATGTGAGGGGTTTCTAGAGGACTGTGTCTACTCTTCAGACATAAGCATCCCCCAAGTCCCAGTAATGGTCTTTTCCACGTTAGACCCCCTTCGGCCAGGACTTCCCACCAACGTGTGCTGAACCCTTCATGGCCAGATAGCAGTGAGTGAGGAACGGATCTCTAAGGGCGCCTGCACAAGCCACGCGGAGCTCTGGCTTGTCCGGTTGGGAATGCAAGCCGTATTCAAATAAAATTGAAGCAGCTCAACGACCTCCTGATAGGTGAGCTCCAACTTCTCACTGGGAAAGAAGAAATCGGAAGCAGCAGCCCCCCCTGTATTTTGTAGAGTGGGGGTTTCAAGCCGCATGCTCTAAAATTTTGCCCTGTTAGATATATGCGTTGTCCCTGCCCAAGGACTGAACAAGTCTTCATCAACCTTGAGAGGATCTTTCTTCAATCATCCAAATGGGAAGATTCTCTTAGCTCCCCATTTTAAAAAGAACTTGTTTTTCATTTAGGAGTGTATCTGTCTGTGTCAGTATGTGCCACGTGTGTGTGGGTGCCTGAAGAGGGTACCAGATCCCCAGGAGCTACTGGACATGAGTGCTGGGAACCCAACTGGAGTCCTTAACTGCTCAACCATCTCGCTAGCCCCTTAGGTCCCTGTTTTGAAGCTCAGCTATATAGATGATAGATATAGATATAGATGATATAGATATAGATAGATATATAGATCACAAGCAGAGGCACACGTATCTCCCAAACTCAGTCCACTCCACCCTTCCTGGAAGCTTTGTTGAGGGCTCCATGCCACTAACCAAGAAATGAAGCGCACACTTCTGTCTGAACCCGGCCCCACAGCTAGCTGGTCCCAGAGGGGAAAGAAGTAAGGTGAGGAAGGATGTCTGTGGGGAAGGGAGAACAGCCGGTCCCCTTCCCTCATGAGCCACGCCCCCTGGGGCTGCCGAGGCAGCCACACCACATGGAACTGTCACCTGTGAGCAGTGTTTGATTTGTGCAGGTCCGCACCCCGCCTGTTCTGGGAAAGCTCCTTGGTAACCACACACAAAGGTCCCTTTAATTTTTAATTGAATCCTAAGAGGTCTGTTTTTTTTTTTTGTTTCTTCTGGAGGTGCCAGCTTAGAGTAATTATTAGAATCCCCAACAGGGCTAATCAGAGATTCATAGAAAATAAAGATGGACGAAGGAACCTCACCCAATAGGCGGCTGTCACTTTGCTCTTCCGGCTTTACAGATCCAGGGCAGAGGTCACAGTTCTTACCACGCTGAGCTATTAATAGGAGTCTTGAAATCAATCCCTGCCCGGTGAGATAACAGACACTGATTGTATTGCCCGGGTATCTCTTCTTCGAGGGCCAAGACGCCGCCCGTTTTCATCAGCTGTTTATCAAAATCAGATTAGTAAAGAAATAATCAGATCAGAACTGTTTATGCCCGCCCGCCGCAGCCTTGAGTTACAAACGGCTTTCCTGTGCGGCCTGACCTGAAGGAACCACCCTGACCTGCAGATGAACCTGCCTTTCTATTCCCTGCACCTTGTTTTGAACCAGTAATTCCCCGAAGACCACAAACATTAGGCTGCCTGTTGACTGCTGGAGGCAGGTGAGGCCAGGTCCTAGGGGCTGAGGAGATGCTGGGGAGATCCTATCGCGGTGATAAGTCCTAAGTCCGTAATAGGTTGCTCTGAATGCTCCCCAGCCGAAGACAATGGAGCTTTTAGTAGGTTCTGAAGTTACGTAAGACCATGCTTTCCCAACAAAGAGCGGGCAGGACACCCAGCCAAAGGGCTGAGCACAGGAGGTGGTGTGGGCTGGTGGTTCTAGGGAGAGATGTGGGGGCCAGGACTTCCTGGGTTCAGCTACCAGCCGAGAGTCTGACTCAGGGGGAAGCTCAGCCAGGTCTCTTGGCTCGAGGCAGAGACTGTAAAGCCAGGGAGACAAAACCACAGGTCTGTGCTCAGGGACTGGGGAAAACACATTTTGGGAATTAAAGAAAAAAAAATCACTCTGTTAAGTTACAATTTGGGAGTTTTTCCTGCTCATTGGCTGGCGTCCTCCTCTGGGCTGGTGCGGTTCCAGGCCAGTGTCTGAGGGTGTTCTGTGGAAGATGACGGGAAGCCCTGGGGTCTGGGGAAAGGCAGTCAACCTCAGTGTGCTGTCTGAGTGCCCAGGGAGCCAGGGCCAGGAGCTCCAGCGTGAATTCTCCCCTCTGTTCATCTTCCCTTCACAGTAAAAGCCCTCTGGACCTGTGTGAGGAAAAGTCCCTTCCTTTTCGGTCTCTGGAAGTCCCTTTCCTTTCCATAGGTCTGAGCGAGGTGGCACTCAGTTATAGCCAGCAGACTCTTCAGCGCAGGCTGACAGCACAGCCACGGCTCATGGAAAATAGTCTCGGGGCACAGCTGGGGCTCTGTCAAAACCTTGGTCAGACAGAGGCTACCTGCACTGATGGGTTTGAAGCAGTTGGCCAGGTTTCCACTCTGGCAATCGTGATTCTGATCAGATCAGAAAACTTTGCTGGCCTAGTACTGGTGGCTTGCATTTATGGGAATCTCTATACTAGCCACTGACATTTGAGTTCATAACACCTCAACAGAAGCTCAGAGGAAGGGGAGGCAGGTTTGCTGTGTAGTGTGTGTATGGGGGGGGGGTAGGTTCGTGCCTGGCATGTGATCTCCAGAAGACTGCAGAAAGCCCACAGAGAAGAGGAAGTGCACAAGCAGAATGCACCTTGGTCATTTTCCCCAGAGTTGCCTAGAGCAGCTTTGAAATGGGGTGGTAGGTGGAAGGTTTGTTCCGGGGTCATTGCTCTAACCCAAGCCAGGCTGGACAGAACCCAGGTCTCTCTATGGTTCCCCCATGCAGCTCCCAAATATGCCCTATGTCACTCCTCTACCTTTTTCTTCTTCTGATCAAACTCAGTGTTCGAAATTCCAAGCTTCCCGTATTAAAACGAAGGAAGCCATCTTTCCTTTGAGAACTATTTCACATCTTTATGCCATTTTTCTACAGTTGAAACCAAACATTACTGCAAGGTGAAAGCTACGGGAAGAGAAGCTGTCTGAGAAGACCCGGCCTTTGGGTGAGCGTATACAGATCGGGCCTGAGTGGACTAACCTAAGCTACCTCAGCCACGTCCTTCCCCATCAGGTCTTTCTGAATGTGACAGTTCACTCCCCTTGCCTCGCCCACATCAGGTCTGCCTAGGCCACCAACAGACTCATGCATAGGAAGATGGAGAAAACAACTTGGTGGGTTTTGTAGGATTATAGTCATCTCTGGTCACGGTGCTCAGCCCTCAAGTCAGCTTCTCTCTGGAAGCCCACACGATCGGGCAGAAACAACACCGGCGGCGTTTCTGGGCAAAAAAATCTAGAAGGAAGTTCAAGAGAGTAAAAGAAGCATCTCACCTGTTTCCAGGTCCAGGGCCTCAGGGGGCTCCTCCCCTCTTATTCTGCAGTCTCCTACTCTGTTGTGAAGGACCAGATCACCATGCACAGACAAGACTCCAGGCCTGCTCTGCCACCGCAGTCACAGAGGATGGTCCCACAAAAACTTGAGGTCCTGTTATCTTTGCATTTGGAGTGCTGACATGACCTCTGCTTCCCCAACAGTAATGTGATTGTATGTCACAATCCCTTGGGTTAAGAATTCTTCTACTGCTCTTCCCCAACAGAAAGAACTGCCTTTAAGTTCCCAGGCTTTTCAGGGGATTACTCCACATGTATAAATATTTGCTTGGAAAGACAGAATGAATGTATCGTTGTCTCAGAGCAGTTTGACCTTGCTTACACTTTGAATTTGTAAAAATGCATGGCAATATATGTCTAATATTTTACAACGACTAGCTTATGTCCAAGTTACGCCTGTAGTTAGATGTGGGCAATAGACCCATGGCCATGAAAAGTATCATAGGCTACGCCAGCGAGCCACAGAGGGAAGAAAGCATGTACTGACGTTTCTTGAGTCGGTGCTATTTCCTCTCATGTCCTCCATGACGCTGTAAGGCAGTTCGATTTTTCCATAATTTACATACGCAGAAACTAAAGCCGAATGGCTTGTCCCAGTGTCACAGCAATAAGTGGTGGCCAGACTTCTAACTCTGGGACCTTAACACCGAGGAATGCGTGCAGCGGGGGTGCATTGGCACTTATCTCTTGCTCTTTGAATTTTTTAGAGACTTTCCTACGTAAACAAAAAGAGGCAGTACGCAAAGGATAATGGACTCTTCAGTTGCCTCAGAGTTGGCAAGAGGAGGGCCTTGATCCAGATCTGAGCGGAGGAGGCCACCATATAGCTACCTATTTACAACTGTGGAATATGAGGAGTGACTATCTTGTTTTTAGGCCCTGTCAGCTTTCTTTGACATTGATTGATAGACATTAAGGATTAACATTCCAGGCGCCTCTCGAAAGATTCCCTCCAGCTTGTGTTCTACCTGGGGACCAATGGCAACCTTGACCTCTGCCCTAATGCAGAGTGCAAAGCCAGATCGCCAGAGACTAAACCGGCACCACCGCCAAGTTGGTTCTTGTCTGTTACCAACACGGGCTTTTTTTCATTCTTTTCATTTTTTTCTAAATTATATTTTTTTAAGTTAGCATAGACAGTAATGTGTTTCATCATGACCTTTAAAAATATATATTTTGTTTTGATTCATACCGATCCCACCATGGTCATTGCCATATCCCACAACACTGTCCCCGTTTTCCTCTTCCTGGTCCCCTTCTCTACCCCAAAGCCCCTCTTCCCTTCCAAGTCAATGCCTTCCATCACCCCTACTCCCCTCCCCCGCCTCATTAAGGGCTCTTCTTCCAGAAATGATCCATTTCTCCTTTGATATTTCGTTCTTCTTTCATGTTGTGTTTTGGTTTCTTTGAGACAGAGTCTCACTCTGTAGCCAGGCTGGCTTGACACTCACTGCTCCAGCTCGGTTTCAGGCTGAGGCAGTCTTCCTCAGCCTACCAAGGGCTAGCATGCTCCATGCTTGGCATCAGTCCTTTTATTTGAAGGAGAAAGTGGCTGAATATGGGATTTTTTTAACATTTTTTTTAATTCATTTTACATTCCAACCAAGGGTCTCCCTCCCAGCCCTCGTCCCACCCACCTTTGCTTCCTTCCCAGCCCATCCCCCATCCACTCTTCCCAACAGGTAAAGCCTCCCATGGGGAGTCTACACACTTTGGCATATTAATTAGGGGCAGGGCCAAGCCCCTCCCCTCTGCATTTAAGTCTCAGTATGGCATCCCCCTCCTAGGGAATGGGCTCTAACAAGCTAGCTCTTGTACCAGGGCTAGATCCTGGTTCTACTGCCAGAGGCCCCTCAGCCCAAGCTTCAAAACTAAATAAGAAGGCACAACCAGTGAAAACAGCTTAAAAAAAAAAAGAAGAAGAAATATTGTTCTCTTGGTAAATGGGAGGGGCAAGGGGTACAAAAAAAATAGCTGTTTGCAGAAATAACACTTATCAACACTTGATCTTTCATAGTGTTCAAGCATACCACTCTAACAAAAATTAAAAAGTTGTTTATTATTATTGATGTTTAAAAAAAGATCTGTTCTTCCTCCATTACAGTCCTCTTTGAACTTTACTGAGCTGCACACACACACACACACACACACACAGAGGCAGTATTAATTTTTCTGAACCTGCCTTATTTCGCTTAACACAATGATCTCCAGTTTCTAAGCCAGGTCTCCAAAGCAAACACAATTTCACACGCACCAGCTCACACGTCCCACATGGTCACTCTAAAACACACTCAACACCGTGTCTTTGTGGATTATGAACAGTTTATTAATAAAGGAAACACATGCACCCCCTTTAAAAACAGATGTATAGAAACACTTCATCTTCTACTCTTGGCCTGCTCAAGGCCAGGGAAGGAAACCGCAGCACCAAATCACACAGACCCACGGTTCTGAAAGGGACAGTGCTCATGTGAGATAAGAAAATCAAAAGACGTGAACTCATTTCGGTGGCTTCACCACCAAGCATCTGGCCAGCACAGAGACAGAGCTTGCACTGCACTGCTGAGCACATTGTGGGTTTTTAACCAGAGGAAAATCCAGTGGCGTGTGTATACAAATGCGACCATGGAGCAAGAGGTCAGAGACGGTCACCAGCAAGTACCAGGACCCAGTTCACGTCCGCAAATGACGGGCAGCCTTCAAGTCCATTTCCGGTCGTCTTTCGGTGACCGCTCCACAACTGTCCCCCAATTCCTGCACCCCCCGAGAGCTTTGATCCAGTCTCTACAGCAATCTCATTGTGTACCATATACTGCATGTAGAAGGAAGCAGAAGCGACTCCGGAGATCGCGTTGGACATGGATAGAAAACATGTACAGAACGGCATTCGCTGCGGAAATACACTGGAAATCACTCAAAAGAGGACATCTAAGCTCTCCATCAAAAAAAGGAACAGGAACGTGAGGCCGCTACTTGACTACCGTTTCCAGGGCTTTAGAGTAGCTACGGTTCAGGCACGGCTCCAAGGTGCAGCCTACACCAGTTTGGACGGGAGTTTGGGAGCTACAGATGATGGTCACACCAAGACACAGATCCGTTGAGTGGGCTCGGTTACAGCCTGTACACGCAGGCTGTCGTATTCCTATTCCAAGTGCTGCCAAGTCCTGGCCGTTTCTCTTCTTTGCAAAATCTTGATTCGTTTCATTCTCCTGAAGGAGGCTTGTGGAGGGGGCTGTGCAAACCTTGCTGTTTTAGGGTTTGGAAGGCTCAGTCACCATCCTGGCTCCTTGACAGATTTGAAGTGTAACATTTTGCTAAGTGAGAAGCTGTGTGCCTGCTCCTTCTCTGTTACCCTTCCTGCAGCTTCAATATTTGCAAAACAATGTCAAAATACTGCAAATCCAGCCCAAAGCCATTTGTTATTCATGCAACGCAATTCTTACACGTACCAGTGCACTTTAGCTAAGGGATCCATTCATTTGCTTTTGCTCCTTCTATGCACTTACAATGTTCCCCCCTCTTTGGGGAGTTAAGAATAATTTGATCATGTTATAGCAAAATCCCCATTCTATGCAAACCATGCCTACTCCTGACTGTGTAAGATAAGGAGAAACCTGCAGGCTAAAATTATTCTACCCTTTAAAATGCCCAGTGAGTCATTTGTATAGAGCAACCTAACTGATCATTAAAAACAAACAAATGAACAAACAAACAAACAAAAACCCTGTTGGGTTTGCTGGTCGAAGCTGGGAAAGGTGTCCTGTGTGCCCAGTGCTCAGAAGCCGACATGACTACAGCCTCGCTTTGAAAGAACGGCCTGTGAGATCCCAGATTCCCAATCATTTTACTACTTCTATAGAAAACTACCACAAGTCAATGTGAATTCAGTCATTCTTTACATGTGTGTAGGTACAACCATGTGTGTGATACATGTGGAGGCCAGAGGTCAGCTGCCCACTTTGGTTTCTTTGTTTCTGTTTCTTGAGACAAACTCTTACCGGGGACCCAGAATTCAATCATTAAACGAAAGCTGGCTGGTCCAGGAGTCCCAGTGACCTACCTGTCTCTACATGTCCCGGGATTACAAGCACATGTCACTAGGCCTGGCCTTTTTAGCTGGGTTCTAAGGACCAGGTTCTCACTGGGGTGGCGAGTACTTGGCAAACCAAGCTATCTCCCCAGCCGGAGTTGGTTGTTCTTAACAAAGATGGAAGGGTTTTCAGGTCAGTATCTGGAGGGTTAGTGCTGTGCTCGTGTAACATTGGGATCAGACCTCTGGTGGGATTTTACTCACTCTCCCCTCTGATGGGCCTTCCTGACCTGAGCCAGCAGGCAAGAAGGGCAGACTCAAAGCAAGTCAGACCATAAGGAGTGTTCCCGGAGTAAACTACAGAGACAGTCCTCCAGCTGACTAGCCTAACTCTTTCCTTTAGTTGGGTGTGTGTGTCACACAGGACTGACTCCATTGTCACCGCCATGGACTCTCCACCGACTCTCAAGGGCAAAGGAGGACATATGTTCCCTTTAAGGCAAATGTTCTGACTAGCAAAGGATATGAACAAGAAGCTGGACAGCAAACTTGGCTGCACTATGGCCCAGAACTTAGAGACACCGACTAAGAGAGACATTCATGGTGGTTTTTACACGATGTGGGTTTCCCAGGTGAGCCCTTCCTCAATGCTCTTCTGCATTTAGTAATGGCAATAGCACAGCAAAGTCCATCCCAACAAAGTACCTGTGTCTTAAGTCTAATGAAACTAAGTTGACCCTCTAACATGGACATATCGCCAAATAATGACTTTAAGACATTTGTGTCCAGGTCCACTGTGAAAGTCAGCATTAGTAGGACTTCATAGGAAGGCCAAGCTTATGAGAGCACTCACCAGTGCTACCCAATCACCATCAAAGGTGCTTGGCTGTCAAGGGAGACACTTTCCAACACATCACCACTGCGCTAATAGTGTGTTTCCTATGACAAATGCTCTTGTTTTTTTCTCCAAGAGTATTGTAAATCACAAGTTCTTTTCTGCAGTGGTCGGCTTCCAGGAAAGTGCATCCTCAGACATCTTCCCTTGTGGCTGTAATTTTTCTTAACACCAACAGCGCAGCCTAAGTACAGCCAGAGCTCATTAAACAGACTTCTGAGCCCAATTATAGTGAACAATTAGCTGGAAATTAGTCTTAATGATTTGTTTTAGATGACAGACTGGAGGCATAATATAATTATTTTTAAACTTTCTACGGCGTTAAGAATGTAATGGAGCCACCTTTCAATGAGGTGAAGTGGGCAATCATGGGGGCCGTAGACAGTCACGGAGCGAGGCTGCGGATGACGGTCATGGAGACTGCGGCCCACTCACGGGGCAGAGCTAAGGCAGCCAGAGGCTGCCCCCCAGCCCGGGTGTTTATAATTTACTCAGCCTTCCTGTTCTACTTTTTTTTTTTTAAGGACATCTCTGCTGTGAAAAACAAAAGCATTCAGCACAGAGATTCGTCTTCCCCCAGACCTCTACCATTCTCGGAGACACCACGTGAATAATGGCAGGTGGTAGAAGGAACTAGAAGAATCTACAGTCTAGGAAGAGGCCTTGCACACCAGTTCACACCTCACACTGGACGGACAGGAAAGGAGGCTACATGAGTCACGGATGAAAGAGTAAGGAGGAAGCCCCCGAGTGCAGCACCAGATCCCGGTCACTCGGTCCTCCTCTGTCAATCCTTTGCCTTTCAGGGTTTGTCAAATCATTCTGAATCTTGTTTCTCATAAAAAAAAAAAACTTTTAAAAAAATTAGTTTTTTTTTTTTTAAATTATGGGCATGTGTTTGTATCTGTATGGGGTACCCCATGCCCACAGAACTGGAGATACAGGGGGTGTGAACCACCCAACTTGGGTTCTGAAACTGAACTTGAACTCGGGTCCTCTGCAGGAGGACATGTGAGCCATCTCTCCACCCTGTCCTCACAAGAACATTTTAGAATGTACCAATAGAGATCTAAAAAAAGTTCTTTTGTTTTCTGAAAAAAAATCTAAAAATATTCCCTTAGAGAATGAATAATTTGTTTTCAAAAGTTTGCCTTTAGAAAATTGCATTTTTTCACCTTGGCTAGTCAGGGTTCCGTTTCTGCCTCTACCCCTGAGCCAAGCTCTTAGGCCTTTTGTGGTTGAGCATCAGAAGCCATCAGGGAGCGCAGCCTAACACCCACATAAAAGACCTGGTACCTGTGTTTCCACATCACAAAGCAAGCCAGCAAGCACACAAGGCCACAGAGCGGGTTGAGGACCATCTGGAGTATTAAGAACAGTTTGAAAGTGCCCGTGATGCTGGTACAGTCGGCCACATCCCGGTACACAAAGGTCCTGCTGAGAGGCTCCGAGGAAGGCAGTTTGCACAGGCAAGAATCCAGAGAGCTCTCACAGGTAAACTGGGCAAGCAGGGAGCAGTGGTGGGCGGCGAACGCCACCGCCAGCGTGCAAACCACCAGGCCCAGGGCACTCAGCAGGAAGTAGAGCACCTGAAAGAGACAGAAAAAGCTTCCTGTTACAGAGAAGAGGGGTCCAACTGTTTGGCTGAGGTCTCTGAGGCAAGGGCCATTCTCTTCTCAAGCCATAATACCAAGACACGGCTATACTTTACACTGATTAGCGAGATGACTGACTGATTTCTGCAGCAGGGTCTCGGGTACCTCAGGCTGACCCTGAACTTGCTCTGTAGCTGTAGAGAACTGGCTTGATTGCCCAGTCCTCCTGCCTCCAGTGTTCAAGTGCTGGCATCACAGATGCGTGCCACCGTGGCCAGCTTCAGAGTTATTTACTGGGAAATCACGCTTATAGCATTTGTCAAGCCGCTTTTGGCTTTTCCCATGACCTGCCATGACCTCTTAGCTTGGCTGGAATGTTTATGTCTAGATTTAGCAGGTAACGTAAATGAATCCCAAACAAGCCCTCTCTCCCACGTGACACATGGCACTTATTCTTTAAACTGAGAAAGACCGGGTCATAGGGCGGAAATGGGATTCAAAAGCAAAGGACAGGCTTCTGTACTACGAGTGCCGTGTTGGTCAAAACTATTGCACATTGATCAGCTAACGATAAAGGTTAAGGGAAAACAGAATGCAATTGATGTAGCAGCTATCACACTACAGCCATGATGGTCAAGATCCCTAAGCAAGTGGCCTCTGGGCGGAAACAGGAATGGTGGAGACAGGAAGCAGGTGGCCTAGACATTAGCTCTGGGGTTGGGTGTGCTGCCTAACTCCTAACTCTGCTTGGAAGGGATTGTATCTTCTTAAGCGTCTCTGATTCAGTTTACCTATATCTGTAACACTGTGACCGAAAGTCCTGGGTTCTCACTGACAGAGCCACAATAAATTTCACTGTAACGGCACAAGAGATGCCCTTGTGATGGGGTTCACACACCAGACACGGCCCTCTTAGTGGTCTCCCTGTGTGGGGTCCAGACAAAGACCAGTTCCACAAACTTTGGGACTAGCATCTACAGTTTGTAAGGCAAGATTTATGCTTCCATAGAGAAAAAAGCTACCCCTTACTGGGAGCAATTCTGGTGTCTGACCAAGGCCAGCCTTAAAGCCTCCTCCCCTCAAGGGCTGGGATTTCAGGCAGGTACCACCATGCCTGGCTAAAACATCGTGTGTCTTAGAAACATAACAGGAACAATTTGTATTTGACATGATTATTTTTCCTTGGAGGGAAAGAATCAGATAAATGCAAAGTGGCATCATTATAAAATTTAGAAAGGATTTATTCAATTTGTGATATTAAAAGGAGTGCTTTGGTGCTGTCCCCAGAACACTCGGTGACAATATTTTATGTAGACTTGGCATGTTTAGACGTTAAACTATGGGTTTACTGTGTAAGGCTAACGGCATGTAATATTAAAAAAATATCGTGGATTATTCTGAAATCTTTGGGCTTGGTGATCAAGTTTAGATTCCTGGCATGAGAGCCAGTTTATGCTGGTCACGTGTGACTGCTAGCAGGAGGAACCCCAGTTAAAAGTGGCCATTTCCCTCTGGGTAGCCATCTGCTTAGTAGAACAGCCCTAGATTGAATTGCGACCACACGTTTCCGGTTTTGGCTACCAGCAGCTAGATCCTGCTTTGTTCCTCTCCCCACGGCACACCCCGCCACGCGCACAGGTTCACAATCACACCCGGATGCGCACAGGTTCACAATCACACCCGGATGCATACATGTCCTTAAACAGTAGGTATTTAGAACACTTACTACGGGGAAAGTCCATTTATGACAATAAGACGTTTGTCTACTTTAAAGAAAATGGCTGGCAGGACGGCTTCGTGGGTAAGGGCTCCTGCCACCAAGTCTGATGACCTGAGTTCCATACCTGGACCCACATGGTGGGAGAAGTGAGCCAATGCCCTGCAACATGCACACTGGCCTGTCCGCACACATCATAACACACAGACACAGACGATAAATAAATAAAATTCAGTTTAAAAATGTTTAAATGATACATTTTGGCTCAGACACTTATTTTCCAAAGACCATTTAACAAGGACACAACAGTGGAGGACATGAACCAGCAGCTGGGCCAGGCTGGGCCGGTCATTTAGTTAAGGTTTCACTCCTGAACACTACCCAGGGGACTCGTCTGCTGGACATTTTAACCAGTATCTCTTCACCTGCAAATGTGGAGTGATGCTTCTAACCTGACTTCCTGTTATCACTACGAGGACCAAGAGTCGACCTCTCCAAACGGCACAGGAGTTAAACCAGTGGAGAAGGAGGCTGCCATTTCCAGGAATCCCCAGGACCGGCTCTACTATCTGCCTTGCTTTCCGTCGAGTGGGAGGAACAATACGGATTGGCTTGCAGAAGGAGTGAACACTGACACACACAGAGATTGCTGAATTGTAATCTAGCTCCTTAATACACAGAACCCAGCAGCTCAGGGACAGGGGTCGAGAAGTGCCACATCCCTCAGCAAAGTGACCTGGGCACACATCGGAGTCAGGAGAGCATCTTGTCTCTTGGGTCACAGCTGGACACTCAGGCCTGTTGGTGACATCGGCAACGCCCTTCCTCACAGCAACAGGCTCCTGCTTGAAATCCACAGTTTAAAACCAGGAGCCTTGTTTTGCCCACACAAGGGGAATAAGTTATCAATGAAGGCAGGTGTGTGGAGTGACCTTGGGATGTGGCAGCAGATTGTGTGGGTGTCCCTGCAGAACATCCCTGGAGGCCAGCTCTGTGCTTACATAATCCCCAGGCTTGCTCCTGCCTTGCTGTAATTGGAACCTGCTGAGGCTGTCCCAGTTGGTGGCAGGGGGGGGGGGGGGACGGTGTCTGCTTGGATTTAATGATCTCCCCTCTGGCCAGAATGGTAAGGACTCTCTGCTGTCACCAAGCAGCCCAAGCAAAGGCAAGAGAGCACCCAGAGGGCAGGTGGGAGGGTCCACACCCAGTGACCTTCCAGGTCCAGAGGCAGAGTCCAAGGAAAAAGCAGGAAAAATGCTGGTGGTCTCCTGGTCTAAGAGCAAGGGAGTGTGCACATGCATGTATGTGTTTGTGCATGTGTGTGTGTGCATGTGTATGTGTGTGTCTGAGTTTTTATATGTTTGTGTACATGTGAGTGTGTGTGAGAGTGTGTTTATATGTGTGACTGTGTGTTTGTGAGTGTGTGTTTGGTATGGGAAGTCCTTCTGTCTTTTATTAATGAATAAAGAAACTGCTTTGAGCCTACGGCAGGGACAAACAGAACTAGGTGGGGAAAACTAAACTGAATTCTGGGAGAAAGAGGGCGGAGTCAAGGAGAAGCCATGAAGCCACTGGGGAGGGGTGACAGATGTGCTGAATCTTGCCAGTAAGCCGTAGCCACGTGGCAATGCATGGATTAAGAGAAATGGATTAATTTAAGATATGAGTTAGCCAGAAATACTCTTAAGCTATAGGCCAAACAGTATTGCAAATAACATAGTTTCTGTGTGGTTATTTCGGATCTAAGTGACCAGGGACAAATGAACAGGCTCCAACAACATGTGTTTGTGTGTCTGAGTGTGTACATGAGTGTGTGTTTGTATGTGTATGTGAGTGTATTTGTATGTGTGTGTTTGTATGTGTGTGTGAGCAGTGTGCATGTGTGTGTTTGTGTGGGTATGTGTATGTGTTTGTGTGGGTATGTGAGTGTGGTTTTATGTGTATGAGTATGTGTTTGTATGTATGTATGTGTGTGTGTGAGCAGTGTGCATGTGTGAGTTTATTCCAGAAGATTCCATCACCATAGCATGATGGTTTGGCCTGTCTATCAGGGTGCTCAATAAGTGAAAATAAACTAAAAGCTTAGCTCAGAGATAGAGGGTGAAAATGCAGCCATGCACTGACAAGCGCCTCCTGAAGGCCCATTTCACTTCCCTAAGACAACATAGGAAGCATGGGGACATCAACTGTGTCCTGATGGGGCCCGGGCAAAGCTGTTTTAGGACTGAAGATGCCACAGAGAGAATCTTAGATTGCTGTGGCAGCAACCTGGCTGAAGGTCCCCTTTCGGGAGGAGGAAGGGCCTCCTGTCTGTGTGTCTGTCCTGGTGAGAAAGGAGAGAGCTAATGAGGTCTTCCTGTGGGGTCTGCAGCCTGCCTGACACTGCCAGTTACTCTCTTTTCCCCCCACCCCCCATCTTTTTTAAGGTACAGTTGTTGAGATGCCTGGTAGGGGACTCACTGAAAGTGAGGCTTCACCCTGCTTTTTCAGGAATCACAAAGGGAGTGAGGAAGTCAAGGTGCTTTCCTCCTTCAACCGCCTTGCCTTGCTGTCTGGCCAGCCTCAGCATAAAAGAGCCTGGACTGGTGTCTGCTCTGTCTTGCCTTCTTAAAAAAAAAATCCTTCTATCAAAAAGGTTCATTCCAGGGCTGGAGAGATGGTTCAGGGGTGGAGAACGCTGCCGCTCTTCCAGAGGACCCAGGTTCAGTTCCCAGCACCCACATGATGAGGCACATCCGTCCTTCAAATGAGCACATTGCTTTTAAACCACCATCTTTGAGTATATGACATTTTCCCTCTCCTCCTCCTCCTCCTTTTGAGACAGGATTCCATGTAGCTCAGCTGGTCTCCAACTCCATATACGGCTGAGGCCAGCCTTGCGCTTCCGATCCCCATTTCTACTTCATGAACGGAGAGATTACAGTCGTGCGCCACCAGGCTTCATTTATTCGGTGCCGGGAGTCAAATCTAGGGCTTTACCCACACGAGGCAAGCGCCGTACCAACCAAGCTACATCCCCACTAACACATCCTATCTTTTAAATGACATTGTTGACTTACTCTTGGGCTTCATGCTTCCTGATTGTAGCGAAGAACACGCCCAGGAGAAAAGTCAGTGGCAGAGGGACAAGAGAAACATACAGAGCGGTCTCCATCCTTGGCGATGGCACTGAAACCCACCAGCCAGGCTGCTCAGGTTGCGCTATGCTCCTCCCCTCTGATGGAAGTGTTTAAGCATAATCTGCTGTGTACTTAAAGAGACTGCAACCAAATACGCTTTCCACTACAGGCAAAAAGTTCTCAGCAACGAGAGACAGACAATTGCCAAGCCATCCAACCATGCACAGCCTCGCAGTTTCCCACAGACTCTTAGCAGGACCCACTGACTTCACCCAATGCCCTTTCTGTCTTAGTGATCCCATGGACAAGAGGAAATACACTCAGATTGCTTTATTATTGAAATATTGCATCCAAATAACTCCAAGATATGGAAGTGGGCACCCAGAGAGACCTTTCCTTGCCCAAGGTTTTCCTTGAGCTGGTGACTGTTCAATTCTCCTTTTAGGAGCATTGGAGTTCCTACTTCACATGCTCTGGGAACCACCTAACTCATGGAAATTAGGTAAAAGGCCTGGCATTACCTCTGTGTCTGGACCAACATCCTCCTAAAACACATTTGGGTTGCCTGAAAGCAAAGTTTCTAGACTCATCAGACATGTAACACTGAGAAGCACTCTTTGATTTTGACTCACGTTTCTTCCTATGTAATATTCTGAAAAAAGGAGAAACAACTTACTTTCATTGAAAACTGGACACATGTCCTCTCGTCAACTTGGTATGAGACACAGAGCATGAACAGTCCAAGGTAGGCCACCACGCAGACCTGCAGCAGGGAACACAGTACACGGAACATTATTGGAGCATGCACTTCAGGACTCCAGCAACTCTGAGCTCAGGGTACCTCCCCCGGGATCATCCACACTGCCAAGCCCTTTGCTTCATTTTATTTATTATGTGCTACAGGTTTTCACTAACACAATTTAAAGATGTAGTTTTGCTATTTTGAATTCAGTACGTGTTTGCGTATCCATGTGTGGGTATGTGTACATGAATGCAGTGTCCTCAGAGGCCAGAAGAGGGCATCAGATTTTTTGGCGCTGGCACTGTAGGCAGTTGTAAGTTATCTAACACAGGTGCTGGGAACTGAACTAGGGTAGGTCCCTTGCCTGAGCTGTCTGCAATTTTTTGTTTGTTTGTTTTTGTTTTCCAAGACAAAGCTGTGTAACAGCCCTAGCTTCCTGGAACTAGCTCTTGTAGACCAAGTTGGCCTTGAGCTCACGGAGATCCGTTTGTCTCTGACTGGGATTTAAGGCGTGTGCCACTCAACGTCACGCACTTTTAAACATGGAACCATCTATCTAGACCAGTGGAACATGGTTTTGAAATAGCAAAGACATTATTTCAATTTATCCAGTATTTATTAAGTTCCTCTGTATTGACAGGTACTTTAGAAGACAGTTCAGAAATTGAAGAAGACATCAGAAAATGGAAAGATCTCTCATGCTCTTGGGTAGGTAGAATTAACATAGTAAAAATGGCAATCTTATCAAAAGCAATCTATAGATTCAATGCAATGCCCATCAAAATCCCAGAAAATTCCTCACAGACCTCGAAAGAGCAATGTTTAACTTCATATGGATAATCAACAACAACAAAAACCCAGGAGAGTCAAAACAATCCTGTACAACAAAAGAACTTCTGGAGGCATCACAACCCCTGACTTCAAACTCTACTACGGAGCTATTGTACTGAAAACAGCCTGGTAGGGGCATAAAAACAGACAGGAGGACCAATGGAATCAAATTGAAGACTCGGATATAAATCCACACACCTATGAACACCTGATGTTTTACAGAGAAGCCAAAAATATAAAATAGAAACAAAGCATATTCAACAAATGGTGCTGGCATAACTGGATATAAACATGGAGAAGAATGCAAATAAATACATATCTATTGCCATGCATAAAACTTAAGTCCAAATGGATCAAAGACCTCAACATAAAATTAACCACACTGAACTTCATAGAAGAGAAAGCCGACACAGGAAAACAGTTCCTAGATATAACCCCAGTAGCACAGACACTGGGAGAAACAATAAATGGGACCTACTGAAACTGAAAAGCTTCTGTAAAGCAAAGGACATGGTCAACAAGACAAATGACAGCCTACAGAATAGGAAAAGATCTTCACCAACCCCACATTGGACAGAGGTCTGATCTCCAAAATACACAAAGAACTCAAGAAACTTGACATCATCAAAAAAACAAATAATCCAATAAAAAATGGGGTAAAGACCTAAACAGAGAACTCTCAACAGAGGACTCTAAAATGGCTGAAAGACACTTAAGGAAATGTTCATCATCCTTGGCCATCAGAGAAATGCAAATAAAAATAGCTCTGAGATTCCATCTTACACCTGAAAGAATGGCCAAGATCAAAAACAATATGACAGTTGATGCTGGAGAGGATGTGGGGTAAGGGAAATACTCCTGCATTGCTGGTGGGAGTGCAAGCTGGTACAGCCCCTTTGGGTTTCAGTATGAAAATTTCTCAGAAAATCAGGAAACAACCTTCCTCAAGACCCAGAAATACCACTGTTGGCTATATACCCAAAAGTCACTCAATCATACCACAAAGACAAGTGCTCAACTATGTTCATAGCAGTATTATTTGTCATAGTCAGGACCTAGAAACAAGGTAGATGGCCCTCAACTGAAGAATGGATAAGGAAAATGGGGTACATTTACACAATGGAGTACCACACAGCAGAAAACAATAATGACCTCTTGAAATTTGCAGGTAAATGGATAAATCTAGAAAAAAACTTATTGAGTGAGGTAATTCAGACCCAGAAAGACAAATATAATATGTACTCACTCAGAAGTGGCTTTTGGACATAAAAAAAAAAAACAGCCTACAGGCCACAACCACAGAGAAACTAGACAACACAGAAGACCCTAAGAGAGACATAAATGGATCTACATAGAAAGGTGAAAAAGACAATTTACTCCTGAGTAAATTGGGAGCATGGGGTTTATAGGAGAGGATAAAAGGGGAGAGGGGAGTGGATAAAAATGTATAGCTCAATAAAAACAATAAAAAAGAAACATAGCCTATAAAAAAAGAAAAAATACCTCTGGGATCTCAGCTCAAAAAAAA
This sequence comes from Neodon shergylaensis, assembly GCA_025134845.1. Taxonomy (NCBI): domain Eukaryota; kingdom Metazoa; phylum Chordata; class Mammalia; order Rodentia; family Cricetidae; genus Neodon; species Neodon shergylaensis. The sequence continues at coordinate 1,727,796 of JABTXL010003013.1, forward strand.
AAAAAAAAGATAGCTCAGGGGGCTGGAGAGATGGCTCGGAGGGTAAGAGCACTGGCTGCTCTTCCAGAGGTCCCGAGTTCAATTCCCAGCAACCACATGGTGGCTCACAGCCATCTGTAATGAGACCTGGTACCTTCCTTGCCAGCAGTACATTGTATGCGTAATAAATAAATAAATCTTAAAAAAAAGATAGCTCAGAACATTTACAATGATAAATTGAATTTAATCTGATTAGTGTATATCCAGTAGAGTCTGAAATAAACTCTCTCTCTCTCACACACACACACACACACTAAGGAAGAACATTTTTTGTTCCATGCCATTCAGAGAATTATAAAAGTTTAAAGAAATCTAATAGGAAAATATAGAATGCTTCCCTTAAAATTTGGGCTTGAAAGGGTCTAATAATAGTGACAGCCACAGCAGCCTGTCTAAGGGCCTTGTGTGTCTTTCTTCATGTCATCATCACAGAACCCTGTCAAGTGGGTACTGGGGAGATGAGGGGAATCCAGGAACCACACTGCTGGCAGCCTGGTTGAAGGCAGATTCAGGAGCCACAGCCCAGCAATGGGACAGATCAGAGCATCCTACCATAACAGACAGAGACCCACAGCATAACTGTAACAAAATGTAGTGTGGAAAAGGCAGGGTGGAGATACAGGACAGAGGGGTGATGACGAGGTGGTTGGGATCTCCAGCAGGGAAGGGGCGTGGCTTCGGATACATTTCAGGAAGATGGGCAGAGATGTTTGCTGATAAGATGAGGATCCGGAGATACTCTTTCAGCAATCTGAGCAAAATTGGTCATTAGTTGGGTGCGGTGGCCTCCTGCCTGTCATCTCAGCACTCTAGAGGTGAGGCAGGAGGACCACTGTAAGCTCCAGGTGACATTCTAGAGAGGCACACCATTGGAACCGTAAGCATGCCGGACTGAAGAGACGTGAACAGAAAACAAAGTAAGATGTGAGGAGGCGGTTCTGCAGCACAGGACATGCAGGTGCTGGCGGGGGAGACGAGAGGCTGTGCAGGTCGTGCTTCTCAGTCGGGAGCAAGTCCTTTTGAGCGCTTTTTAAATTTATTACTATTTTACTTTTTGATTTGTCAAGACAAGGTTTCTCTGTGTAGTTTTAGAGCCAGTCCTGAAATTTACTCTGTAGACCAGACTAGTCTCAAACTCACAGAGGTCCTCCTGCCTCTGCTTCCTGAGTGCCGGGTTTAAAGGCATGTGCCTCTACCACCTGGCAAAAATTATTATTTTATCAGCATGTATAATAATACACAATAACAAGCCAGGCGGTGGTGGCGCACACCTTTAATCCCAGCACTCAGGAGGCAGAGGCAGGCAGATCTCTGTGAGTTTGAGGCCAGCCTGGTCTACAAGAGCTAGTTCCAGGACAGGAACCAAAAACTACGGAGAAACCCTGTCTCGAAAAATCCAAAAAAAAAAAAAAAGAAGAAGAAGAAGAAGAAAAAGAAAATACAAGTGACATTTTCCCACAGCATTCATCCACTCCCCTCACGGCCCCCTCCCATCCCAATGACCCCCCTTTCTCTTTGCAACCACCCCCTACTTCATTTTCATGTCTTTAAGTACGTTTTTAAGCATTCCAATCCAGCGCAAGTTTGACAAGGTTGTAGGGGTTCACTACCTACCCTCACATGGAGGAACTGCAGAACTGAACCAAAGGAACCTTGCTTGGTTTTGTTTTCAGCAGCAGCAAGCCAGGCAGAATGTTCCCAACTCGCTCCTGTCACATCCTGAAGTGCATGCCTGGACTTTCGCCTTAGTTTCTGCCAACAGGATTAAGATTTCTCCCACATAATTGTCTCTGTCGCTGGAGGATGCTGGGCTGAAATCGTAATTGCTAAGCTCTCCCTCTCATTACGAGACACGTACCTTCTAAGGAGCAAGACAGACTGGCCAGCATCTTAAACACCATCACAGACCCTCCACATCAAAGAGCCCCTCCTGTGTCATCTTCACTAGGCCTGAGCTCCAGCAAGACGCTGCCTAGCATGGTCATGCCTGGCCACATCAACAGCACACAACCCGTCTGTCTACTGACGTCAGGGCTACATGCTCTATACTCGACTCTGGGAACTGAGAGATGAAAACCACAGTCTCACACCAGACTGATCTGGCCTGGTAGAGTCAAGTTGCAATACAATGGCGGCGTGAACATCATGTTAGTTGTGGGAATGTACAGATGGTGTATCTGACCTCATGGAGGCTGGGGGAAGCTCCCTGGAGGAAGATGGATGCTGGTATGTTTGTCATGTACCTATACAAGGCAGTTAAAATTGTAGGAAATACTGGCCCAACTAGAGAGTCTAATGAAAATAGAAAACCGTCCAAGTTACCCACTTTGTGCAGAAAGTACCTCAAATATACTTCTTTTAACTTTAGTACATTGTGTCATATTGTTATAGTGCTTGAGCAAACTCAACGTATGCTAATAAGTTAGTTTGTATAAGCTGAGAGAGGGGTCTTCTTATCCACAGCCTTTCATGGACTAACAATTTTTTCCTCTTATTGGTAGTGTGCACAAGGATGTTCTAGAAATATTTTTTATTGAATATTTCAAGCTAAAGGCTTTATGGCATTAGGGAAAGAACTAGCGTTCTCATGCCAGACTGAAGGGCCCACTTCCTGAGCTGGCAGGATGTGGACATGCGCAGAAGACAGGGTGTTCTGGTTTCCAGGCAGGGAAGAGGAAGGCATGCTAATGCAAGATCTGCTGGAATCTAGGCCAGAGCTCCCATTCCATACGGTGAAAGGAGGCCCAAGAGTATGAAGTGGACATTAGTGGGGGCTTTTCAGAAGTTACTCATTGGACTAGACACAGGTCCAGGTGGGCCAGGTCGTGCCACACTATACGGAGCCCAAGGAGACAGTACCAAGAGCCCTGAACATCAGTACCAAGAAACAACAGGGTCCAGATCACTGAAGGCTTTGGGAGGTCAATCCAGCACTGGTAGATAACCCTATTAATAAGAAAACCTTGAAGTATTTGTTAGAATGGAAAGGATCAAAAGATAAAAATAATTTTAACCTATTTTCAGACACATGCATCTACAATCTCTTTGCTTCTAAACCCCACAACCTATAAAGAAACAGTTTTGTCTGTACAGGGGAAAGACTGCTTCTTGTGCGCTGGAGAGCTAAGCAGGGCTGGAATGTTCTCTGACTGTCAGGTCTGTTTCCAGACAGAGGGTCCCAGGTCTTGCCACACAGTGGCCTTGCTGACATCATGGGCTGCAGATGCATCCCTTAAAGCAAGGCAGAGAGATGCGTGGATAAGCTATTTCTCCATTTTGCCATGGCAAGAAGGTACCACCCGAAACATTAGAAAATTAGAATTATTATCATTTACCTCTCCCGTGTATATTTATGTTCTGGCCTACCTTCAATTTATCATCTGTTTTCTTCACTCAGTGTTGTTGACAGAGATGCTAGGCAAGGTTACTGAGGGATATAAACGTCTCCTGTCAATTACCTCTTATTATTTCTCTTTCCTTCCTGGCCCCATGCATCACTCCTAAACGCGAAACGTGACTCTGTTTCTGTAAGGATTGGATGCAAAGTGCTTCCATGCGGTACATATTGTAACAGTGAGACGTAACATCTTCCTATGGTCACGAAGTCGATGGACCACTTGCAGAAGAGGAGCAGCTGCATCTCACTGGGTTTTTCTGAAGGGACTGTCTATAGATGTCCCCTGCATCATGAAGGGACTGTCT
>JABTXL010003013.1:1733377-1760944 GCA_025134845.1 Neodon shergylaensis
ATCTATCTATCTATCTATCTATCTATCTATCTATCTATCTCAAATATATCATGATATATTTGTCAAAGTATGGCATCAGATTAATCACAAAATACAACACATAACAATGTACCATAATAAAGTTATCAGCATCAATACTCCAGTGTGCCAAGAGCATTAGTAAGTAAAATAAAATTAGTTGAATATATTATGCTATACTAGAAAGACAGTTGATTTGGTAGTCTGTATATCTGCTAAATGGGTAATAGGAAGGTAGTGTATGCAACATGGAAACAATGAACAAAGGAACAATTCACATCCCCTTGTGAAATAAGCAGCCAATACTATGTTCCCTCCCAATTATTGTCAAATCTTTATCCGCTTCATAATGTTATAGTCATCGAAACAATTATATCTCTTTTTGCCATGTACCGTTTGTTAGAGATGAAGCTTCTGGAGTTAACCAGACAGGGGCAGAACTTGTCAGCGGAAAGGTTAGCGGGGAGAATCGCTCTGCCTGCCCCTGGAGATGTATCGTCATATGTTTCACGGAAGGTGGGGAACTCTTTTATATTTAATTTGTAAGGAAGACAAGGTTGAATGAAGTCCAGGCTGGCAGGGAGCTCACGATGCCGTGGAGGCTAACATCGAACTCCTCAGCCTCCTGCTGCGGCCCCCAGGTGCCGCGGTGACAGATACGTACCACCACGCACAGATATTTTATTACTTTTAAAAGAAGTAAATATTAGAAGATATCGGTCAAAATTTCTATGTCAGAATGGATCATAAACGATAACCCTATTGCATGAAGTGTACCCTCTCAGGGTTTAGAGAGAAAGGCTTGCCAAACGACAAGCGACATCCATTCAACCCTGTTCTCCCATTTTCTTCTCAGTTCTTGTCCTTTTGTCTGAGAAGTTTCTATGTGGCAAGTGCCTCTCTGAATTACAAGAACTGTTCATATACACTTTTCATATGCAAGTGTGTGAAGATGCTGAATTTAAACCAGCACTAATAATATGGCAATTACCTTATAATACAAAATCAACCTAGCCTGGCCCACAGATTTGTTATCTACATCTTTTTACAAAATAAATCGTGGAAACGAAATTTCTGAGATATTTTTAAAAAAATAAAGTCCAGTGATTCTAAAGGTAAATGTTGCTCTCACCGCCCTCACAGCAACAAGAGCCACCTGCTCCCCTGGGACCAAAGCTCTGACCCGCAGGATAAGCACGGGGCTTCTGGAGAACTTTTTAAACCGGCAACGCCTCTGCCACTGTTCAATACCTTCTGTCCAATTTAAAGTGACGGGCTTCACCGCAATTGGACACCTCCAACGAGCAAAACTGTTTCTTCTGTGATATTTTTGACCAATGAGGCTTTGGGATGTGCACAGCTGTGTTTAGCCAGACCTGTTTCTCAAGCACAGGAGCGGGAAGGAAGACGCGCTCCTCCTCAAGCCACTGCCCGGCTCCCAGCACACAGCACAGCGCAGGACTGCCTCCTTGCACCGTGTACACAGTGATTCCTACAGAACGGATTAGGACAAGTTGGATGTGCGAACAGTGGCTGGGTCAGGGAAGTGTGAATTCCTGAATCCTACAGGTACTGCACCTTTTCCTGGATGCTTCTGCCAAAGCAAGATTTCTGCTGGAAAACCTGGAGGATGCGTGGGAAGTGTGCCAGCACTTGGGAACCCCAATGCGGATGATGCGGATGTTCTAAAGCCTCATTTGAAAACCATTGTAAGAAATTCATAGCTGTAAGCCACTGGGCTCTCTGCCTGCATGTCTCGTCGCTCTCACGAACCCACGACTACCCCAGCATCTTCTTGGTGTTGTCTTTTCACAGTGTAACACAGCTGCGTGCATTTGGGTGAAGGTTCATCATTTACAGGAACTGCTGAGAAGGTTCATAATTACATCCTCAAAAGATTGAATATATACAGACAATTGAATCTTGAAGCAACAAAGAAGTCAAGGATGAAAACTAGGCTAAGTACCAATGGGAAAGAAACTGGAACGTTGACGGAAAATGCCCTTTTCTTATCTGCCTGGGGCACTGCCACTCCTTTGTCTAAAATCCAGCCAAATTCATTTATTCCTTAAGTTATGTCCAATATGGCCCTTACTCAAAAAAGTGACCTGATATTGTACATATTAGCTCATTTACTTACAAAAATGTAGTAAATTAAAAATATTGTATTCCTTTATAGAAAACTCTGGAAGGTTGAGAAAATTGTAAGTTGATCCAAATATGATTTTAAAAGTATCAAGAAGTTTTATTTTGTATAATATCAAGGACTAAATTACATAAAAACTCCTTATAAAAACACTTTAAAATACCGGATTAAACGTAGCAAATATTCTTTATTTAACTAGCAAGAAAATAAAATGAGTCGATAAGGGGAAAGGTCTTAGAGAGATGCGGGGCACAGTGTGGGAGGATGTGGCCATTTCTAGGTAAGAAGAGACCGGATTTAACAGCTACACAGGCCCATGACAGGTCTGAGCATCCTTGTAGGCATCAAGATGGAAGCAAGGAACCAAGCTTGCGCCTTTGGCTTGGCTGCATCCTGACAAGTCTACAAAGTAGTCAACCAGCAGCTCTGATGGCTCCAGAATTGTCTCAGCCAGTGGGGCAAGGTTTGGGGTGAGGTCTTCTAAACTATCTGCATGATTCTGGAACCTATTAAGACAGACATGAAACTGACCTTGATTAACACTTGGCTGTTCCAATAAATAAATAATGGGGGTATGGAAAATAAAGGGCAAATGTTTTAGTGAAGGAGAAATAAAAACCATATTAACTAATTACAACTAGATCTTTAAGAAACTATGAAGAAATATTCACAAATTAATTAAGGATGTTTAAACACTGGTCTGTTTCTAGTAAGATACTATTTTATGTGTGAAATTAGAATTTGATTGTTATATTCTTTACCATTTGACTTAAATAGCAAAATATTTATGGGTAAAATGACACCAAGACTGGGGTTTACTTCAAAATAACTATAAATGGTTAGACAGAGAACTATGAGGACATACAGAAGTTGATAATTTTCAAAGCTGGAGGATGGGAACATGGAAGCTCATTAGGAAGTCCTATCTCTTTTGAGTCTGCTGAATCATCATAACAAGCGGGCTAAGAGAAACGGTTATATGATCTTATGAAGCCATTGGAATGCTGGGTAAGACCAAACCACCTGGAGGATACACTCAGATAGGCCACTCTGAGTTGCTGCACAACACCTCCTGAAAGGCAAACCAAAATTAGTAAACACATAGACAACCAACTTACCAGTGAAGGTCAGTACTTGTGTTTATGTACACACCTACACATGCTAGAATTTAAAGCCAAAACCATAGGAATTCCCAACAATTAGGCTGGGGTGACAGTCAGTGAAGTGTCTAACCTGTAAGCGTGAGGACCTTAGTTCAAGTCCCCCCAAACCCACGAGCAAAGAGCCAGATGTGGGGTGCATGCCTGTGATCTCAGCAAGGGGTGTGGAGATGGGTAGGCCCTGGGCTTGTCGGTAGGCCAGCCCAAAATTTGGTGAGCTCCAGGCCAATGAGACCCTATCTTGAAGGAGAAGGAGGAGCAGGAGGAGGGAGAAAGAGGGGGAGGGGAAAGAACGAACGTAAGAAGTGGCTGCAGACAAGGTCTGAGGTCCCTAGGCTCATACATGAGAATAGCACACTAACAGAAAGCTACTCACCTGTACAACATATGACATGCAGAGCAAATGAACCATCGTGTTTGATCCTTAACACACTATCGAGTGGCTTCTAGACCTGACTTTCTTTTTTAAATATATAAGCTGGCTATAAGGGAACATTAAGTAATTGATGTGAGCATAACCTTGTGTTTGAGAATCTTTCTGTCTTTCAATACGAGGAGGTCAGTGTCCCCGAGCAGCCCACAGTCTGTCCTGTGTGCCTCTCCACAAGGTGGCTAGCCAGACACAGGGCTTTTGTGAGGCGTGAGGCCAGGGAGAAGCGGAGTGAGGCTTCAGGGAGGTCTCGATGTGGAAAAATCTGTGACGCACTGGGTCTGATGACTGACTGGATATTATTTATGGAGGGTTCCGGGACACAATCGCTTTGGTCACCCCGTGTTCATTTTTAAAATCATAGTTGGTCTCAGAACCCTGAAGCCTTCAGTAAACATCCAGTAAACTGCCTCTTCAGGTGTGTTTGGACCTCTATTTTAGAGTCAGAGTGGAGGAGAGACAACAGGAGAACAGGACATGGCTGTCCCGAGAGGGGGCTCCTGAGGATAACGTCGGAGCTCTCTCTTTCATGCACAGCAAAGCTCTCCTCTTTTCCCCGCGGTTGTTTGCCTTGACATCTTTACTTGCCCTTCTCGTGGTCTCGGGTGCACCACTCAAGATAACGTCACTGTCATTCTTCCCCGAAAGCAGGGCGGCCCTGCCTTCGCCTTTCTCTCAAGATTCTCCTGGGACCACCATGGCCTCAGCTTTTACAACTTCCACTACACAGCTGACTGGGAGATAAGGCGCAGCCCGGGGCTCACGGTCTGAACAGGGTCCCCTTGTAGAAAAGTCAGGATGGCGTTCTCCACAGTTATCATGGTAACATGGCCTCTGGAGTGGCTAACACATGAGCCATTGCTCTGTCTCCGGCTATTATCCTCCACTCAAGAGAAGGAGCTTTGATGATAGCTTATCATAAAGGGGCTTGTAAGGCAAGGCGACAAAGATTGCTGCATCAAGCACTTCCCAGACAACATCGGAGTGAGATGCCACAAGAAGGGTCTCACAGCTCTTCTCAGAAGGAGGACAGTCCCGGCCAGGGGTGGCTGCTCATTTCTACACTGAAAGACATCAGAGTCCTTCTTCACAGGACCCCAGCAGACCCTTTATTCCTAATAATAACCAGTCACCTACTGGCCTTTTGCCACCACCACCCCGCAAGAAAGGCGGCATGCAGGGAGCGCAGGAAGGCTGTGGACACGTGTACATACACGTGTACACACATATACCAGAGGAGGCGCAGGAAGGCTGTGGACACGTGTACATACACGTGTACACACATATACCAGAGGAGGCGCAGGAAGACTGTGGACACGTGTACATACACGTGTGCACACATATACCAGAGGAGGCGCAGGAAGGCTGTGGACACGTGTACATACACGTGTACACACATATACCAGAGGAGGCACAGGAAGGCTGTGGACACGTGTACATACACGTGTACATACATATACCAGAGGAGGCACAGGAAGGCTCTTGATCTTCAGCCCTAGTTGTGCTCCCTGTTGGCAGCTGGGTTTGGAGCAGAGCTAGGGCTGACTGCCCTGAACGGCTTTCTATTTGGCATGTGCGAGCTGCCCTCCCAGCTTTCTCTCTGGGATGTCTCAGACTCGTGCAGTGCTTGGCAAAGGAAAATCAAAGCCTGGTAGGGATTTCATGACTGACAAACAGAACCCCACAAGATGTCTGTCCTTGAACCCATAAGTGGGCCACCACCCAGGAGGAACCCCTGGATGAGAGGCTGTGCTGTGAGGAGGCCAGCGTGGAGACACACTTGGAGATCTGTGATGCATTCTATAAACAAAATACTAATGGACATTTCATTACTAACATCAAAAACTATAAACAATGACTGCAAGTTAGAAAGCGAAGCAGAGGGGTGGCTTCTAAGAGTTCTAGAACACCAAGGGTTAGTTTATTTTCCTTTCCTGTGATAAAATAGCCCAACCACAGCAATTTAAGAGAGAGGGTTTATTTTGGCCTGCAGTTCCAGATTGCAGTCTGTGATGACAGAGAAGTCACAGCAACAGTGGCTAGAGAGGACAGGCTGCATGGCACCTGCAGCCAAGGAGCAGAGACAGACAAATGCTTTCTCCACGTCCTACTGTCTGGGTGGGAATGGTGCCCACCACAGGGGGCCCTTCCTCCCTCTCAGTTAAGGCAAGCAAGATAATCCCCCATGCAAGCAGATACAGAGGCCCATCTCCCGGGCGATCCCAGACCCTGCTAAGTTGATAATTAACACCAACCATGACAACAAATATGGATCAATCTCCCTTGCAGGAGAGCAGGCTCCTGAAGTTGCTCACCACACCACTCAGCTAAGCATACTGACCTCAGAAGCCAAGATGTCAGTTAGTGGCATTTTAACAACAAGATACTCCCTGGAGCTGAAAAGGGAGACAGGACTTGACCAAAGCCCCCAACCTCACACACGTGCTTGCAAGAGCTAATGCAGCCAGTAGCATTCCTCACTCCAAGTACTTATCCCACCTCTCACCAAAGCTTCTCCGTGCAACACAGACCAGTGCAGAAACCACAACTTATCAAGACGCAGAGAACAAGTGACCCTGGGGTGCTCAGACCCAGTGGAAACATCTACAACACCCCAAGGCTCAGGAACATTGTGGAAGAACTGTCAGAGGCAGAGGAAATCTGTTGTAATATACTGCGTCTCCTGGAAGTGGCAAGGAGTGTCACCCATGACAATTCAACAAGACTTGAGCAAGGACAGCACCAATAGATGTCCTGTATTTATACATGTATGCACATTGTGGTGTTTGAAAGAAAATGGCCCCCAAAGGGAGTGGCATTATTAGGAGGTTCGGCCTTACTGGAGGAAGTGTGTCACAATCTGACACTCCCAAGACAGACTATAAAGGTGTAGCTGGAGAACTGAGGACAGATAGACACAGGGCACAGTAGATAGGGTTTAGAGAGGGCCTTGGCCCTTTGGGATGGAGAAACGGAAGAGATAGATCATCGGTTGCTTTTCTGCTGCTTCCCTGATCATTCAGTTTCTTACCCTGATATATGACTCCCAAATTTTTATTGATAAAGAATAATTCAATAAATACATCATTTGGCATCCAACTCAGGGCACAAAATCATGAGGTAGCCCCTCACCCTGGCTTCACAGCTGCTGGGGCCACTTCTGGAGCTACTGGCAGCTTGCTTTTCTTCCCTCATCCCAGGCCCTCTGAAGGAGTCTGGAACTTTCCTGTTGTAGCCTGTCTCTACAACAGCCTCCAGTTGCCACCCATTCTTGGCCACAAACTCAACAAACCCAACTCCACACGCACTGGGCTCCAAAGGCCTCCTGAGTTAGCCGCCTGCCCACCACTGGCCAGCTAGTTCTGCCTTCAGGTGGCCTGTGCCTTCACTTCCCACCACAGGTGCTTCTTCTGCACAATCCCGTGTCTACTTTTCAGGCAGCTGGTCCCCTCTTCTCACGGGTTGTGGGCTTTCCATGAACCCCCTCCTCATGCCACTGTCACCCCACATCAGCCACCTTGCTAACCTTTCAAGCTTCTATTGTTGCTGTGATGGCCACACACTCTCAGCTCCCAGCTATACACAAGCAGCTGCAGCTGTACCAGCTGTGGTCTCTGCCCACCTGTGCTATGCAGCTGTACCAGCTGTGGTCTCTGCCCACCTGTGCTATGCAGCTGTACCAGCTGTGGGCTCTGCCCACCTGTGCTATGCATCTTACCACCTATGGTCTCTGCCCACCCGTGCTATGCATCTTACCAACTGTGGTCTCTGCCCACCCATGCTATGCATCTTACCAACTGTGGTCTCTGCCCACCTGTGCTATGCAGCAACAGTGAACATCTCATTCCACTGTGATTGTCAGCAGATATGGTGAAACAACTGGGAATTCTTAAGGAGGGGAATCATTTTTTAAAGTTTCCCCCATGTTAAAAATGGGAAGCAATATTAGGATGCAGGGAGTTAGGTCTCTGTATGGTTCTGCAATGGATGGTTTGGAATGGGACAATTAAATGAGGGGATAATCAATGTAGGTGAGATTGACATTATATTAATGATAATCACTATCAGTTTGGTAATTCATGTTTTATCCCTAAAATGCTGTTGGATATCAGTGCCAAATATAAGAAACAAATTAACTGACAAGATACAATCCTTAGAAAGACATATTAATGAAACTAAGAAAAGTATTCACATATGGACAGATGAGTTTAGAGCAGAAGCTATTGCACCCCTGCATTATAAAACTGAAGGGGAGCATCCAAGGTCACTAGAAAACCAACCTTAACTTATCACGTTACCAAATAAGCATGACCACCAGATGCTAGGTGTTCCTGAGGCTATGCAGAAGGTAACTGGGGTCTTGTAGAAATGTTAGATTTGAAAAGATTTTAGGAAGCAATAGTTTCATATGGTACACATTCACCTTCTGTTAAACAGATGTTAAATTCACGGGCCACTCAGAATTATTCCACAAGACTGGAAAGATTTAGTTACAGCAGTATTGGAATCTTGTTGGGGAATATTATTTTCAGGTTTGTGACTTTTGTTTATGCTGCATTTGTTTAACTCTGTGAAGCTGTGTTCCTGTGCCTGTCTAAAACACCTGGTTGTCCTAATAAAGAGATGAACAGCCAATAGCGAGACAGAAGCAAGGACAGGCAGGGCTGGCAGAGAGAGAGAATAAATAGGAGGAGAAGTCTGAGACAAGGGGAATGAGAAGCAAACGAGAGAACAAGGAGAGGGTGACATCAAGGGCCAGCCACGCAGCCAGCTAGGAAGTAAGAAGAAAAGAAAGGCATACAAAAATAGACAAAGATAAAGGTCCAGAGGCAAAAGGTAGTTGGGACACTTCAAGATAAGAAAAGCTGGCAAAAAACAAGTCAAGCTGAGGCCAGACATTCATAACTAAGAATAAACCTCCATGTGTGATTTATTTGGGAACTGGGTGGCAGGCCCCCAAAAGCCAAAGGAGCAAAACATCACACAACAGAACCTGGTACTCAGCTACAGTGGGAAAGGGTGGTGGAAGTTAGGGCCATAGAAGAACAAGGTACAGTTAGAGGTTATGAGATTCTCCAAGGTCAAATTCTTGGTGAGGGTCAACATGATAGAGGTAATCCCAATAGAAGGCCCCAGTCTCCTGGAATAAACAGGATTGTGGCAAAAGCTGACATTGGACAAATGAATCCAGTTCAACATGTGACAGGCAGAGTAACCCTTTGTCATCAGGAAACACCTTAGGGGGCCTCTCACAGGCCCTTGTGTCAAATTTGGTTCAATCATTCCCTGTGATCAATGGGGAAACTCCTCAGAGGAATTAAAAGACTTCATGCCTGTTGTGAAAAAGCAAACTGCTCTAATGACAGAAAACCTTCAGAAGATAAAATGAATTTTGAGGAGAAACCATAAAACAAATATTTGGGCAAACTTCTATAAACAGCCAAGCACCAAAATTAAACACACAAGAAATTGAGGGTTTGGTAGACATAGGGGCAGATGTAATAATAATTGCATTAAAATCTTGGCTTCCAAGTTGGCCTTTTCAGGAAGTAAATTTTAGGTTTATAGGGATTACAACGTTCTCTCAGGTAAAACAAAGCACAAGATTGGTTGTGTGTATAAGTCCAGAAGGACAGAAAGGAAAATTAAAGCCATATATGCCTAACATTGTAGTGATGAGGCGAGCAGGCCTGCTTTTCATCCCGCCTGGCTTCTGCATGGCTAGCTTTACTCCCCAAATAACAACACACAAATTGTATTCATTTAAACACTGCCTAGCCCATTATTTCTAGCCTCATATTGGCTAACTCTCACATCTTGATTAACCCATTTCCATTAAATCTGTGTAGTACCATGAGGCTGTGGCTTACTGGGAAAGATCCTAACCTACGTCCATCTCAGGCCAGAGCTTCATGGTGTCTGCCTGACTCTGCTTCTTTTTCCCAGCATTCTGTTCGGTCTACTCCACCTATCTAAATCCTGCCCTATCAAAAAGCCAAGGCAGTTTCTTTATTAACCAATGAAAGTAACACGTAGATCACATCATAATATAGCAATGGATTTACAGGTACATGATTTGCTATAGCAATGGAATACCCAGATTAACATCCCTCCAATCTCAGAAACAGACCATTAACTAACATAAGTTTCTGAGAGAAATATTAAAAGGTTTTATCAAGAACAGTCACAGACCATTCAGGTCACACAAACAGGCACAACATATGCTGATCTTTAAAGGGCACCAACAGCCCTACCTTTAAAATGGTTAACTGACAAACCTGTCTGGGTAGAACAATGGCCTTTGACATCAGAAAGATTGCAGGCTTCAGAACACCTGGTACAAGAGCAGCCAAATAGTCAGCATTGTGAAGAATCAACCAGTCCTTGGAATTCTCCTATTTTTGTCATTAAAAAGAGATCTGAAGAATGAAGAATGGCAACAGATTCACGAGCTATTAATAAGGGGATTCAGCCAATGGCTCTTTACTGCAGTTCCCTTGCCTTATCTATTACATAAAGGATAATCTATTATAGTGATGGACTTAAGAGACTGCTTTTTAAATATACCTTTTGGAGAAATAGGATGGAGAAAAATTTGCCTTCACAGTGCCTATGTATGATAATTCCCAGTCTGTTAAAAGTTATCAGTGGAAAATTCTTCCATGATGGATGTTAAATAGCCCTACCTTATGTCAATATTTTATACAACAGCCATTGGAAATCATTTATAAATCTATTCTTTACCATTATATGTGGCTTACTAGCTGATTCTGATGCAGACACCTTAGATAAAATGTCTGAAGAAGTAAAGTAAATTTTGCCATGTTGGGGATTATAAATTGTTCCTGAAAATAATACAGAGAGGAGATTATATTAATTACCTAGGATATAAGACAGGTTTACAAAAAAATTGACCACAAAAAGTACAAATCAGGAGAGATCAATTATAAATTCTTAATTATTTTAAAAAACTGCTGAGAGATATTAACTGACTATGGCCCACAATTGAATTGACAATGCAAGAACTAAGCAATTTATTTAAAACATTACAAGGAGATAATGACTTGATAGTATAAGAAAATTATCAGCTGAGGCTGAGAGAGAATTGGCTCTGGCATAAATGAAATTACAGGACACATGTGGAATATTTCGATCCAGAGCTTGACTGTGTGTTGGACATTTTACCTTCTATGCATTCACCTGTGGGAATTCTTATGTAGAGAGAAGATAATGTCTTAGAATGGATTTTTTATCATACAAACAGAGTAAAAAATTAAATACCAAGCAGGTAGTGGTAGCACACGCCTCTAATCCCAGTACTCAGGAGGCAGAGGCAGGTGGATCTCTGTGAGTTTGAGACCAACTTGGTCCACAAGAGCTAGTTCCAGGACAGGCACCAAAGCTACAGAGAAACCCTGCCTCAAAAAAAAAATTAGAGACCTATGTATTAAAAATTTCTAAATTGATTCTGAAAGGAAAATTAAAACTTCAACTATTAGTACGACTAAAGCCAGCAGAAATTGTCATACTTTTGACTAATGTTGAAATTTCCTCATCATAGATAGGAAATGAAAATTGGCAAAGAGCTTGAAGTCATTTTTTGGAAATATTAGCAACAAATATTCCCAAAGCAAAAGACTTCAGTTTATAAAGAGAACTAATTGGAACCTCCCTCACATTGTATGGAGAACACCAATTTGTGGAGTAGCTACATTCTATAAGAATGCAAAGTGAATTCGAGGCCAGCCTGGTCTACAAGAGCTAGTTCCAGGATAGGAACCAAAGAGCTACGGAGAAACCCTGTCTCGAAAAATCAAAAAAAAATAAAAAATAAAAAAGAATGCAAATAAATCAGGAAAAGCAGGTTATAAGTCAGGAAATTTAAGCAAGGTAGCTCAAAGCCCTTATTATTCTGTTCAAAAGTCAAAATTATATGCTATTCTCATGGTATTATCAGATTTTCCAGAACCACTTCATATAGTTACTGATTCTCAATATGCAGAAAGAGTTGTTTTACATGTTGAAACAGCTGAACTTATTCCAAATAATTCAGAATTAACTTTGTTATTTATTCAATTAGAAGAAATACTCAGAAATAGAAATTATTCCTTGTATGTAACATGTAACAGATCCCATATGGGTCTACCAGGCCCTCTAGCACAAGGTAATGATGAAATTGATCATCTATGGGTAGAAGATTCAGGATTTCATAGGAAACAACATGTTAGTAGCAAAGGTTTGAAGATAGATTTTTCTGTCATTTGTCAACAAGCCAGGAAATTAAAAGGAAATGTTCTACTTGTTCTTTGTATAACCAACCTGCAGGAGTACTACAAAAGGAATTCAAAGAAATGAAATTTGGCAAATGAATGTGTTTCATTTTGTGAGTTTGGAAAATTAAAATATGTACACCATACCAAAGATACATATTTAGGATTAAAACAGGTTATTGCTTTGAGTTCTGAAAAGGTTGATTCTGTAATTACACGTTGTTAGAAGCTATGGCCATCCTGGTGATACCTGTACAAATTAAGACTGACAATGCTCCAGCATATGTCTCTTGTAAAATGAAACAGTTTTTTTGCTTATTATAATATAAAGCATATTACATGTATACCACACAATCCTACAGGGCAAGCAGTTATAGAAAGATCTAATCACATGCTAAAAGATATGCTTAATAAACAGAAAAGGATGATAAAGACCCCCAGGAAATAAATTGCACAATGCTTTATTAACTTTAAAATTTCTAACTGCTAATGAGAAAGGAAGGACAGCTGTGGAGAGACACTGGATAGTAGGAAAAAATGCTGAATTAAATCAGCTGTATTCTTTAAAGATGTGTTGACCTCAGAATGGAAAGCAGAATATGTGTTACCTTGGGGAAGAGGATTTTTGTTTCCATGGGAGAAGAAAAGCTATGGATACCATCAAAATTGATAAAGATTAGACTCAAACAAGAGAGACCTCTTGATTAAAAGAGGAGATACTTCATCAAACAGCATGACAATTCAATCTAAACTGACTTAAAAGACTAACAAATGCCTTTCATTTGATCAGATATAACCTGCCAAAATGGAGACTCCCCAAAATTAGGGTTGAGGCAGGGTTTTATTTTTGTCTTTCCTGCAGAATGGAGGCATCCAACTAAGGAATCTGAAGACCACTGGACACATGAGACATCTGAAGAAAAAGGGTGAATTATCTAGAGAAAATGTCCCAAGAAAAAGAGTAAATTGGTGTAATGACACAGCACATTTCCAACAGGATAAAATTTCATAAATCTTTAAATGTTTATTTCTGCTGTTCTCTACAGATATTTAACACAAAAGGTCTTTTTTGTAGTCCTAGTTCAATTAAAAATTAAATCTGGCTTTGGAGTTGGAGTGTGGCTCACTCCTTCTCTAAACCCAAGCATGTGTGTTAAAGGAAAATCCAAAATCTCTGTCTCATGTCAGAAGAGCCACCTGGTAGGGGATAGAAGAAAAACCAAAATTAAGGGACTATATCATTGATACTAGTCTCATAAGCTTTCAGTTTTATTTTGACCCTTCAAAACTTGTCTTAAGGTATAAATATCTCAAAATTTATAAGATAAACTTTCTGCTGTGATATTAATGGTCATATAGAGTACTAACTTTAGAAAAAGGTTTCATCTAGCTTCCTGTACATTATTTTGAGCTTATGTCTCTATCAGGTAACTAGCAATTAACTTTGTGTACCCCGATATACTTAACAAATTATGGTCCTTTACCCTCTCCAAGATCTACTGCATATGATATTTAAAATGTTTAAATGTTCTGCAGTGAACCATGGCCATTTCTAACAAGAACCTCTGAAGTCACCAAAAAAAAAAAGATGGAGTCCACAATGACAATTCCACCTGGATTGTGGTAATGCCACTAAGATGACAAACACCACCCAAATAAAAGTTTTGGAGTAAAAACTGCTCAGGAAAATTTCATGTCAGTTAGCTAAGATAGTCTTGTAGACTACTTCAAATAAGTCCTACACTTTCCTATCACACAGAAAGTGGAGAAGAAATAAGTCAGCCAGCTCTCCCAGGACCTGACCATTATCTCAATTTTCTCAGGGTGCTCTAGAGATTCCATCATCCCCAAGCAACAGGAGGCAACCCAAAGAACACAAAGCACACATTCCCAAGAGGTGAAGGGGTGGTTTTGGTCATTCAATGAGTTATCGATATTTGTCATTGTTTAGGGAATTGGTTACAAGTTATGATTGACCATGGTCAGGAAAATGCTGAACAAAAGAGATTAGATTCAGGTATCTCATACTTAAAAGAAAAATGGGGGATATATAAATAATAGGATAAAGGGGTAGATTTCTGAATCCACTTTTAAACTTAAAAAAGCAACTATTAATCTTAAATATTTTATATTGGTATGGGTTTTTATACATTGACACAAATTTAAGTTTATTTTTGTTATTTTATATATATGCACACACTCTTTTTAAGGTATTATGTCTATGTAGCTCATTTAACAGTGTAATATAAATTTTTAGTCCTTGAAAGTTATTACTACAATCTATTTAGGATTATGCAGGTTAGTAGTTAGTCACCTATAACAATCAAACTTGTAGTCAGGTTATGTATATTTTCAAAATCAAACAAATATATTTTAGATAGGCAGGTAATCACCAAACACTTCAGAAATCTATTGAATATGTCATTGAAGATGTTTTAATAACATAAGGCTTTTCATGACAGTGAAATATGCCTTCTCCTGCCAGTACCAATCTACCTTAGAGACGATGATGGGCACTGAAGAAACTCCATATGGAGTTTGCTTTCTTTGTGGCCAAATTTGTCCTTGCCTTGACCGCTGACAGTATACTGTACAAATAGGACAAGCTAGGCCTACACACAAAAAGCTGACTGCTAAACTTTGCCAAGACGAGGTAGGACAGGCCTTCAAAATTTCTGCTTCACAGAAGAGTCTGTCAGACTAGGCCTGTAGGCCAAAGATAGATGTCCTAACCTTATAGAGAACCTTGAGTGCCCATCCAGGTAGCCAGATGCTTTTGTCATTTCTATATTTTTGGAAGTTGTTTGCTCTGTACTTCCTATTTACTCAGATAATCTTATATCCTTCTTAGGTTTCTGATGACGCTGAAGACTAGATAATTATAGTTAGTTTTTCTTGCTACCAAATTCAGAGAAAAAACTCATGAAAGAGGTATAAAGTGTATAAGGTTGAGATACATAAAAGGATAGCTTGGGGTGGGTAATACAAGTTAGGAGGAAAAGTGAATTACCTACAAAACTTGGAACTCACTAAGAGAGGCTAGATAATGAAGTATTTTCTCTGAGTTTGCCAAATCCAAATGGACTGGACATTACATATGTAATTCTTACCTGATAATTTTTCTTATTATATATAGTTCTTTTGTTTCAGAGTTAAAACCCTCCTTTTTTTATTTAGACAAAAGGGGGAAATGTTGTATAATATTTTGATTGCATTATGATACTCCCAAGACTGACATTAGAGGTTGTTTTAAATCAGAGGTCAGAACTAGCTACTCGTTGACCAAAATTAATCATAGAGGCTTTGGAGGATTGAGGACAGACAGATAAGAATTAGTAGGCTGAGAGCTCTCGATCCTTTTGGATAGAGGAACAAAAGAGATAGGAGGTCATTGATTGCTTCTCTGTTCAAACAGGTTCTTACCCCAATATCTGATCCCAAGTTTTTATTGATAAAGAATAATTAGAAAAATGCATCAAACAAGTTCAAGAGCAGCCAAGCTTTGGCAGTAAAGGTGGAAAACCAAAAGCTGGTGAAGATGCAATTGAACAAGGGGGCCATGTTCCCTCCCCAGCAAACAGCAGAAGTTGGCAGCTTCGGTCATGGGGTTGTGAATATTAATTAAGGATAGAAGAAATGGGTTAAGGAAATTGCCTCTTTACCAAAGGAATATCACTGAGGCCAGACATGTACTAGGGATGACCCTGAATGAAGGCCTAGAGAGGCCATTGTGTGAAGAGGTGACGTTGAAGTCTGGATTGCCTTGAAGAATCCAAGATGTCACAGATCCCAGAGTCATGGGACACCTACTGAGGAGAGCTGCTAACTGGGAGTGGAACCAGACCAAAAGATTAGTCAGTAAAGCTGAACTAAGATCTCTAACTCTCAGAGTTTGAGATCTGAATAGCTATTCAATATAGAGTTTGAAGTTTGCCCAGCTGGGTTTGGTCTTGCTTTGGTTCAGTATTTCCTTGCTATGCTTCCTTTCGTGTGTTTTGGAATGGTAAGTATGTGATCTGCCTTTTGACTTTTAAAGGGGAATTACACTTAAGAGATTGCCATGTGTCTCAGAAAAGATTCTGGACTTTGAAACGAGTTTGAAACTGTTAGAGACTATTGGAACTTTTGAAGTTGGACTGAATGCATTTTTTTTTTGCATTATGATATAAGTCTTTGG
Source organism: Neodon shergylaensis (assembly GCA_025134845.1). Classification (NCBI taxonomy): domain Eukaryota; kingdom Metazoa; phylum Chordata; class Mammalia; order Rodentia; family Cricetidae; genus Neodon; species Neodon shergylaensis. The sequence goes on from JABTXL010003013.1 coordinate 1,749,579, forward strand.
GGGGCAGGGAGTGGAATGGGGTGGTTTGAAGAAATGGTCCCCAAAGGGAGTGGCACTATTAGGAGGTGTGACCTTGTTGGAGGAAGTGTGTTATTGTGGGGATAGGAGTTGAGCTACTCTCTGTGAGACAGTCAATCGACTTCCTGTTGCCTCCAAGTCAAGACTAGGACGCCAGCCCCAGCACCACGTCTGCCTGCATGTGCCATGCTCCCCTTCATGATGATAATGGACTGAACTCTGAAACTGTAAGCCACCACCTCAATCAAATGTTTTCCTTTATAAGAGTTGCTGTGGTCATAGCAACTCATAGCAATAAAAACCTAACTAACACACACATATATGCAGTATATACAGATGTGTGTGTGTGTGTGTGTGTGTGTGTGCATATAACAATTAAAGAAAAAGAGACCAGGAATTTGAGGGAGGAATTAGAGGAAGGAAAGGTAATGGGGTAAATGATGTAATCAGATTTTTTTAAAAGCAACTTCTTCTATGTATATACATGTGCGCGCGCATTTGCTTTCACCAACTGAGAATTTTCGCTGACTGTTCTAGGAAACTCTAAGGTCTTCAGCAATTCGACAAGGAACCTGCTTACGAGTCACTGAACAGAGTGTCACTGTCTCCAGGTATAGTGACACAGGCCTATAATTCCAGAATTAGGGAGGGAGAAGCAGTTAGATCAGTTCAAGGTCAACCCGGGATATACGAAACCCTGTCTCAAAAACAAAAAGCACACCCAGCAAGATGGTTCAAAAGGTAAACTTGCTACAACCAACCCTGAATTTGGTCTGTAGGGTTCACATGGTGGGAGAAAAGAACTAACTCCTTCAAGCTGTCCTTTGACGTCCACATTCACGCCATGACAAAGCCCATGTCATCCTGAGACCCTGCCAACCCCATCCAGCTCCACATTTTAGACTGACATGGTCTAGGCTCCCCAAATGGACTGCATCTACCTAGCTCTAGTCCAGTGACCAAGTTTTAATCTTGCCCTGCAGTGGCATCAAGATTTGCAGGCTGGAGTCTGGTATGGCCTGTACACATCCTTTTAATGCTGCGGTCTTATCTCGGAGCACAGCAACACAAGCATGGCCAATCAGACAGCAATCTTAACAGAAATGGCAAGGATGGTACTGTAGCGGTGGGGGTGGGCAAGGGAGCCCAGGCATTTCCTCACAGCAAGTGAGAAGTGAGCAGTGTTCAGAAATCTGTGGATGGAGAGACTGAAAATTACAGATTTACTGGTTGCTTCCCTCGTGGGGGTCTTAACCCCACCAGCGGTCAACTCTGGCACATCAGCCCCAGAGGTCATTTATTCTAGCCATGGAAAAGCAAAATAAGCCAAGTGAATTCATCTGCTCTGTGGTTGCTATTGCTACTTAGTTATTTTTTTAAGATTTACTTTATTATTTTGTGAGTGTGTATGCGCAAATGTCTATGCAGGTACTTGGGGAAGCCACAAGAGGTCATCAGATCCCCTGGAGCTGCAGTGACAGGCAGTTGTGAACTACCTGACCTGGGTGCTGAGACCCAAACTCTGGCCCTCTGAGTGATTAGCAAGCCATGTCATCTCTCCAGCCTCAAACCACTTTAAAACATGTTGGAAATCACGAGTTAGTGTTCTATACATTCTGGGAGCCCGGAGCCACAGGCAGCAATAACAACACATTATTCTTACTTTAGAGTCTCTTAAATGCTATGGCTAAAATTTCTCTCATTTCAATATCCAGTTCTATTACTTTAAAATGGGAATATATAAATTCAGACAGAAACTTTGGATAACAGCAAGCTTGAGAGAAATAGATTTCAGTGTTGTAGAATGGAGCAGCGGGGCTGCATCCCACCACCCGGCTCCTGCACAGCCAGCTTTACCTGAAATAATTACACAGAAACTGTATTCTTTTAAACACTGCTTGGCCCATTAGTTCTAGCCTCTTACTGGCTAATTCTCACATCTTGATTAACCCATTTCTAAGAATCTGTGGAGCACCACGAGGTGGTAGCTTACCAGGAAGGATCTTAACCTGTGTCCATCTTGGAGAGGAGAGGTATAGCGACTGCCTGACTCGGCTTCTTCTTCCCAGCATTCTGTTCTGTCTACTCCACCTACCTAATTTCTGTCCTATCAGGGTCAAGGCAGTTTCTTTATCAACCAATGAAAGTAACACCTAGACCCTCCTCCATCATTTCCCCTTTTTCTATTTAAACAAAAAAGAAAGGCTTTAACTTTAACATAGTAAAATTACATATAACAAAACAGTTATAAAGTAAGAATTACAGTTATAATATTTATATCTATTTTATCTTTTATCATAACTAAGGAAAACTGTAACTATCCATTCTTTAACTCCATCAAAGACTCCAGAAGGATATAATATTACCTAAGTAAATAAGAAGTAAGCAACTTCCAAAACTCTAGAAATGACAGAGACCCTCCTCCATCACAGTGTGATAAATTATGCTTAGGGGACACACTGCAGCCTAGTGGGTAGGGGGTTAAATCATATATTACTTCCCTTTTCTTTCAGTTAGACCCCAAAAGTCTATGTACTAGAATTACTCTTACAAAAACATTAAAGACTGAGGTGACTCACATCAACATCTCAAAGATGTATCCAGACACTATCCTCTGGGTAAACTTCTTAGTGGAATATATCTGAAGTGAAGGATTTTTAAAATATATCAGAAATGGCAGCATCTCCTCGTTAGGTGAAGGACGCATCTTTAGGTCCTTAACACCCCGCACTGTTGGAGGAGGCTGCTTGTTTGTCCTGGTCACCCAGAACTGAAATAATCACACAGAAACTGTATTAATTAAATCACGGCTTGGCCCATTAGCTCTAGATTCTTATTGTCTAACTCTTACATCTTAATTTAACCCATTTCTATTATTCTATATAACAATCACGAGGTCGTGGCTGACCAGCAAAGTTTCAGCCCATCTATCTCTGGTGGATTTTGTTCTGTCCTAACCTTTCTCTTCTACCCTGAAATTCTTAAATATTCCATGCTATTTTCATATACTCATTAAAATTTTTATATTTGATGTGAGAATTTCACATGGCTATCAAGTTATTTTCTTACTATTCATCTGTTATGTATGCTCCGTGGGGATTGGTTGGATCAGCCCTGTACTCATTATTCCTGAGTTCTAACAACCCTGTGACAGTCACGTAATAAAACCTGTCACCCAGTGGTACCCGAGGTGTTGTACTAGGTTTGGGAACACGTATTAAAGTCCTAGTATAAAAAATAATAAATTATTACACAGTGTGTTTCTAAAAATAGTATTCCAGATTTAATTTTTCAAATCTCAGAACTCCTATGTGGAAAGTGACAGTCCCCTTGGCTTCCTGACTTTGTGAAAGCCGGCACCAAACCTGAGCTCCTCCAGCCGGTCTTTGTGCTGGTGGAACTCCTCAGCTACACCGTGCATCGAGCTTCTTCTAGTTGTGAATCGTGAATAATAACTACACCTCGGCCTGACCTGCCATCTGCTTGCAAATTTCATGGTAAATTCTCACCAAACCTCCATACTTGCAATTCTCTCTTAAAAACAGCCATCCATGGGTTTCTCTTCCGCCGTGTCAAGTCCTAAGCCGATCTGAAACATCCAAATGCACCCGCATTTCTAGTCCCCCAGAGAAATCGGAAATTGAAATTAGAAAGAAATACTGAAATTCTTTGTGTGTGTGCGCGCCTATGTTTTTTGAGATAGGGTATCACTTTACTGTCTAGATTGGCCTGGAACTTGCAATCCTCCTGCCTCAGCCTCTGGAGTGCTGGGATCACTGCCATGCACCAGTGTTCCTGCACTGTTCGTGAAATACCCATCAGGACTTCTCACTCAACATTCATTCCGTGGGTTTCGTGACAGCCGCTGAATACAGGAAACACAATTCCCTTTCTTAATTCTGACAGGGTTAAGATGACATGTATCTCAGAGTTTGGATTCCAGTGGACACGATGTGGGGACGATGGAGGGAGAGGCCTAGCGCTTAGGAACATAGCAGGAGGCAGGGCATGGCTGCACCCGCCTGCAATTCCAGCATTCAGGAGGCAGAGGCAGGAAGATGAGAAAGTTCTCATCTGCCTCGCCTACTTGGTGAGTAGAGACGAGCTGGGTACTAGAGACAAGAACATCACAATGTCCTCAGGGGACAAGGTGTGGGAACAGGTGCTGAAATTGACTTTAGGGCAGAGACGCCAAAGGAAATAAACTACCGCTTGGGACTCCAAGCAGAGATGGGCTCTGGAAACGCAGATGTGGGGTACATTTCTAATGGGCACTATCCGTTACTGTCAGATGTGATGAGGAGCCAGTCCATCAGCAGTTGGAGATGTCCCCCAGCTGTGGGAATGCCATCATAGATGCAAGCAGACGCCCCTAACACAAGTTACTGAACAGAGAAGAATAAACCCAAGTTTAAACACATAAGACATCTCCATCAGAACTGCACTCGCTCAATTCCCACAGTCCTGGATTCCTTCCCTGGCATAAGGAGAACTGAAATGGCTTGGGCGTGTGGGACGTGGAGGCAGAAAGATCAGGAGTTCAAGGCTAGCTACAAAAAGCTGGCTAAGTCAAGTCCCTATGTGAGATCCTGTCTTGAAGACCAAACATAAAATTAAAACCTAGATCGGCAATCTGATTCAAACAGTAAATAGGCAAAGAGTGCGCAGGCGCAGAGGACCACCATCTCTCTCCTGGGGGCTCTGCCCGCAACCCCGTTTGTCCTCAGAGATACTGCCTCTCTTCTCATTGGTGATTTATAACCTCTGCCACCCACAAAGGACTCTGAGGTGTGTCACAGCCCCCACCGCAGCCACATTCAATGTCTTCCTCGCCTATACGGAAATCTTTGGTAACTCGAGTGGAGTCACATTTACGGACAGTCACAGTAGTCCCCCACCACCTCACATGCCTGAAATTTCCGAGCATAAATCACCCAGGGCCCCTTTAGTACAAGGTCACCAAGCAAGTCACACAGGCCCTGGCCAAAGAGAAGCCCCTTGTGTGGGTTCACCCAGGTATCCGAGCTATACCAAAGAAATGCCATCACCCAGACCTCAAGTTAACAGGACAGCAGAGTCTGAACCCGGAGCCAATCCTTATGCCGAGAGACTGCCTGGATAAACAAAATATGAAGCACCCACAGCTGTGGACGGTGTGGGAAACTCCACCTGCATTCCGGAAGTGGGTGTGGCTCTCTTCGACCAAGAGTTTGGTACGGAGCCTCTCAGCACAGCGCAACTTTTACCCCAGGGAGATGGACCTTGATGAGAGTCACCATCAGGGTCTGTTCCCCAAACCTAAAGCATGATGGGTCAGTCATCCTGTTAGCTATGGGCTAGCACTGTGCTGGGGGCTGCTTCCCGTGTATTGATCTCCTCAGGGTGACCCTAAGGGGTAGGACTTACTATATTAGCAATAAAGAAACAGAAACCAGGGCTGGGGAGATGGCTGGGGTAAAGTACCTGATGCACAAACGTGTGGACCTGAGTCGGAGCCCCAGCGCCCACATAAACAGCTAGGTGTGGCTACAGGTGTCTGTGACCTCATCACGGCAGGAGTGGAGATGGGGAGATCAGGGGTGGGGAGCTCCTTGGCCAGCCAATCTAGCCAAGTTGGTAGGTTTTGGGGGTCAGTGAGAGACATTGCCTGAAAAACAGGGGTGGGGTGAGGTGTGATTGAAGAAGACATCACAGCCTTGCCCTCTGGCCTCCACAGGTTGGTCATATATGTGTTTGTGTGTGTGTGTGTGTGTGTGTGTGTGTGTGCCTACCCTCCTAGACACATATGTATGCATACATGGACACAGACAGACAGACAAGCCCCCAAGCCCCCAAAATTGAAGCCTAGAGACATTAACCAACTTACCCACAGTTATTCAGCAAATAATGTTAGAGCCAGGACTCCCCACCAGGTGTGGTGTTTACACACCTGCCCGTTACCATCTGCCTCCTGCCTCTCTCTTCCTGACATCCTGGAAGTATGCCCTGACACCAACCACCGACCGTGGTCAGGCAAGCACAGGGTCCCTGTGTCTGAGAGACAGTGACACACTGCCCACAGCCCTCATCCTGCTGAGACGAGACATGCCCCCCACCTGGCGTCTCAGAGGCTCCCTCTGTAGGCTGGGGACATCTGTGTTGGATGCACACACTACTCTACCCAGATTCTCTGTGGAAAGGAAACTCAAGCAGGGCCTCATGCTGTGGGTGAGCTTCAAGGGAACCCTAGGCTATGAAGAAGAAACAAGAGAAAGAGTCCCTTGCTGTGTAGAAGGGTCTCCGTGCCACACCCAGGAAGGCATTAGGAATGGCAAACCTCATAGGAGCTTTGGATTCCCCAGGTTTCAGGATTTCTGTATCATGCCTTGAACATTAAAACATGGTTTTGTCCCCCTTCTCATCCATTTCGTTGGAACTGGTCTTGAAGATGAAATAAAAGTCAGTTCTCAAAACCAGTTTCATTCCTGACCCTTCCATTTGTCTAACCTTCAAGGACAGATATCTTCCCCCACACCCCGGAGTCTGTTGACAGCCATCAAGGCGACTAAAATACCCAGCATGTCTAAGCGAGAAGTTATTTTTAAAATCATTTGGCTTAGAAAACTCCAATCACGATAATTTCAAGGGAATTCTCGGGACACGAATTAAATGTTTTAAATTCCTCTTCAAAGATCTGTGAGCTCGAATAATCTTAATTTAAAAATATCTGCACCCATGCATATGCATCAGGTGTCCCTGAGTTCTGCACCGTACACAGCTATGTTGGGGGTTTCCTTGTGTGGTCAGCAACAGGAATGGCAGTGTGAGCTGGAAGGCAGAAGGGTCCCTGATGGTCTCTCCTGAGGCCATTTTACCTTCTGGGCGCGAGGGTGTCATTTACTGGGCTTCCTCTTGTCCAAAGAGGAGTAACAATCCTCACTGTTTCACATCAACTGAAACAGCCTGTCAGAGAGTTTAGCACTGGCTTTAGATACGATGGTATTAAAATAGCAAGCAAGCCAGACTCTGACTACAGAGATGCCAGCCTGGCTGTCTGAATGCTTTCGGAGCTCATGACCTTGGGCGGGGCCAGCCTGGCTTCTCTGGCTTGAGGACTGTTCCCTAAAAGTGGAGGTATGGAACAACCAACACAGAGTAGATCTGCCGCAGAGCAGGCACACAGTAGGTATTCAGTAAGCCGAACCCATTTTATCGTAAAGAATTCCCACACTAACTCGTAGTGCTGGGTGCCAATTAAGACAGTCCCTAACACATTTCTGCCACAGCCAGACACTGTGTGAGTCTGATCTGTGCTTGCGGGTGTTCTCAGGCCCTGCCTGAGAACAAGGCATTGAAGTTTAACAAAACCAGCATGACTCCAAGTTCAGGTTTTCCTACCCTGCTTTTCCCAAGCTGAGCTTCACTTTGTGCTACTTAGACAGACAGGCGTGGGGCTGGGCAATGGGACAAGGACCGAGCCACGCGGGGTGGATCTTCAGAGTTGTCTTAGAGACTGTGCAAGACGACCCACTGGGCCTCTCCTGCTCCAGCAGATTGAGAGTCAGGGCCCTGGGAGGAGCAAGCAGCCTCAGGCAGGAGGAAACCGGAATCCCCTGAGCCCAGCCTCCCTGCGGGGAGACCAAGTGTGCCCACAGTCACTCTCCAAGCAGTTAGGGGTGCAGCTGGGGTGGGGGAGCGCATGCAACTGGGTTAGTCTCCACTCCGCCACGCGGCTTGGCATGCCCGCTGGCGCTTAGGCAGAACAGACTCGATGCTTACAATGATCCCAGCCCAGAACGGAGTGTCTCTGACTAGCAGGGAGGGGCTGATGCTCGCCATGAGGAAGCCCAGCACGGTCACCGCGATGCCCAGAGCCAGCTGCAGCAGCGCCAGCAGCAGCGGGAAGCGGCAGCCGCAGCAGGTCCGCGCCTCCTCGTCCACGCGCTCCTGCGCCCCGGGGCTCGCTTTGCGCCCCATGTTCCGGTCGGTGGTGGCTGCGGTGGCTGCGCCTGGGCCGCGGCTGGGCCTGCCTGGTCAACAGCGAAGGGGTTGAGCAAATGTGGAAAACACTCTCAGGCCACCAGAGGCCAAGGGGGACCCGAGGGGGGTCGCCAACTGCCAACGCGTGGGGACCCGGCGCCTAGAGTCTGTGTGATTGCTTTTTGGTTTCCAGGACGTGCAAGCAAGGGTGATGAATGCTGAAACCGCTCGTGTTTAATTAATAGATCATTGAACACAAAAATGGGCTCGGCTGCACTAACAGCTGTGAAGTCATTGCCAAAAGTTAAATTATGCTTTTTCTAAATTTGTATTTAAAAGCTCTTCTAATAGTGTCTTTGAGGCCCCCAGTGAGTCTCCATGTTTTGACTACGTGTCTAGGGGTGTTGAGCACTGTAGACAGAGATGCGCAGTTGCACCCAGGCTATGTTTAAGAGCTACTATTAGCACCTGCACTGTGCTAGGGCAGGTGGCTACAGATCTGATCCACCCAGTAGAAGGCACAGAACAGATAAGTAATCCCATTTATTCCCGTTTCTGCATGCCTTCATACAGCAGCATTTGGGACACACTACAGAGTGAAACTGCTAAGAATTAGTCCCATTGGGCGCGGAGTTTAGACTTTCTTTTGTATGGCCACCTTAACATTCGGAAACTTTATTCAACAGGAAATTATGTTTCCAAGCTGTTAATAAATAAATGGCGCCTAGTCCTAGGCGGGTTGAAATGGCCAAGTCTAACTTCCCGCTGCCCCCTCAGAATTCCGAACTAATTATCGTTTGCTGCGTCCATGCGCGGTGCTGCGCGCCCGTGCACGGTGCTGCGCGGTGCTGAGGTATTTAGTCAACGAGACGCAACACTCACCTAACGCTTTTTCTAGACACCAGTGAGGAAAAATATGGCTCACAGATTACGTCAGTAAGTCAGAAGCAGAAACCAAAGCACACACTGAGTTCCCATTCAGGATGTCCTGATCCCTGCCACACTCACCAGGGGCCCAGTGCAGCCCAGGAAGGTGACTATCAATGTTGGGGTCACAGAACCCTGAGGATTTCCAGAAGGAACAGACAAAAGCTGATATTAAAACAGAAGATGATTCCCACTGATGAGGACAGCCCAGCAAGAAAAACAAACAAAAACAAAAAACCAACTTGTGTTTTCTATGTAAATCTAATAAAAATCACAGTGGGGCAGCAAACTATAACTAGTTATTCGTTCATCTAGCGTAGCTCCTAGCTCGGCCTCGTGGCATTAGCCTGTGTTCCTGGACACTGCAGAGAAGGAAGCAGGTGGGCTGTAAGTTCAAGGCTAGGGTTTAAGGGAGTACAGGGACCTCTGCAGAGGAAGACCAAGCATTTGTCTGTCACATATGCTACTGCACTACCACTGTCCCAGCTAGCCTTCCCAATGCTGTGCTAAGACGCCACAGCCAAAAGCAATTTGGGGAGGAAAAGGTTTATTCCGGCTTACAAGCTTCTGGTCACAGTCTGTCACTAGGGCAGTCAGGCAGGGAGCGAAGCAGAAGCCATGGAAGGACGCTGCTTCTGGCTCGCTCCTCCTGGCTCACTCAGCTTGGCTTTTTCTGGAGGACCCAGGACCATCTGTCCAGGGGCATCACCACCCCAGTGAGCTGTCCCACCCACATCAATCTCTAATCAAGAAATGCTCCCATGGGTTTACTCAGAGGCCAATCTATGGATGCACCTTCCCAACTGAGGGTCCCTAGCTTGTGTCAACTTCACAAATAAACTAAACAACACATCATCCCTAGGGTTAAAGAAATGGCTCTGAAGTTAAAAGCCCTTGCTACTCGTGCAGAGAACTTGGGGTCAATCCCCAGCACCCATATTGGGCATCTCACACCCATTTTTAACTCCAGTTCCAGGATTGGGTGCCCTTTTTTGGCATCTGCGGGCACTGCACACACAAGATGCACATTCATACATGCAGATATATGTGCACACCAATGCACTGTTAATAAAAGTAAATAAATTTGTGGAGCCACCTCTCGCTGATGGAACAGTGGCAGAAGAAAAAATTACCTATGGCTAACAGAAGTACAAAGCTGTAGTAAAATGTCTCTCTTGTTATGGCTTCAATCTGAATGGTCCTCAAAGCCAAAGACATTGTTATTACCTCAGGCACTATTGGGAGATATGAAGAGGATTTTAGGAAGTGGGGCAGCACAGTGGGAGGAGGTTGTGTCCCTGGGGCATGACCTTGGAGTAGACGCTGGGAGCTGGGACCCCGCCCCTCCCTGCTCTCTGTCACAGGGAAGCTGTTTCTGCCACCACAAGTTCTTGCCGTGATGAACAATGCCACCACAGACCGAAAGCAGCAGGGCCAAGTGGCCTTGAACTGCCTCTGACACCTTGACCAAAATCAAAAAAACCCTTAGCTCCTTTGAAGTTGGTTTTCTTTTCTCCCCCCCCCCCCTTTCAGGGAGATATTTCCACATTGCTTGTGTGCTGAGGACAAGCTGATAAAGATGTCTTCAGGTGTGTGCACAAGGGATGGTAATCCTCAGACGGACTTCTGAAGCAGGAGAATCTCTGCAGGGGAAGGCCTCTCTCTGACTGAGACAGGTGGGAGACCCTAAGGCAGAATGCAGCTAAACCTGTAGGGGTGCCAGGAAAGCTGCTGAGACAGCTCTTGCCTTTGGGGATCTTCTAGAATATGTATTAGAAATTGATGCCCTCTGCAATGTCCCTCGGATGCCATCTTGAACTACTGCCCCCTCCCCCAGCACTCGCAACTTGGGGTTTCAGGTCCTAGTTAATAATCAGCACACTGTTTTTGTTTTTTTTTGAGACAGAGTTTCCCTGTGTAACAGTCCTAGCTGTCCTGGAACTAGCTCTTGTAGGCCAGGCTGGCCTCAAACTCACAGAAATCCACCTGCCTCTGCCTCCTGGGTGCTGGGATTAAAGGCATGCACCACCTCCGCCTGGCCATCTGTCATCTGTGGTGTTTCTGGGGTGTTTCTGTGTCTACAAAGCAGCCCGGCTGCCTTACTAAAGTGGAGTTTCAGCCTAAATCAGAGCTCGAATGCTGTGTAGATCACAGATTCTCATTTGGGTGTCTCTCTTGAAGAAGTGTCTAAAAAAAGAAGGGGGAGAAGAGGAGGAGGAAGAGGAGGAAGAAGGGAGGGAGGAAGTGGGGAAGGAAGGAAGGAGGGGAGGAGGGAGGGATGGGGGAGGGGGGAGGGAGGAATGGGGTAAGGAAGGAAGGAGGGGGAGGGAGGGGGGAGGGGGAGGGGAGGAGGGAGGGAGGGTGGGAGGAAGGAAGGGGGTAAGGAAAGAAGGAGGAAAGGAGGGAGGAAGGAGGAATGGGGTAAGGAAGGAAGGAGGGGGGAGGGAGGGGGGAGGGGGAGG
>JABTXL010003013.1:1761044-1791619 GCA_025134845.1 Neodon shergylaensis
AGGGAGGGAGGGAGGGAGGGAGGGAGGGAAGGGAAGGAGGGAGGGAGACAGACATGAAGGTGTTGGATAGCAATTTCCTCAGAGGTTTCACGCCTTTCATCCTGCAGGGAGGCTCATCAAGCTTCTGAAGTTTACAACTCAAAGGCTTCTGGAGTCTCTGAAACTGAACAGATTCTTTAACACACAAACACCCAGCCCCACCCAATGTACATAAGCAGTAAGAACTGCTGGGAGATACTCGCAGATCAGACACCAGGAGGGGCCGAGTTATCTGGAAAAGATGGTCTCCTGACTGTGGAGCCCCTGTAGCTGTGCCCTGCACTCCAGGTTTTCCATCTTGACCCATCACCCACACTGGGGTGGACTTTGGTGGCACAGCCGCCTTTGAGTGATTTCTGCTCCTGTAAGGGACCCCAGCACACTCACTGACTGACCGACTGGACTTTCATGGGTTCCTTGCTTTGGCTGTTACTGTTTCCCTGTCTGGGATGAACAGATATTTGTGCAAATCTCCATAGAAACAGTGTGACACAATGGGAAGGAGGGAGGGAGGGAGGGAAGAAGAAGGGAGGAAGAAGGGGGAGGAAGGGGAACAGAGGGACAGAGGAGAAAGGAGGGGGAGGGAGGGAGGCTGAGGAAGGCGGAGGGAGAAGGAAGTAAGAGGGAGGGAGGGAGGGAGGGAGGGAGGGAGGGAGGGAGGGAGGGAGAAGAAAGGAATGAATTAGCTGAACTACCAAGCCATGCACTAAAGGATGCTTCTGAAATGAGAGGTTCTGCATCTCGGTCCATGCCAAGTTCAATGTTGACTTGCTAAGACTACAGATATTCAAGAACCTTCAGAATTTCTCTTGGGGAACTGTGATAATTATCAATGTGGCTTTTATTATTTTTTTAAATGGTGATCACTAACCTAGAGCAGAGATTTAAAGCGAGAGGGGAGAGATCTTGACTTCACCCCTGACGCCTAAATGCTTTCACCACACATGCCGGGGACCAGATGACTGGCTGCTGAGATGAATGAATGAATGAAAATATGAATGATCCAATGCTTCAGATCGCCAGTTTCCCATGACCTCACTCCCAGCAAATGTCAGTGCTGACTGCAAATCCGCTCAGCCCGCACCCAAGGCCTCTCCTGCTTACCGCTAAACAACATCCATCATCGCTCCTGTTAAGTCCATCCTCTGAGAACATCAGAAGCCACCGGGGCCAGGGAGATGGCTCAGCGCTCAAGAGCACATACAGCTCTTGCAGAGGACCAGAGTTCGGTTGCTAGCAATCAAATGGTGGCTCACAACTGTGAAGTCCAATTCTCTTCGGGCCTCTGTAGGCACCCACACATGTGCATGGTATACATGCAGACACGCACTCATTGACATTCAAATTTTAAAAAATTAGTACAAATCTATTTTAAAAACAGAGAAAAATGCTGGAGCTGTCAGCACTCAAAGGCAATTCTTAAAGAACGATTTAAAAAAATGATTTGAGTGACAGCCACGTTGTGCCAGGGGTATGCCTCTCAAAGCAGCTTTGCACATCTGCATTCTGTTTCCTGGGGTCAGTCTTTGAGTTCGTTTCCAGATCACCCAGCATCACCTTCTCAGAACTGTCCCAGGGGCAGACGCCAGTGCTCTGGATTTAGTTGATAGATTTCTATCAGGTGATCAGTTTTCTGGCCAAAGGTGATTACCCCACTGGACAAGTTGGGTTCAACTGCCCAACAAAGTACAAAAGCAACTAAACTTTGGTCTATATAGTGTCTCCACTTTCACAACCTAATGCTCTTAGATAACACTGCCCATCTGATCGCTTTTATAAACTGACTTGCATTTCCCGAAGAAACGGCGTTTACTAACGTGTTCTCACAGGGCACTCTGTGTTTTGAGCCACTAGTGAGAAAACACGACTATAATATTACGTGGTCTTAAAAACAAGACGGGATGGAAGGGCCACAACTGTCAACCAATCCCCTCCAGCGATGAGAAAGGCCTCCGCCCTGGCCTCGGGCGATGATGATCTTCCAGGGTGTTTGCTGTTACCTTGGTTCCAAGTAAAAGACAACAGAGAGTCCTGATAGACAAAGACCACAACAAAGGAGGAGTTCCCTCGGTGGCAGTAGAGCTGCTACCAGAGCAGCCTCTTAGACCAGAGAAAGAGTGAAGACAGCTAGACTTTCCAGACCACAGTTTCTTCCCTTAGGACTCGATGAGAATGAGGGTTGAGCTTTGAACACTCAGCACAAGTGTGAACCTCACCAAAGAGTCTGTGCCAAGGCTGACTCATTTGCTCTCCTGGCAACACTGGCTAAGGAGCATTCTAGGGGGTCCAGTGAGCACAGTGCTGGGGGAACTGACAGGCAGCGGGACTTTTTTGTTTTGTTTTGTTTTTATGAGAGGGGCGCTCGTCATCTAGACCAAACTGGTTGTGATCACCCTACCTCTGCCTCCAGGATGCTGGGTTACAGGTGTCTGCCACTGTACCAGTGTGAACGGGGACTGTGCTTTCATTTCCTGGCCACCCAGACCCAAATAATCACACAAAAACTGTATTAATTACAACACTGTTTGCCCAACGACTCAGTCATATTCCTAGCTAGCTCTTACATTTTAAGTTAACCCATTTTTATTATTTTATATTTTACCACGAGGCTCATGGTTTGTTACCTCTTGCTTCTTGGGTGGCTACATGGTGTCTTCCTAACTCCGCCTTCTTTCTCCCTGCATTCAGTTTAGTTTTCCCGCTGACGTATACTCTACCCTGCCATAGGCCAAAGTGACTTCTTTATTAACCAATAGTAATAAAACATATTCGCAGCAGTCAGAGGGGAATCCCACATCATGCCTTTCCATTTATTGGAGTTTTTTGCCGAGGCAGGGTCCCACCCTACAGCCCAGGCTAGCTTAGAACTTACTATGTAGCGTAGGCTGAGGTGGAATTCATCGAAACCTTCCTGGTACAAGCTCTGGAGTGCTGGGATTTCAGACAGGCACGTGTCAGCTCACCTGGCTCTCTTGGAAATGTTATTGCTTTCTCTCCGGAGGAGCAAACAAGTAGCTAGCGAGTTTTTGTCTTCATTCGTCTTCAGTTGCTGTGTCCATCAAACACCTGCTGCACCCTCGCACACAGAGCGGTGCTTGGGTTCCTCAGCAGAAGTTCAGTCCCTACTCGTGTGGAATCAGAAGGAATCAGAAGGAGCTAAAGTGTGCGTGTCTAGTTTCCTCCCCTTTCTTCCCCAAAGGCCTCACGGACCTTTCAAGTGCGTCTTAAAATAGCGCCGGTACCCTAAGAAATGGACCTGGACGTAACTGTTTAAGCTGACGTCAGTCACATCTGCTTTCTCTTGGAGAGGAGGTGCACTTCCTACTTACTTGCCTGCTGAGCTCACGCCTTGGGGCATGTGCTCCGTGTGTCATTTTGTAGGTCGGGACTTCTGGAGGTAGTGTGGGAGGTGACACGCAGGCCTCATCCTGGTTGCTGCTTCTGACAGGCTCTCTGAGCAGCCTAATGCCGAGAGGTGTCAGGACGCTCCGCTCGATGTTTCAAAAAAAGAAATCTTGCCGTCATGGGCCCGATCCTGTGAACAATGTTCAGCAACTCCTGTTTGGACTCTACGTCTCCCAGGCCCATCGCGTGGCCTTCCCCCTTCACACCGCCTTTCTTTTTAGAAGTTTCAGGATTTGTACACACCTCCAGGGAGACACTGGAGAAGGAAAAGAAACACAAGTTCGTCAACTTGGCCCAAATCCACTCTTCATCTTCCCAGGATTCTCTGGTTCCAAAGCAGGCTGTAGGAGCGTCGGGTGGTCTTGGGGGAGATGAGACAGCCTCTGCGTGGGACCCACAGGGCCCATCTCACTGAAAGGTGGCGGCAGAGGGGGTATTTTCCTAAAGGTACACATGAACACATGCCTGCTAAGACAGTTCAGCGGTTAGGGGTTTTAATGCCTAAGCTGCGAGAATCAGTAGGGAAACATACAACATTGTATAGGTCTGTGTGAACATGACCGGACACAGCTGGGTGACTCCTTCACTAAGCATGGCTTTTTACAAGTGTTTTAATGACTTCTGACCACTGTACTAGCACAGTTCCACAGGGCGCCTTTGGAGGCACTTGAGCCCAAGGCTGCACTGCAAAATCACCGTTTCTTATCCTGGATCTGTAAAGCTACTGGCAATACACTGGCAGGACTTTTGTTGACTGGCGTGTTAGGAAATAAGACCTCCTATGGACATGTGGGAAACAGCAGGCCTCTGGAGAAAGAGACCCACCCTGCGCTAGACTCCTCTTTGGCCAAATGACCATTGCACCATGTGCTGTGGGTCCCTCCTCCATATTTAGAAAGAACCAGCAGATCACTGTGAATAAGATCCAGCCATAAGCGAGACCAAATCCCTTCCAGCCCGTCTCCATGATCTGACTCTCCCTGAGTTCTTGTGACAGACATGTTTACTGTTCTGCCTCTCTCCCGGAAGACCCGAGTCTCTGCAGGGCACACGATTTAAACCGGCCCAGATAACCACGCTGCTGTCAGGTCTCTACAGGTCTTGTGTCTTCAGGTTCCTCAGAAGACATTCAGGTTTTTATTCCACACCAGACTCAGGGAGAATGCACCCGGCGCCAGACTCACTAGAAACCTGACTGGAACATGTCAGTGGGGCTGGAGGGGGTGGGAGTGGGGGTCGAGGCTGGTGGGCATCTCCCAACTTCCTAGGTCTGTGTTCAGAATCATAGCTGCACCCGACCCGGACTCAGTTCCATTTGCTGTTCCCTGCACCCAACCTGTCCCGTGTCACTGTTCCTATACTTTGGTTATTCTTTGACAATTTCATATGTATTTTCAATGTATCTTGGTCATTGCCATTCCCCACGCCCTCCCTCATCACAGTCCCACTCCTTCTCCAGCACAGTCATGGGTTGTGTTTTTGTTACCCTGAGTTTAATTAGAGTTGCTCACATGAACACGGGTGGAAGGTTGCTTACTGGAACAAAGACTACTTATGGTGGCTTTGCCACTGAAGAACAGTCCTGAATTTTAACTAAGGGGTTCAGAATTTGCTCTTCCTGTCTCTTTCTAGTTTCCCCTCCATCCTCACATCTCCCCACTCAAGCTGGATGACACCCCATATCTGCATTGTTACCGCATAACCATTGGTCCGCAGACCTTAACTTGCCCGACTGTGCAGCTAGGGCTCTTACCCTTGGCTAGCATTTGCAAACCTAATCCAAGCACACAAGTGCCCTCTCTCACTCTTAATGGTGATGTATATCACATGCACAAAACATTATAGTACATAGAGAGAAATGAAAGATTGGATAATAGGTCTGAGGGTTCCACTTCACTGTCAGCTTGGCTATATTTGGAATCTACCTGGGAGACAGACCTCTGGCCGTGTCCGTGGATGTTTCAGAGATGATTAACTGAGGGGGGAGACAACCCTGAATGTGGATGACATATCTACAGGCTAGGGCTCCAGAACCAGCATTCTCCACTCCCAGACTCCTAATTGAAACATGAAGAGTCCAGGGTACTTAAAGTCCTTACACCCAAGGGACTCAGCTCCAGGGTAAGCTTCTCTGACTTACAGTTTCAGGGATTTCTTGGACTTTAAGTGAGTGTAAACAAGATAGGGTCATTGGGGACTTCTCTCAGCTTTCCAGTCCCTCCCCCAGGGTGATCTTGACCATGGCCACGGGGTAGCATCACTATTTGAAGCTGAACATACTTGACGGTTATAGATGAAAGTTCCCAGTGGCCCAGCACGCACCTGAGTGCTTGGAGCCACACATCAGCCAATCACACGGCCAGGCCTTAATGAGCCTCAGCTGGAATAACGAGACATTGACGTGCAATTCTAATATCCAGTAATTCCCAGAAGCCCAGAAGGAACACCAGCAGTAAGATGGCGCACCAGAGCCATGTGCCACACTCCTGACGTCCTTTCCTTTGCATCTTCTCTTGGGGTCTTTACCACAACGCAACACTGCCCAGCTATTCAGATTCTTTAATTACTCGTATATGTTACACATGGCACTGCATCTCATAAAGCAGATCACATACAGATACATAATGTGCTTCCTGCGAACCCCCACCCCTGCTCCTCCCTTGCTCCATTAGAACGTCCACTCTACCCAGTCTCTCTTCCTACAGTGGCGCTTCCTCAAGGTAGAGTACAACAAAGACCTTGAAAGGCTCACAGTGAGAAACTTCGACTTTATTCTTAAGGTCGTAAAAACTATGCAAGAACTTGGGGAGCAAGTAAGGCGCCTGAACTCATGTGGTGAGGATGCCTGGAGTTACAGCGTGGACAGTGGACCTAAAGGGGAAGAAAGGCAGCAGGGGTGCTCGCTAGGAGGCCACCATGATGGTCCAGCAGTGAAGCAGCGATGGCGACAGATAAACAGAGCAGGAGGACTGGGAACCAGAGAAGAGGGAAATCATTCTGAAGTATTTATCAGTTTGGGGGTGCTGCTCCCACGACACAGGACAAGGTGCTAAAGCAGTGACATTGAAAGAATTTAGGTCATGAAAACCAGCTGTTTACGGAGGAATGACTACCGTTAATCTGGACAAGCAACTAAGACGGCAATAGCAGAGACTAAAATGTTTTGTTATTGTCTTTGTTTTGTATGTGGTATGCATGCTTGTATATATGCATGTTCGTGTGTGTTGTGTCCACTCATGATGTGTGGGGGTCAGAGGTCACTTCTCATGTTAATGCAGGGTCTCTCACAGTCTGGTACTCTGGGCATCCCTTGGGTAATAGATGGACCACCATGCCCATCCATCAGTCACATGGGTGCTTGGGATTCGAACTCTAATCCTCATGCTTTCAGGCACTTTACTCACTGAGCCAGCTCCCTGGCACTGAAACAGACTTTTAATACAGAATTTACTGCATCAGCATGCTCAGAAAGAGCCACAGGCAGGTCTTGATTCCAGTGTAGACACAGACTGCCTGACTGGCTTTATTTGTCTTAATTCGATGGCTGTGGTGTCACTCTAAGAATCTAGTCTTGTAAATAGCTAAAGACCGTCACCCAGCATCAACTCCCCTTGCATTTATGAGTCACAAAACCAGATGTTCTAGGAGCCACCTAGTGAATGCAGCTCTTCTATCATATGACAAACCCACAGAGTTACACAACACTAATTCAGATTGAGACAGCTAAGGGAAACTGTATGTGTAGAGGCTCACGGCTGGAGCGGGAGACCACAAGCCAGAAAGAGACAGAAGGATCTGTAAGTGGAAAGAGGAAAAGCAGAGGAAGAGAGAGAGCAAGAGCGAGGGAGCAAAAAAGAGAGCATACACAAAGAATTTCCAGATCTGAATTGTTTCTGTCTGAGAATAAAAACAAATTTTATACTTATACTATAATGTACTTCTAAAATTAGTAGTTTTTATCACAATCTTTAACTTAAAAATAATCTCTATGGAATCAACACTCTTCACAAAAGCCACAAATAGCATAAAATATCTCGGAGTAACTCTAACCAACCAAGTGGAAGACTTGTATGACAAGAACTTTAAATCTTTGAAGAAAGAAATTGAAGAAGATGCCAGAAAGTAGAAAAATATCCCATGCTCTTGGGTAGGCAGAATTAACATAGTAAAAATGGCAATCTTACCAAAAACAATCTACAGATTCAACGCAATGCCCATCCAAATCTCAGCAAAATTCTTCAAAGACCTCGAAAGAGTGGTCCTCAACTTCATATGGAAAAGCAAAACACCCAGGAGAGCCAAAACAATCCTGTAAAATAAAAGAACTTCTGGAGGCATCACAATCCCTGACTTCAAACTCTACTACAAAGCTACAGTACTGAAAACAGCCTGGTATTGGCATAAGAACAGACAAGAGGACCAATGGAACTGTATAGAAGACCCAAATATCAATCCATACATCTTCGAACACCTGACCTTTGATAAATAAACAAAAAATATCAAGTGGATAAAAGAAAGCGTATTTAACAAGTGGTGCTGTCATAACTGGATATCAACATGTAGAAGAATGAAAATAGACCCCTATCTATCACCATGCACAAAACTCAAATCCAAATGGATCAAAGAACTCAACATAAAGCCAGCCACACTGAACCTTATAGAAGAGAAAGTGGGAAGTACACTTGAACACACTGGCACAGGGAACCACTTCCTAAATATAATCCCAGCAGCACAGACACTGAGAGAAACAATTAATAAATGGGATCTTCTAAAACTGAAAAACTTCTGTAAAACAAAGGACACTATCAACAAGACAAAACAACAGCCTACAGAATGGGAAAAGAACTTCACTAATCCCACATCAGACAGAGGTCTGATCTCAAAAAATATACAAAGAACTCAAGAAATTCGAAATCAAAAGATCACATAATCCAATTTAAAAAAAAAGGAGTACAGACCTAAACAGAGAACTCTCAACAGAGGAATCTAAAATGGCTGAAAGACACGTAAGGAAATGTTCAACATCCTTAGTCATCAGAGAAATGCAAATCAAAACAACCCTGAGATTACATCTTACACCTGTAAGAATGGCCAAAATCAAAAACACTGATGACAACTTACACTGGAGAGGTTGTGGGGAAAAGGGAACACTCCTGAATTGCTGGTGGGAATGCAAGCTGGTACAATCCCTTTGGACGTCAGTGTGGCAATTTCTCAGAAAATTAGGAAACAACCTTCCTTAAGACCCAGCAATACTGCTGTTGGGTATATATCCAAAGGATGCTCAATCATGCCACAAGGGCATGTGCTCAACTATGTTCATAGCAGATTTGTTTGTCATAGCCAGAACCTGAAAACAACCTAAATGCCCCTCGACCGAAGAATGGATAAGGAAAATGTGATACATTTATACAATGGAGTACTGCACAGCAGAAAAAAATAACGACAGCTTAAATTTTGCAGGAAAATGGAAGGAGCTAGAAAGCATTATTTTGAGTGAGGTAACCCAGACCCAGAAAGACATGTATTCACTTATAGGTGGTTTTTAAATATAAAGCAAAGAAAGCCAGCCTACAAACCACAATCCCAGAGAACTTAGACAACAATGCGGACGCTAAGAGAGACTTACTTAGATCTAATCTACATGGGAAGTAAAAAGTAGAAAAAGACAAGATCTCCTGAGTAAATTGGGAGCATGGGGACCTTGGGGTAGGGTGGAAGGGAGGAGGAGACAGGGAGAGGAGCAGAGAAAAATGTAGAGCTCAATAAATATCAATAAAAAATAATCTCTATGAATTATGCACACTCAAACTTCCCATTATGGACTAACAGTTCGAGCAAACTGTCTCTTTAGAATACACTTATTGAACTATTATTGTGGCACCAACTCAGCTTTTCTATATAGCTGAGCACCTAGATGTACCAGTTATAAGTGTAACTATCGTGATATAGTGGCACACACCTTTAATCCCAGAGCTCAGGAGGCAGAGGCGGGCAGATCTCTGTGAATTTGAAGCCAGTCTCATCTGTATAGTGAGTTCCAGAACATCCAGGTCCACACAGTGCACTGCTGCTCTCCAAATTAAAAATCTTTTCAAAACATAAAGAAAATTTAAAAAAAATAAGATAAAATTTACGATGAACTATGCACATAAATAAATAAGACCAGGTAGATAGTAAGGATGAAAAGAAAACTCATAGACTGGGAAGAAATTTGCAAAAAAAATCCTAAAATGATAAAGAACCTAGACCAAAAATACTCAAAGAATTCTCGAATTCAGCAATTTACAAAAGTGATCCAATGAAAATAAGCAAACGGTTTGGACGGAACCCTTGTGGAAGAAAGCAGATGGCCAGTCAAGAGCTGAAAAATGTTTCCTAACCCACCGTACGCAGACGCAAACTGAAACCACAGTGGGAAATCACTCCATGCCTCAGAGACCGGGCAGGGACTGAAGAGAAGGCACAGTGGTAAGAGCAGATTCCTGCACACGCATGAGGACCATGTAAAAGCTGAGTGTGACTAACTGTACCTGCAATCTCAATGTTGGGGGAAGGGGGAGTGGGGCTTGCTAGCTGACATCCTTACTCCAGATCCAGTGAGAGAGCCTGTCAAAAGGCAATGTGGTGAATAGTGATAGCATACCTGGACCTCCTCTGGCCTCCATGCACACTCTCACACAAACACACACACACCTTACCAAATGGCACCTTCTATGTGCATGTCGTTGACTGTCAATCACACTCCCTATAAAGCTATCCATGGGAAATCACAGGAAGATGTGGTCAGTATTTGCAGTTTAAGTAGAGTTGGAAAAACAATCAATATTTAACCAAGGTGATATTTAGAGATCTCTGTGTGTGCAATAAGGGAGTGATGATACCCCAGAAGTCTGTGTTCAGTCTCAGCCAATGCCTGGCATTTTTCACAGTTCCTGCAAGGAGTTTTGCTGGTTTATTTTTGTTTTGTATTTACTAGGCTGTAACCAAGGCATATTTACTTTCATGGAGACCAGTTTAAGCAGTTCCATTCCCCCCTACGATGCTTTCTCTCTGCCTCATCTAACCAGGATGGTACGGTAGAAACCTGTCAGCTTAATCCAGAGACGCCTGGCACTTCTGTTCCACTCTGTTTCTGCGATGCCCTGTGTCTGCCTGGTCTATGGCATTATTTAAACAAGTCATCATTTTCTCACCCATCCTTGAGGGCACCGTTTAGATTAATCGTCCACAGACAGGAGCCATGGTCAGCATAATAACAGGAGAAATAAAAGTCCATGGCAATATATTTTAGTGTTCTGGGATTTTATTTCCAAATTTATCGAAATATAAGATTCTAAGATAGAGTATCTTATACATCGATGCTTGAAATAACTTCCCAAGAGAAGAACATGGGCTTCCCATCCAGCATATATTAGTGGACGCCCCCAAACCCTACAGAAAGAGCCTTAAAGAAGAGAAAAGCTTGGAACGAACTTAGAGAAAATAATAAGGCACCTGTGTACATCCTGGCAGGGAAGTGGCCCTGGGGAGCCCCAAAGAGAAGGGCTACAGCTGAGGTCAGAGTCCGGGCTCCAAGTGGGAGAGCACTAGGGAGGCATGGGGCTCTGCAGCTTCAGTTTTGAGAGGAAAGAGCTTGGAAATAGGAAGAGGGGAAGAATGGGGGTAATGGGGAGTAAAGTCAAAGCAGGAACTCAGTTTGTTACCGTGAGCGGCAGCTTATATAGGTTAAGTGGCATCATGTGATGCGGGGTACCTCCAGCCAATGACAGACAACCAAGCCCTCCCTCTGGCTGGAGGGGCATCTACCTAGATTTTGCTGTCTCATTCCCGCTCTGCAGTTTTGAGACTATCCATTAAACTTGAGCCAGGCTTTTCTCCATCCTACAGGCCTCAAGGTACAGGCCCTGAGATAATTTTGGCCAAACACCTCCCCCTTTTTGTTTTATATCCCACCCCCTAAAATCAAAGCACAATGATAATATACATATGTACATACATACATATGATAGGTATATACATACATCGAGATGTCATAATGAAACCCACTGCTCCATTACTAACTCTAAAAATTATTATCAAAAGTAAAGAAATGACGGTCCACGCCCCATCATGAAGCTTCACCCGTGGAAGCTGGAAGTCACCCCATCTGCAGTTCTTCCATTGCCACCTCTTTGTCTAAGTGTGAGCAAGGCCTAGATATCACAGAAGTGTCCATCCAGTCAGGGGCACAAACCACAGGGGTCAAAACAGCAGCTGCCAAAGGGAACCAGTTAACATGCACGTAGAATCAGAATAGGAACGTTGCCCAGAGAGAGGGACGGTCATGACAATAGCATGGTTCATCAGATTCAGATAGAGAAGGGTTAGCTGAGGCCAGAAGTGGTGGTAGTGGTGGTGGTGGTGGTGGTGGCGGCGGCAGCGGCGGCGGCAGCAGCAGCAGCGGCAGCTGCGGTAGTTGCCATAGTGCACACCTTTAATCCCAGCACTTGGGAGACAAAGTCAGGCAGCGTAGCAGGTTATTTCTTTTATGCCACCAAACTGCTCCCAAACCACAACATGGAGACTTGCTGTTAGTTATGAATGCTTGGCCTAGCTTAGGCTCATTGCTCTTTTAACTTAAATTGACCTGTTTCTCTTTATCTACCTTTTTCCTTGGGGCTTTTTACTTTTCTTTCTGTCTATGTATCTCTTACCTTCACTGCTTCTCGTGTCTGGCTGTCTGGTGACTGCCTGGCTTCTGGTGGCCCCAGATGTGTCCCTCTCCTCCCTCTTCTCTCTCCTTCTCTCATTCCTCTCCCAAGCCTAGATTTCTCCTACTGAGCCTCTCTGCCCACCAGCCCTGCCTATCCTTTCTCTGCCTAGCTATTGGCTGTTCAGCTCTTTATTAGACCAATCAGGTGCCTTAGGCAGTCAAGGTGAAACAAATGCAACACATCTTTACATAATTAAACTAATGCAGTATAAACAATTGTAACACATCTTTGCCCAGTTAAAATAATATTCCACAAAGTAGATCTCTGTGAGTATGAGGCCAGCCTGATCTACAGAAAGAGTTCAGGACAGCCAAAGCTATACAAAGAAATCCTGTCTTGAAAAACAAAACCCCGAAGGGTTGACTGTAACTGTGCATTGTTAAGAGCTCTGGGGAGGCAGCCTGAACACTTGAACCCCATCTCCGTCACTTAAAATGGCTTCTGGCCATGCTATTTAGTCTTAGTTTCTGCATCTGTAAAATGCGGGTTAACAATTCCTGCTCGAGGAGCTCCCATGTTGGCGATGCCCCATGATCGGCATGGCAGCAAAAGGTACACCATGTTTAACAGACAAGCACGCGTCCACTCCTTACTGGCTCTGTTGGTAAAAGGGCAGAGATGCTGCTCCCGGAGTCTCCCCCATGTGGTTCGTAGTTGATATTAAGGATGGAATAAAGACTCCTGAATGGAAAGAGGAATTTTCTCAATAAATCCATATTCAATGGATTCTAAAGCACAGCCAATAGGATCCTGTATCGAAGCAGATTCTCTAGATTATTTGGAGTCAGCAAATCATAAGCCACAGGGAAAAATCAGAGTAATGATGGGGCTAATTAAAGACCAAGAGGTGAAGCGGGCGGTGGAGATGCTCTGCCGATGTTTTACAGCGCCTTGCTGCTGTGAAAGCGGCTCAATCTGCTAATCAACCCACTTGTTTCCATCTCAGGAAATACAAGGGTACTCAGAATAGCACCATGTTCCAAACTCTGCTTTGAAGTCAGGGAAGGAAGCTGGTTCATTAATGGCCCAGGACAGTTCCTAATTAGGGGAATTGGAATTAATGCATGCATTTGACAATGAGTTTCTTGGTTCAGCTTTGTACTAGTTTGACACTGACAGAGTGAGAATAATCCACGCTAGCTCATCCTCATCAGACTCCTATCTCACTGCACACAATAGGGGCAAATGTCCGCTCACACACTACACAGTCAAACGTACAGATAAATACAGTTACTTAGGCCATGCCAGAGGCTCAGTTGGCAAAATGCTTGCCTTATAAGCATGAGAATCCAAGTTTAAATGCCCGGCACCCACATAACAAGCCAGGCACAGTGGCAAGTGCCTATAATCCTAGGACTGGGGAGACAGAGACAGGAGGATCCTGGGACTCACAGGCCAGCTAGCCAAGATGAATCAGTGAGCTTCAGGTTCAATGAGAGATCCCTGTCTCAAACAAACAAAGTGGAGAGGAGTTGAGGAAGATATTCGACATTGAGCTCTTCCCTCCACACATATGCTCACACATGCTCATACCCAACACACACACAGCTGTTAGACACACCACCACACTCTGTGGAAAGCTGGGCAAGCACTGATGGCCCTGTTGCGTCTTCAGAAGTTCATCTTGCCCCTCATTCCCACTGCTTCTTAGAGGTCTTGGCTTTTGCCCAAATGCTCAGCATTGAAAACTCGTTTCTCTATATCAACTCCCTCTCTCTATCCTTGGAACCCCTCCCTAGGGCATCTGAGGACTTCCAATCCAGTATGTAAGAGACAGATGTGAGAGCCAAAGTTACATTTTCGGTTTTAATTACTATGCCTATGGAATCCATGAAACAAAAATATCTCTGATTTACAAGTCTCATGCTCAAGGACAGATACCTCTTGCAATGTTGGAAGCTACTGTTTAGGGGAGATCACAAATCGCTTGTTTTTCACCCCTTAAACAGACTTGTTTGACCCGTCTGTACTGGGTGTGCTTGATCACATGTGAGCAGGAGGTTCACAGGCAGGAAATATGTCAGGATACACACTCAACCCGACTGGATGTCGGCTGGAGGTACGTCAGGATATATGCTTGCACCAGACTGGACCTGATGGAAAATACTCAAACCACTGCGAAACCTGATCTGAGGCCATCTCTGGAAACCTAGAGACAGATCTGGCTAGAGCCCAACCATCTGGGCAGTATTTAATTAAAGCTCGCTTCAAATATGGCTTTTAATTGTGGTAGTAACCTTATTCTCAGCTAGTGGGGTTAACGTTTTCTGAAGGCCCCAGTGAGAGTCACACCACCCACACAAATTCTAACACTAGACATTCACTCTGGAATTCTGGGGCTAAGGGATCACTTCAGGAGGCACGTGAATTGAGATGTTTCAAAGTTTCGTGACTGCCTTCAGTTCGTGGACTACTGGAGTGAGCTGCCATGCTAGAAAAAAAGCATGGCCCTACCTGGGGCATGGAGGGGTTCAAAAGGACTCCAACATCCTCCCATCCAGGTTCAGCACGTATACCCATCGGGTTCTGGGTCTGGTTCTGATTGGAAAGTTTTGTTCCCCAGGGAAAATTTTGTCTGTCTGTGACTTGAGAAAGTTGCATATGCTTGTTTTGTTTTAAAGTTTTGTCTCTCATGTTTTCTGGTGTGTCTGAAAGTTTTGTTGCATTGTCTGTTGTGTTGGAAAGGTTTGTCTGCCTGTTTCTCGAGAGAGTTGTGTGTCCTTGCTTTGTTGGAAACTTTTCCCTGTGTTTTCTGGTGTGTCTGTAAGTTTTGTTGCAAGCATGGATCTGAGACAGAAATGGATTGGATATTTTGGCTGTTGCCATGGCTGCATTTATGGCTGGGGCTCAGAATTTACCTCTGAGCTCTCTGGTCACTGAATTATGGTTAGCAAGCATTCAGAGGCTTTTTGGGCGTAGACAGCATTGAAATTGTTTTATACTGCTCTATTTTATTTGAAAGCTGGCTCTAGACTTGGATTATGGCTTTTCCTTTAGACACGGGTATATTTGGAAGTTTCCTCTGTGTCCTGTCAGTCTGAGTCACCTGACCCAGCGATGAGTTAGAGAAAGCATAGGAGAGCCGCCAAAACAGACTTGTTTATGTGAACATTCTGCACCTACAGATTTATACTTTTATTTTGTTGGAGATGGTTAAAAATCTATAAAATCTAAAAAATAAATGTTAAAACTAGTAATACTGGGAGCTGATATCTCTGTATGTGTAATTTTAAAGGAACCATGGGCATGATTCCATTTTGGATTGCTACCATCTTTACGCAGCCACGTATATGGGAGCCATCTTTGCTAGGGTTAGAGAAGGTGGATGTCACGTGACTTCACCATCTTTGGGCAGCCACGTTTATGGCAGCCATCTTTGCTAGGGTTAGAGAAGACCAATGTCACATGATTTCACTGCCATCTTGAATATAGGTGATCATCTGGACTGGGCCGACCAAGGAGGCAGCAGCCACCTGGCAGCCACGCATCATGTCACCCTATCACGCCATTTTGGATATACAGGGAACTCTGCTAGCACTTGTTCTAGGAACACAGACTGTTCAGGGCCAGCCTCAGAAAGCAGGGCAGCAGCACAGACATCCCTCAGCATCCCAAATCCTCCTTCCTGTGCTCTACACCCACACAGAAGGGTCCGGTGAGGGTCTGGGTGTCCCAAGACTCCCGGACAGGCTTCAGGCTTCCCTCAGGAGTCACTCCCACAGCTCCTCTTTCCTCGAGGAAGGCTTGCCCTCTCCTTATTGCAAATGAACTAAAAAAAACTCTACAAATTCTCTAACTTAGTGCTTGGCAGGTTCATGTTGAAAAAAATTTGAAAAATCTTTCTGGGCAAAACTTGACTCACGTGTTTAAGGTCTTCAAAAAGCCCACCCTGAACTCAGAGGCTGAGCACTGAGTTCTCCATCCTCGGCATCCCTTCCACAGCATTCCCCATCCTCCGGGGCAGGCGAAACGGTAAATCAGGAAACGTTAAGTATTTGTTTCAAACTCCCCATGATGGCTGTCATTAGTCTCAATTCAGGCAATCTTCATGGTCAACAATAATTTACATATTACCTGAGAGCTTCTGTCTGTGAGAGCTGGCTACACAAAGACAGAGGCAAAAATTGACTAGAAAGGATTGATTCTTTGAGAGTTTCAAAACTGGAGAAATGCCTGCTGCCTACTGGAATGCTTCTGAGGCATCTCAGACATTTCCTCTGGATTTCAGGGAGATGACCAGCAGACATTTGCTCTTGGATGACCGTCATCACCTTAAATTATTTGGAAAAGGCCTATAATCTTTTTATCATCTTATATTCACTGTTCATGGTAATAAGTTCAATAAAGACACTTTCATTTGGTTATATCACATACTCTGACCACAGTCCCTGTCCATGTCCTCCCCTTCCTCTCCACCCCTCCTCAGGCCCCTTCCCTTTCCCAGGGAATCATTTCAACCTTCATTGTCACATACACACGGGGGGGGGGGGCAGAGACAGAAGATGAGAAGGACAGAGAGGGACAGAGAGTCTAGGATTGACGCATGACAAAACTGTGATATTTATGTTCCTGAGTCTAACTTACTTTACTTAAAACGATGGACTCCAATCCCAACCATTTCCCCAAAATGCATAATTTCAGTCCCCTCTATTGCTAGATAATACGCATTGTGTATATCTACTATATTTCCCTTCCTAACTCACTTGTTTATGAACACCTAAGCTGAGTCCATGGCTGAGCTATTTTGATAGTGCTTCAATAACATGGATATTTCTTTAAAAATCAAAAAATAACCAAAAATAAAAAACAAAAAAAATCAAAAAATAAAACTACTATATTGTGTTCAAGGCTAGTGTGGACTACACAGGAAAACCTTGGTTCACACAAGCAAACCCAGGACTTAGGTCTGCTGACACCTCCCCAGGCCACTTAGAGCAGGCACAGTCAGGGGGCAATGCCTAGGAGACCATCCTAGCCTGACCCCTTAGTTGTCAGATGGCTTTCTTGCCAATCAAATGCAAAGTAAGATTGAACCTGTGTACCAAGTGTGACCACACCCAGCTGCCTGAATTGCAGGAACTCTACCCTCTCCTGGGAGGGAGTGACTTATCCACAGGAGCTGGTAATAGCTCCAAGAATGTTCAGACCTACCAGGCGCTGTTTGAGTTCCTTCCCTCTCAGAGTGATGGCTTCACATGGGAGCCCGACCAGAAACACAGATTTGAATGTTTGCAAACATGCTTTTTCATGAAGGTGTCACTTCCTTCAGGGTGCCTGTCCCCTGTGCACACTGGTATATAGTTGTGGTATATTTTTCTAAAAATGTGTTTTGGATCCAGGAGTCTAATGAACCATGATTTTCTTTGCAAAGTGTTTCCATTTTCAAAAACACTGTTATATAAATTTTCTCTTCAAATGAATGGAATGATTTTTTGTGTAGTGATTGGTAAATGGAATTTGTACATACAAATATACATGGATATGTATATGTACATATCATCTATAAACATACATACACACATTGACACATATATACATCATATATAACATACACACATGTATGCATACATATCATATACATCGTATACATGCTTACATGTACATGCACACATACATGCACCCATATATCATATACATAAATACACACATGGGCACATATACATACAATTACACAATGTACATATAGACATCATATACACACATACACACTCCTTGCCGCTTAATATTTTAATGACATAATATTTCCCTACAGGTGACAATTATCAATTTAATTCAAAACCGTATTTGATACACACATGGCAGGTACTGTGTTAGCCATCATATCATGTCTAGGGTGCACACTCTTCTCAAAGAGATTTTTACACAGTGTCCTTAGTTTAATGAGTCATAAGAGACTCTTTGAAACACATACGTCTTCCTCTCGCTCCTCTTCTCTTCCCTTTCTGAATTGCGGTCAGAGCAGCAGGACCCCACAGCCTCTCCTACAACCCGGAATGTCACCCTGATGCTGGTGCTCAATCAAGAAGAACTGGATTTAGTTAAGTTCCCCAGCGTCCTCACGGAGGCCATTAACCTACCTGAGCACAGCATCCACCGCATCTGGGAGGAAAGACAGGGGGCCCTCTGCGGCGCAATGCTGTTTCCTTCACGTGGGAAGCTGAGTATGTCAATCCCACTGGGCTGAACACTGGGCACGGGGATCATCCACTGCACCATTCTGAAATTGTTCAAGTCCCTTACTCCCATCTCTGTGGATGCTTCATAGTAACTTCTTAGTGTCCTCCCACTCACTTCGGGTGCCAACTCACTGTTTACTTTGAAAACAAAACAGCTTTGGGTGGTTGCTCTTTCCTTCTGAGACACTCCCTGCTGGAGGGCATCTCCTAAAACCAAGGGAACCTTACAGGGCCTCAGGAAGTGCCTGAAACTTACAAGGCTCCTTTACAAAAGTAACAAGGTACCTCCCCAGGGCTAGAGAACCATAAACAAGCCATGGGGGAGGACGCCAAGGCGGAGCCCCTGGAGTCTCACTCCTCCAGGCTGTGTAGGGAGCCAAGGTGGATCCCCCCCCAGGCTGTGTAGGGAGCCAAGGTGGAGCCCCCTAGGCTGTATAGGGAGCCAAGGCGGAGCCCCCCACTGCTCCCCCATGCTCCCTCCCCCCAGCAGGCTGTGTAGGGAGTACTAGGGACTCCCACACATCCTCCTCACCTCCCACACATCTTCACCCAGGCTAGGGTGACCTTTTCGTAGGAACTGCTGCCACTGAATCACCAGAGACCCTATAAGTGGCCTCTCAGCCACACTCCTTTAAGTAACCCCAATAAACCAACGAGTTCACCAGGCTAAACTTGGGTGGATTCTTTCTTTGGTCCGTCATTGGTGCTGCACTGGAGCGAACAGACATTTGTTCACATGTCCCTTTTATTAATTCCATCTTCATGTGTCTTTCTTGGCTATTTTTTTAATTTATTTATTTATTAAAGATTTCTGTCTCTTCCCCGCCACTGCCTCCCATTTCCCTCCCCCTCCCCCAATCAATTCCCCCTCCCTCGTCAGTCAGCCCAAAGAGCAATCAGGGTTCCCTGCCCTGTGGGAAGTCCAAGGACCACCCACCTCCATCCAGGTCTAGTAAGGTGAGCATCCAAACTGCCTAGGCTCCCACAAAGCCAGTACGTGCAGTAGGATCAAAAACCCATTGCCATTGTTCTTGAGGTCTCAGTAGTCCTCATTGTCCACTATGTTCAGCAAGTCCGGTTTTATACCATGCTTTTTCAGACCCAGGCCAGCTGGCCTTGGTGAGTTCCCGATAGAAGATCCCCATTGGCTTTTGTTTTTGATTTGAGACAGAGTGCAATCCCATAGCTCTGGCAGACCTGGTACTCAGTGCGTACACCTCAGCCTTCCTGCATCTGGGAGTCCAGCTATCCTCAGGTAAGCTCTGAAGCCAACTCTACTTCAGAAAAGAGGCACCTGGGCCTTACTCAGCATCACAAAGGGCAGAACACAGAGCTAGGAAGGGAGGGAGGGAGGGGGGCGCTGTTATTGCTTAGATCATACAAGCCCTGGTCAATAAGCTAGCTCATATTTGCTGAATGAAGAGACAGTCTCTCATGTCTGCTGGTTCCCAGGGTTAGCGGGAGAAAAGCTGTGGGAAGTCTGCTCTCCCGTGTCTTTAAGAGACATACATGGATCTACATAGGAAGGAGAAAAAGACAAGATCTCCTGAGTAAATTGGGAGTGTGGAGGTCATTGGAGAGGGTAAAAGGGGAGAAGGTAAAAGGGGAAAGGGGAGTAAGGGAGGGGAGCAGAGAAAAATGCATAGCATAATAAAAACAATAAAAAAATGGATAAAAGAGAAATATGTGACAAAGGAGAAGATACAGATGGCCTTTGTCAGGGACTCTCAGTGACACCCCCTGTCTCCCACACTTTCATTCTTTTCACACCCTGATGATTTTTATAACCTTGTAAAATATGACTTTCAATATGCAAGCATATGGTTCCACGCGCTACTCACTACGTGCTGTGGGAACTAGGCAGAAGATTTAACAACATACGCACAGACAGAGACAGTCAGACACGGGGACACGGCTCATCCTTGAAACAAGAATGCCAAGAATGCCCCCCTTTTCTTTTATCCTTGAGACAAGAATGCCAACTTTGTTGTGCACAGGGGCAGCTTATATAGGGCTCTGGCCACACCACAGCTCTGGGGATCTTTCAGTCCATGTGAAACCACTCTCCTGCCATCAAGGTCTCGTGTTCAGAGCAGCTGCAGGCCACTCAGAACAGGGGAAAATAAGTTGTTTACAAGAAATTCAGGGCCTGGGGGTCCACAGCTCCCAACATGTAAGTAATATAAACAAGGAAGAAAAGGAAGAAAAGCAAATGAGTGGGAAAATACTAGCAAAACTGATGTCTTTGACTCAATCACAGCAACCCCTAAGCTGCACTGTGCCCTCTCCAGTGTTCAGTCTGTGCCGCAATAGTATTCTAGCCCTTGATGTATGCTGAGTACTGTAGTCGAGAGTTTCCTGGTTCCCACAGTTGTTAAGTTCCAAAGAAATCACACAGAGGTCTACATTAACTGTAAAATGATTGGCCCATTAGATCAGACTTCTTATTAACTATTTTTTTGTTGTTGTTGTTTTTCGAGACAGGGTTTTTCTGTGGCTTTGGAGCCTGTCCTGGAACTAGCTCTTGTAGACCAGGCTGGTCTCGAACTCACAGAGATCTGCCTGACTCTGCCTCCCGAGTGCTGGGATTAAAGGCGTGCGCCACCATCGCCCGGCTATGTTAGCCACATGGCTTGATACCCTTTTCAGTGAGGCAGTCACATCTTGCTTCTTCTGTGGCAGGCTCACAACTGCAGAGGAATGGGCTTCCTTCTTCCTAGAATTCTCCTGTTCTCCTTGACCTACTTCTACTTCCTGTCTGGTTGTCCCACCTATACTTCCTTCCTGGCTACTGGCCAATCAGAGTTTATTTAAAATATAATTGACAGAATACAGACCATGGTCCCACACCAGAGTACCTCAATGAACTGACTAATAAAGCTATAATCATATAGTTACACATGTTTGTTTAGTTTTCTTCCATTTTAGCAAACATAGGTGTAGGGATAAAAAAATCTAAGTCATTCCCAGGTTTTAAAAACCCACCAATCTCTGTACTCAAAATCCACCAATCCCTGTACTCAAAAGCCCACCAATCCCTGAGCTCAAAACCTCACCAATTCCTGAGCTCAAAATCCCACCAATCCCTAAGCTTTCCCCAAGTGCAGGACTAGAAATCCCACCAATCCCCACCCTGAAAACCTCCACCCCCAGGAAACTCTATATAAAGCCTGACTCCTGCTCAGTCCCCTGCTGTTTCTCACCTGAGCAGAGGTAGCCACCCTCCTAAATCTCTCCTGTGAGGTTTGTTGTGTCCTGTGACTTTGTGGTATTCCTTAGCTCCTGACTCCCAGGATACCTTTCCCCTCAGAGCCGCAACACTTGCATCATGGAAACCTCCCCCTTAGAACTGCAGCAATGACAATAACCATCTTATTTCTCAGCACTGGTAGATAATCAAGGCCTTGATCTACTGGAGTTTATTGGACGCCTGGGGAGAATTCACACTGACGCACGCACTTTTTCAGTCCCAGATAACTACGTGTTAAGCTCCCTCCAGAGCTGGGCTGGTGTTTTTGGACAGATCATCAGCCACAGAGTTCCTCAGCAGAGGACCAGGTAGGAAACACTGGCCACAGGATCTCCACACAGTGACTTCAGTGGAGCCCTTAGCAATGTGTCATGGAAGGAATGGCATTGAACATTAAAATAAAACTTTATACATAATGAAACTTGAATTTCTTTTCTGATGTGTCATGAAATGTTACTCAGTTTTTACTTTGTTTTTCTCCTAAAAATGTAAAAATCTTTCTTAGTTCACAACAAGACTTTCAAAAGTAGGCAGGAGGCTGGGGGCTGGTAGCTTGCTGACCCCCACCAGGTGCTCCAGAGTACAGGGTACGGGTTTCAGCCACTGAGGCACTAGTGTATCCCAGGCTGTCCTTTGCTACCCCCAGCCAGGCCTCCTAGTTGTTTCATCTCTGGGTTTCGGCACTTGTGAGGAGCAGACAAGCGGCTCTCATCATCACATGATGCTTTAGGGGCTGTGCAAAGGAATCACCCTTAGAGCTCATCATAGTTGGCTAATAACCGTAGTCAGTGTGTGTGTGCCTGTGTGTGTGTTTGTGTGTGTACCTGTGTGTGTGCCTATATGTGTGTGCCTGTGTGTGTGCGCCTGTGTGTATGCCTATGTGTGTGTGTGCCTATGTGTGTGTGTGTGCCTATATGTGTGTGCGTGTACGTATGTGTGTGTGTGCCTGTGTATGTACCTGTGCGTGTGCCTGTGTGTGTGCCTATGTGTGTGTGTGCATGTGTGTGTGCGCCTATGTGTATGTGTGCCTGTGTTTGCCTGTGTGTGTACCTGTGTGTGCGCACACATGTGCGTGTGCCTGTATATGTATGCATGTGCATCCACCTGTGTGTGGGAATGCAGAAATCAAGGATAATCTCAGGTGTGCTGCTGGGATATCCTCCACATTGTATGAAGTGGTGTCAGAGCCTCCTGTCCCCACTTCCCACCTCATCCCACCAGAGATGGCAAATACTTGCCACATCCCCTTTTAAGTGTGAGTTCTGGGAATCTAGCTCAGCTAACACCTGCAGGACAAGGACCTGTCCTGCTATCTCCCTGGCTCTGTCCGATAGTCCTAAAAGCCTGGCTGACAGGTCATCTGTCCACCCGAGGCGGGATGAACATCCAGAGGGTCTCTCCAGGATGTCTTCATGGAAGCCCAATATTTCCGAGGCAAATACATCTCACCCTGCCTCCCCATCGCGCCTGAGAACACCTGGCCAGCTGCCACCCTGAAATACAAAGGCAAATTATGAAGTTAACCCCCCTCACTGCCTTCTGCAGCCCAGGCTGATAATAAGACAAAGAGCAATTTCCTCTTGTGGATTGTGAAACTGCATGGGGAAAATACCTTTCCTCTGATCTGGGTGACTCAGAGCAGGAAGACTGCCTGTGCCCTGCCTCTGGGCTGTCGGGATCACAAATTCATATTTATCAGCCTCTGCTGTTTCTATGCCACTTGTGTGAAGCGTGGGGACAATTAAGTCCCACTCGTTTCCCCCTTAATTATTAAATTATACCCTAGATGACTAAATGCTTCAAGTCCTAAGGACAGAACCAAAAACAATCAATTTGGACACACAGGACTAAGCAGTGGCAGTGAAAACAAATGACATTCACCAAGACGACATCAGCTTCTCCCTGAGACATCAGCTTCTCCCTGAGACATCAGCTTCTCCCTGAGACATCAGCTTCTCTATTCGTCTCATTTGCTCACACTATGACCACAACCTTGTTACATATTTTCTCCACCTTCTGGTTGATGGAATTTGAGAGTTCCAGGTAGCTATCTCATCTGCCAGAGATTTTCTAAATAATCCTTAAATTTTGGGCACAAAAATGGGACACCTTGCCTGGACCCCAACTGGAATTTTCAAATAAAAAAAAAAAGCATGCCCAAGGAATGTTTTTGAGGTAGGGGTGATGGTGCAGACCTTTAATCCCAGGGCTCAGGAGACAGAGG
This sequence comes from Neodon shergylaensis, assembly GCA_025134845.1. Classification (NCBI taxonomy): domain Eukaryota; kingdom Metazoa; phylum Chordata; class Mammalia; order Rodentia; family Cricetidae; genus Neodon; species Neodon shergylaensis. The sequence continues at coordinate 1,784,895 of JABTXL010003013.1, forward strand.
CAAACAGATCTCTGTGAGTTCGAGGCCAGCCTGCTTTACATAGTGAGTCCAGACTGGCGAGAGTTACATAGCAATACCCTGTCTCAAAAAAGCCAATATATATATTCTTGGTGTCCCCGAGCTGAGTGTGCATGTGGAAATCAGAAGTTGGCAATGGGTATTTTCGATAATGTACCATTAGTTTAATGAACAGGCTCTCTCTTTGAACCCAGGTCTCTCTTTGAACCCAGAATTCTACTCTCTATGAGCCAGAGTGCCCTGGGGAATCCCCACTTCTGCTCAGGCAGGACCTTCCACCCTCGGGATCCAGACTCCAATCTCCAGCCTCGCACAGCAAGCGCCCGATCTGCCGAGCTATCTCTGCAGTCCCTTAAATGGATATTTGTATAAACCAGGCCAGAAACCACACAGAGAGAAGAATTACCATTTTCCTGAGAATTTCACAGGGTCTAAGGCAAAGTCACTCATGCTGAGAGCTGTCTTGGGTAGAATCGTTTACAGAACTCATTCTGTAAAGAAAGGTCTATCGATAAATTCACAAATGATGAAGAAACAGCACACATGGGCTTCATAATTTGTGTCTGAATTTTATCAAATGGGGCTATTACCACAAAGAAAACAAGTAAACTTTAAAAGCAGTCTTTCTTGAGGGGAGACAGGGTCTCTATAGTGATATTTTGTTTGCTGTCTAACAAATAAAGCTTGCCTGAAGACCAGCATGCAGAGCTAAAACCACAGAGGCCAGGTGGTGGTGGCGCACACCTTTAATCTCAGTACTCAGGAGACAAAGGCAGACAGATCTCTGAGTTCAAGGCCACCCTGGGCTACACAAGATTGAATCTGTCTAAAAGAGAAACAGAGCTCACACAAAGGTGATCCCAGCACTTGGGATCCCACGACTTTAATCCCAGCACTAGGGAGGTGGAGACAGGAGTGATATGGCTGGGTGGAGAGAGGAATATAAGGCTGGAGGAGACAGGAGCTCAGATGCATTCTAAGGATTCTTAGAGGCGAAAGCAGTCTGAGGATCCGCAAAGATAGGATTGATTGCCCCTTTGGTCTGAGCATTGGTGGAGGTAAGAACTATATAGTGGCTGACTGCTCTGTCTCTCTGATCCTTCAGCTTGGGCCCTGATAGCTGACTCTGGGTTTTTATTATTAAGAACAATTAGAGTTCATGCTACAGGTCTCTCTGTGTAGCTCTGGCTGTCCTGGAACTCACTATGTAGACCAGGCTGGTCTTGAACTCACAGAGATCCACCTGTTTATGCCTCTCAGGTGCTGGGATTAAAGGTACACACCACCACATCCAGGTAGCTTTGACTTTTTAAAAGATTTGTTTTTAACATTTGTGCATGGGTGTGTGTGTGCGCGCATGCGTGTGTGCGTGTGTGTAGGTACATGAGTGTAGGTGCCTGCAGATTCTAGAAAAGAATATCAAACCCACAGGAGGAAGCTCCTGACACTGAAGCAGTTGTACGTACACACCAGATTAGACCAGACTGCACAGGCTGTCTTCATGACCTTCCAATGTGTGAAGACCTTTGAGAGGAGAAAGCCATGGTGATATATCTAAACAGAACAAATCAGAGCTAGGCGCTTACGTTATTGTAAAGGGACCGAGTTTAACAGACGACAGAGGCTAAAATGTGAATCCACCATGGATAAAGGAGCAGTCACTCGAGAGAGCTTGGGCTAACCTGGACGCAAAGCTTGTCTGGGAAGTTTTCACTAGGCCACACGGTGCAGGGTGTGCCCACTGTGGTTCCGTGGGCCAGAACGGTAATGACGCTGATATTACTCACCAACAATGTGACCAAATGAGATGGCTACAGGGACCAGCAGGACAGCTGAAGGGGTGACCAAGAGGACCCGCTGGGGTTGAAATGCACAGATCCATAGTAGACACCCGGATGAGGGAGTGGACACTGAGAATATTCACATTGTTCCTTCATTCATCAGAGTATGTACCAGAGGCCCAGGCTATGTCAGACAGATACTAGTCTAAGAACTTGAATCACACTGTTGACCTGGGTGCTTAAGTTTAGAGGGTTTAGGTCTAACGGTAAGCAGCAAATACAATAAGCTAATTAGGAATTATGTCAAGGGAGGCTAAGAATCGAGAAAGGAGGAAAGACACAGAGCAGACAACGGTAGGCAACAGGCTCGGCGTGGTCAGGACAGGACACACAGAGGGCGAAGATTTAAGCAAAGATTCCAAGAAGCTATGAAGTGAGCCTGGAGGCTGTAACCTCTGGAGACAGCTCCAGAGAGAGGAGCTAAGGCTAGCCTGCAGGGACAGGGGACAGATGCGTGCGCTCAGGAATAGCGTGGGGGTGACTCATGCGGCTGGGAGGCAGCAGTGAGGGGAAGCAGAGGAGGCTGGAGGTCATGGTGGTAGAAAGTCCCAGGAGGCCCGCGCAGCTCTCTCCCACACCGAATTTTTCTGTTATCATCAGGGGCTGTTGAACAAGACAGAGATAGAATCTGACGCTGAGTTTGAAGTTCCTGCCCAAGCTGCCAGGTGAGGAGCAGGCTGAAGACAGCAAAGATCCTTATGAGCTTCTTGTCCCAGCTCCGGGTTGAGGTGACCCCAGCAGGTGGGGGACGATGGAGGTGATTCCTAAGGGGGCTGATCGGGTGTTACCAGATACTAACATGAAGGAAGTGATTTCCAGAGCTTCTAGACCAGCTCTCCCCAGAATGGACACGTGTACACATAGTGTGCGTATTACCGATAGTGAATGCTGCTGCTTGCACGATTCTTCCAAACGAATGGCGACGGCATTTAGTGAGACATGGGCTTACTCTGGCAGTTTCTCTAGTGCGGCAGTGAGGCTCTGTGCCCTGTCACACGGGTGCTGCTTGTGTGTTTGTTGCAGTTATTACTCGGCCTGTGAAAGGTGGAGAGGTGTAGGCTGACTTAACAAATGGAAGCTTATTTGAAGGTTAAAGGCCATTGTGGGTTAAAGGGCAGAAGAGGATTGTAAACTAAGTGCCCATTTTTACTTTAAAAACCAAAGGATATCATTTGTCCAGCTGTTTTATTTTAAAAAAAAATGGTTTTATATTTCATATGTGCATGTATGAAAGAGAGAAAGAGAGAGAGAGAGAGAGAGAGACAGACAGACAGACAGACAGACGTGTATGCTGGTGCCTGAGGAGGCCAAAAGAGGGCATCAGATTCCCTGGAGCTGGAGTCGCTAGAAGTTGTGCACTGCTCCATGGGAACTGAATTCGAACTCCTGACCTCTGCAAGAGCAGCCAGGGCTCACAACCGCGTCTTCTCTCCAGCCACACCCCCCCCCAAGTTGTTCTTGATCCAATATTGAATATCACAGTCTGTACAGAGTGTACCCTATGCTGTTGGCTTTTTTCTTTCAGAAAGACTGTTCCCCTCTCCATCCTCTGCATCCCGGACCACTCCCTGCTACAACCACGCCCTCCAGGGGCTGATCCAGTCAACTTTCGGTTGCTATGTACCCGCGGGACTCTGGGAGAAAAACTGGTCCTGTGCTTACCGGACAGGAACCGCATTTACCAGTGTGAACTGGGCCTCACACCCTCGCACATCTGCTCAGAACCCAGACCACTAAAGCTCCCTCCCTGGCCCTGCTTCTGGCCCGGTTGCTAGGTAATTCTGTCTTGTTTAGTCCATTTCATTGATTTTGCCACCACTGTTTGTAGGTCTAGGAATCCTCCTGCTGGAGTGGCTGAGTGAGCCAGGCAGAGTCGGGCTTGGGGAGTCCTTGCTACTTACAAATCCCTTCTGCTCTTCCGCAAACCCGGGGTCCAGTCCACAGCTAAGGTTCGAGGTTCGTCTGCCATTGCTGCGGCCTGGCTCAGCTCTTTAGCCTATGCCGTTCCCTCTTTCTCAAAAGTGGCCAGGGCTGATAGAGCCAGGCTCAAGCCTCTGCCAGTCCACACTCTGTCTTGTTGCAGCGTGAGAGTGGACATGTTTTCTGCCTGACACAAAACTTATCCACTTTCTTTTGTTGCCTTGGAGCTGAGATTTATTATTTACTTGTTTATTGATTTGGATTTGAGATGGTAAGCGGAGAAAAAAAGACAAGGTTATTCCCTTTTTTGCCCGTCTTCCTTTTTCTTTTTTTGCGATATCAGAAGACTTGAGCTGTTACAGTAGAGACAGTATAGGTTGGGTTTGGTGGCCAAAAAATGTTGACTCTGATCCTTCAAACGAAACTGGGCCAAGGCACCGTCTGTAAGCCTCTTCCTGCCTTCTGTTTCTCTCCATGAGTTTTTAATTGTGTTTATTTGCTCATTTTCGGCTTTCTGAACGCCTTCTGATTTATACTCCAGTTTCATGGTCTATGTTTCTGTTTATACCTCATCTGTTAAACTTACTCGTTAAAAAATTGTGGGTAGTGTTGGGGATCACACCCAGGGTGTGGGTGCCATTTTAAGAGGTCTTTACCACGGTTCATAGAGTGGATAATGAATGTCACACAGGGTTTCCCTCCACACGGAAAGCTTTAAATCCTGATAAATGATGTTCAAAGAGAAATGAACACATTGCCCATCTGCTCAGGAGACAGATGATCGCTTCAGGAAGAGCCTGGGTAGTAGTTAAGACACTGAATATGTGTGTGTGTGTGTTTGTGTGTGTGTGTGTGTGTGTGTGTGTGTGTATACATATGAATATATGTATGAATGATTGAACTTAGCACCTCTAGTACACTAAGGAAGGAATAAATTTGTATTTGTTTTGAGCCAGGGTCTCACTAAGGTGTTGATGCTGGTCTTGAACTCCTGTGGCTCAGACAGGGCTTGAACATTTGATTTTTCCTGCCTTAGCCTACCACATAGCTGGAGCCACAAGCTTGTATCACCAAGGCCTCCAGGCATTGATTTTTGTCCCACATATTCAAGTGGTCATATTGTAATTGAACCCCTTAATCACCTAACACACTCCCTGTGTGTGCATGTGTGTGTGTGTGTGTATGTGTGTGGTGTTCATACTGTATTCCAGTCCATGTATTTGGGGGGGCATTCCCATTAGAGGCCAGAGGTCGATGTTGAGTATCTGCCTCTAGCACACTCCATCTTATTTTTTAAAAACAAGTTTGCTCACTGAACTTAGAGCTTGCACGTTGTCCAGGCTAGCAATCAGGCCCCAGGGATCCTTCCACCTTCACAAGTCCAGTGTGGGGAGCATGCACCATGCCCCCATTGCTGCCTCTGGCTTCTTACACAAGTGCTGGAGATCTGAACTCAGGCCCTTCCACTTACGCAGCAAGCACTGTGCTGACTGGGTCATCGTCCAGTCTCTGAGCAACTTAAACCTACCAGTAGTCGAGAACGATTTTCTTGAGCCCCATAGAATGAAGCAGCGGTACAAGCACAGCCACGAAGTGTGCAGAGATATTCAGTATTGATGTCAAGTCATCTTGACTGTGATTTCTAGGAGCTGGCAGTCATTCGAAAACAGAAAGCTGGATGTGTGGGCATTCTCCCAGACAGCCTTACAAGAATCTAAATTAGTAATCTGAGCAGCTTGGGGGTATCACTATGGCACTGGTAGCAATAAGCACATCCAGTGTGAATTTTTGTGGGCACGGAGATGACTGGGGGGAGGGGCAATCCATTTCACTCCGTTACCCACAGTGCAGCAGTATAGAACCCAGATTCCAGAGTCAGCATGGGAACATTTCCCAGCAGCCTGTCGACTTTATGAATGAAACTAAGTCAGTCATTTAAGAATTGTCTTCTGTGTAGGCTCTTCTCTCTTTGGTAAAAAGACATGGCTCAACCAGCTGAAGGGAGGAGCGGCTGACTGTGGTTACAGGATATCAGGGTGAGGACGGCGTGGTGGTCAAGTCCATCTCACATCTAGGTGGGTCAGGAAGCAGAGTGGGCCATAGATGTGAAGGGTTTCCCCACAGTGACCCACTCACTTCCTGAAGGTCTCGCAACCTCCCCCAGACAGCACCACCAGGTGGAGATCGAGTGAGGGCTCCAACACACAAACCTCTCGGGTCTTAGCATTTCCCACTGCCCATTGTGTCCTGGAAAGCTGCCAATCAAAAGGAAGGCAGGAGGAACAGACAGATGAACAGCACCAGAGTTAGCTACTCCACAGCTAAGTGTCTAAGTGACTCTGTGCCTGAACACACTACTGTGACCCAAGACACAGCCTGAGCTGAATGTCATTGTCACCTGCAAAGTATAGCTGCTTTCATTAGAAACAAGTGAGCCAACAAACTGTAAAACCACCAAGCAAATAAAAACACCCTACTCACACAGGATGAAAATGCCCTGCTCAAAAATATCTCCCATTTCCTGATACCAAAGTTTACCAGCAGACATGCATTTTGTTTAAAATAAAAATAAACAGGATGTGGAGGCACACATTCAAGTGTCCACGGCAGGAGGATTGTCTCAATGATAAGGCTAGCAGGAGCTATATACTGAGCTCCAGTTCAGCCAGAGAAAAAGAAAGGAGGATGGGGGAGGGAATGAAGGAAGAAAGGGAGAGTGGGAGAGAAAAGATGGGGAAACTTGTGGAAAGGAGAGAGAGGGAGGAGAGAAGGAAAGGAGGAAGGAAAGGAGGGAGGAGAGAGGAAGTGGAGAGAGGAGAGAGAAAGAGGGGAGAGGAGAGAGAAAGAGGGGAGAGAAGAGGGGAAGAGGTGAGAGGAGAGGGGAAGAGGTGAGAGGAGAGGGGAAGAGGTGAGAGGAGAGGGGAAGAGGTGAGAGGAGAGGGGAAG
>JABTXL010003013.1:1791629-1801997 GCA_025134845.1 Neodon shergylaensis
GGGGAAGAGGTGAGAGGAGAGGGGAAGAGGTGAGAGGAGAGGGGAAGCGGGGAGAGAGGGGAAAAGAGACATGATGAAAACAGCATGGTATGCTGTGGTTCTGAAACCTGGGTGCCTGGACCGACCAGAGGTGAGTCCTTCAAGTCTGTGAGCCCCTGCTTCCTCCTATGCAAAGCAAAGCAGAGATAACACATTCGCCCTCCCAGCTGTGCACGGTTGTTTTTTGTACCCTCCATGTCTCTGGGCTCCCTGCACAGCTACCACACTTCCTGCCAGGCGTGTGGGGCATCTTTATAGACTGCATCCTTAGCTGCTCTCTCTGCTTCCCATGTGTCCCCTGCAACCAACCCTCATCCACTGCAGTCTCCTGTGCCAGACCAGGGATCCTCCAGCTGTGTGCACTGGATGTTCTAGTGCCCACAGAAGAGCCCCCGTGAGCCTGGCTGAGACGCCTGTTTGCTTTATTTCTCATACTCTTGAGAGCGGCCTCTTGGGCCCGAGGACAAGCAGGTGGTATGACCCAGGACCTCTCCTGCACCTCCCTTTCTCATTTCTCTTTTTCATCTTTCTAGTCATGACTTATTTGCATGCTTGCCCCACAATTCGAGGGAGATGCCATTTATACTCCCTCAGCCCCAGGCTGAGCGCCTCCCCTCCCACGGCAGCTGTTGTGCGGATGGAAATGAGGTGGGCTTTCTAATGCTGCAGGCGGCGGTTCTAATCCTGGCCTGGGTATTTACTCGCTGTGCGGTTAACACTGACTTCTCTGAACTCGCATTTCCTCATCTGTACAAAACGGAACTCATATCCACACCTCGGGTTTCTTGTGACTAAAGGAGAGGCTTGCATCTGAACCACACGCGGTGATCAATAAATACAGACTATCTCGTTCTCACAGACGTTTCCTTCTCTCAATTCTTTCCTACGGCAGGAGTTCCAAGTTCTTTACTCTCCACGCCCCTGTACCTTGCCCTGTCCATCCTTTCTCTGCCTTCTCCATTTTCTGGCTTCCTTTCTGTTGTTGCTATAAAGGGCCTTGAGGAAGAGCAACTGAGCAGAGGGCTTATTTGGTTTCCATGTCCAGACTACAGCTCATCGCTCGAGGAGGTCCAGGCAGGAACTCAAGCAGCGAGTCACACCACATCCCGTCAGAGCAGAGAAAGGCACCCACGCTGCCCGCCTGCTTGCTGCTTCATGCAGCTTTCTCCTTTCTCAGGGAGTTCAGGAACCCCTGCCCAGGGAATGATGCCCTTCACAATGGGGAAAAGTTAGCCAGCACCCTCGTTTCCTCTCTAGCGCCCATCAACTGAAGGAATTAGCATAGGTGCTCTTTTCTCAGAGTGCCTTAGGTCAAACCTCAGACACCTCCTCTCAGCTGTCCCCACAGACATGCCCTGACCTGCCTGCTGCATGGGACTGGTTAGTGGGGCGGCAGACAGGCAGGAGGCCTGCGCCATGGCTTCTATGTCCTCCCTGGTCACACTCTGACCCTGGTCTCAGTGGGGGAACAGACAGGCAGAAGGCTCTGCACCATGGCTTCTGTGTCTTCCCTGGTCACACGCTGGCCCTCGTCTCAGTCTTTCTGGGTCCTTATTGAATCTCACTTTCTTTACACTCATCACGAGTGATTCGCCTTCATGTTTTTCTAACCTCAAATTTCCTCTTTCAAATTAACTTTTCCCCTTTTCTGCCAAATTACTCTCTCCACTCGCCTACACACACACACACTGCAAAACCATCAGAGGGGCCATCGGTCTATTCCGGAGCGCTCAGAGGATGGTTCCTCAAGTGTTAGTATTTTTAATTCTTTTGACCTTAAGGTTTTGAGCTACAGCCATGTAAGGATAACCCTAGCCCCGTTTTTATATCCTTAAAGGTCTGACTTTCTTCTCTCACAACGCATGCCCATCTGTGTTCAAACGTTTGGACCCGTCTTTCTTCTGTGGCCTTCCCTTCCACGTTCATAACGGTTTCTTCTTAAAATGTCTCCCTTCATCTGTGAACTCATCTTTCTCTGAGCTGGTAACTTCCACTCATGAGCTCTGCTATGACCTACCCAACATAAGAAGGCATGGATGTCGCCCAGGGCCCTGCTGTATGTCCTGACACACAAGTCATGTCTTTTAAATCAGTCACATACAAACTTTTGTGTGATCTGATGTTTAATAGAACATGGGTTTCTTTCTTTCTTCCCCTCCTCCAGGAAGTATATGTAACTCAAGAGTTGAGCTGTGCAGTTACTGGAGGAGACCCAGCTCTGAGTTCCCAGACAGCGTCTCCTCCATAGAAGCCCATGGGTCCTAGGTCCCAGGCACTCGTCACTTTCTGTTGTCACACTGCAATGCCCAGCATTCAGTCATCTCAGTGCCCCAACCTCTGGGCCCAAACCCCATTTCCTTCTACCAAAGCTCTGGCCCATGATCCGCTGTGCCCTGTGTTGATGGACCCAACTTTACCCCGCTATGACAAACATCAGCTCCTTAATCTGCTTGTTTGTTACATAAAAGTTGAATATTTGAATTAGCTGTTTTGCTCTTTTGTATAACAAAAACACCAATAAAGATGAGTGTAAGGAAGGAAAGGAGGGCTTATTTTACTCCCAGTTTTAGGCTACAGACCATGATAGCAGGTTAGTCAAGGCAGCAGGACCACGAGGCTGCTGGCTGCATCACACCGCATGGGCAGGAAGCAGAGAAAAGAACGATGCTCAGGTCACTGTCTCCTGTCATTCAGTCCCAGGACCCCAGCCCACGCAATGGTATCTCTCACACTTAGGCTGGGCCTTCCCATCTCAAGGAGCCAACTATAGAAAGTCCCTCATAGACATGACCAAAGGTAAATACTTCCAGGCAGTTCTAGATTCTTCAGCCCCTCGGGTACTAAACACATAGCAAATGTCAGGTTTGGGGCTATCTCAGTCAACACTCATAAATTCAACTTTTATTTATATTTTTCTAATTAGAAAACTCAAACTTGGGATGGTGGTACCAGCTTGTAATCCTAGCACTCACTCTCACAATTCAGACTTCATGACTGGAACTTGGTTTAGCTCATCGTTTCTGATGTTGACACCCTGGGAGCATCAAGGAGGAGCAGATCCCGGAATTCACAGATGCCCACTCTCCCGTGGGAGAGTCCAGGGGCTCCTCTTCTAGTAGGAATCTGTGCCCTCACAATCCTGCTGATTGCAGGACCACCTGATAATATTTCCCAATAGTAACCCAAGGCTCCAATGTGATCGCCCTTAATTTCTGTGTTTACTCATTTACGAACATATTCACTCACAAATATTCAAGTACTGCTATTGTTTGATTCTGAAACGTCCCCACAGGCTTGTATTTTAGGCATTTGTTTTCAAACTGTGGATACTATCTGGGGAGACCATGGAGTGTTTTAGAGGGTGGGGCCTAGCAGGAAATAAGCCCTGGAGTTGGGCTTCTGAAGATTATAGCTTGGTCCAGGGTTCTGATTTCTCTCTGCTTCCTGACCCACACAATGTAAAGACCCTATACCAGGGGTTTCTGCCGCCACGAATGCAGCAGGCCTTCCCTGCCACTGTGGCTTAAACCCTTTGAAACCAGGAGCCGGGGGAAGTCTTCTCCCTAAGTTGCTTCTTTCAGGTGGTTTCCTCTCAGTGACACAAATGTGACCGCTACAAGAGATGCTCAGCAGAACCGGCCAGCGCTGAAACACAGCAACGCATGCTTTGTTCGAGGCCACTGCTCCCAAGGAGCCCAAATCTCGAAGGAAGAGACATAAGCAGATAAATATCTTCAGATGGGGACAAGCATTCAAATACTTTAAAAACCATAGAGGTGGCATTAATACTACTCAAATAACTGAGACCAGCAGCTATAGGTACAATAAACCACACACACACACACACACTAGTGCTTAGTATGATCCAGGAAGCGGATGAAGCTTCCATATATTAGCTCAATGGACCCTCTCATTCTGTGAGAACGAGACCACAGCTACTTCCACACAACACCCTGAAGCTGAGTAGTTTGCCTCAGTTCAGGAGACTAGAGGTACGGCAGAGGGTGGGGCTATGTGGGTGGGAATTACCTTAGATAGAACGGTCAGGGGACATTCTCTGAGGAGCAGATACCTAGCTGGACCCCATATGATGATAAAGAGCCAGTCCTGGAATGTTGTGGGGGAAGAGCACTCCTGGCAGAGGAACACGTTAGGGCCCTGAAGTTGCTAGGGTAGATACGTTAAGAAAGAGCAGCAAGGCTGATATGGAGTGATTGACACAGACGGTGATGGCCTAGAAGAAGGGTCAGGAAGGCCTTAGCTGGACGATTCAGGGTGGAGTGGGGCTACTGGAAAGAGCTTGAGGCTTCCTCTGGGGGTCACAGAAAGATTTAAGATTCTGTATGACAGGGCATGAGACACAGGTTCAGGACCAGGCTGGCTCCTGGGTGAATGCCTGTCTTAGTTAGGATTTCTATTGCCATGAAAAAAGCAAATTGAGAGGAAAGGGTTATTTGGCTTACACTACACGTTGCTGTCCATCACTGAAGGAAGTCAGAATAGGAACTCAATCAGGGCAGGAACCTGGAGGCAGGAGCTGATGCAGAGGCCATGAAGGGGTGCTGCTTACTGGCTTGCTCCCCATGACCCACTCAGCCTGCTTTCTTGCACAGCTCAGGTCCACCAGCCCAGGAGTGGCACTACCCACTACCAGCTGGGCCCTCCCACACTGATCACTAAATGAGAAAACACCTTACACCTGCGTCTCGTGGTGGCTTATTCTCGGCTGAGGCTTCTTCTTCTGATGACGCTAGCTTGTGTCAAGCTGACACACAATACCAGCCAGTACACCTCCCAAGTGGACTGGGCATGTTGGGGGGGTGCTGTAGCAGGCTGAAGATGGAAGGGGAGGGGAGGGTTCCCCTGTGATGGAAGCAGGGAAGGAGTGGCTCCACGTGGACTCGAGAGGAAAGCCAGCACAATAGCTGTCAGGCAGATGAAGAAGACAGAGGGAAGTCACAGATGGTTCTGTCTTCAGCCTGACGCCGAGACAGCTCTGAGCCAGTTGCTTAAATGCCAGATATTTTGCAAGTAGCTGTCACACACGGCCGTTCTTAAAATTTAAATTGCAAAACCTGCAATTAAATAAATTGTGTTAAAGCAGAGGTGATCACTAGTGCACACCTACCTGGTTCTAGCTGCTGTACTTTCTCTGGATTCTGACTCTTCTCAAGGGCGATTTACGGCTACTGATCCATTCAGTGGAAACATTACGAAACATGGAACTATCACGCTTTCACTGATGACAGATCTGGAGCCTGCAGTTAGCCACGGTGACAGTCTTTACACCAGGGCAATGAGCAAAGGCTACAAACCTGAGCTCAGGCTGCTTTTTTTTTTAAAGATTTACTTTTATTTTTAAAATTGTGTCTATATGTGTGTAGGGGTTGGGTGTGTGAACATAAGTGAGGGCGCCCTCAGAGAACAGAAGAGGACATCAGACCTGGAGCTGGAATTAGGGCTGATGTGGGTGCTGGGTCCCAGACCTGGGTCTTCTGAAGGAACAGCAACTGCCCTCAGCCCCTGAGCAGCCTGTCCCTCCGGCCCCGTCAAATTACTGCTTCATTGACTGTCTAGAGCTAAGAACTCACGAGGGAAATCTGAAAGATGACAGTCACGCTTGAAAGCACCCCGAGCCTGCAGTCACCGGATTATGAATCGCACCAAAGAGGTCGAAAACCTGGCAGTTTTCAGAGGTCTTATGTGACTCCTGTTACCTCTGACCCCTTGTCTACTTCAACCAAAGCACAGAGGAGAGAGTTAGTCCATCACCCTGGATGAGGAAAAAAAGAAAAAGAAAAAAAAAAACTCTCTGCTTTGTTTTCAGTTACAGGAAGATTTTTGTTACAGTTTTGTTCTTGCCCAGGCCAGGACCTTCTTTTGCATACGCTAGGTAGATGGTCCACCGTGGAACTACATCCCCCACCTCTGGTTCACTTTCAATTTGCGACTGCACAGATCTCATAAGAAATATTAGACCAGATATAGAAAAAAACTAAAGATGTGTCCTCCACATCTGAGGCAAGCAGAACCCATGGCCCTGTTGTGAGAAATCAACAAATGTCCTCCTGGAACACGCACCCAGAAGATATCCAAGGCTGGGTATTGCCATGAGGTTGTATCCCCTGGGGGAATGAAAACACCAGCCCCTCGAGGAAAGAGGCCTTCTGTGCTTGTTTCTTAAGAACTCTGAACACAGTGTTTAATAAAATATATATCGAATGAGGGAATATTACTTTTACAAGCTGAGAGGAGACCTGTGTAAGAAACAACTGGGCCCCGACAGAGATGCTCGGTACCTTGGGATGATCCCTCCTTGCTTCTTTGCTTTCTTACCATCCAACGCTGGATGGTAGCGGGGTGGCACCGTTTGCCATGTTAGGAGATGCGGCCTTGCTGGAGGAAGAACCCAGGAGTCGGGGGGAGAGCAGCCCCTGTCCATTCTGCCCCCACCGCCTCCTGTGCATGGACTGAAATGTAATCACTCAGCTTCCTGCTCCTGCTGCCACGCCCTCCTAGCCAGTATGGACACCCGTCTGGAACTGTAAGCCCTTTCTTCTACGAGCTGCTTTCAGTTGTGGCACTTTGCCCAGCACTAGAGAAGTAACTGACATGGGGTTTGCTTTGGGATTTTCATGGAAGCCAATCTTAAACTGGTATACAACATGACGGTTTTTCCAAGGATGGGGATGGAACTTACTCAAAGGAGGGGGGCATTTAGAGAACAGCCATGGAGATTTTAATGTGTGTGTGTGTACACATACGTATGTGTGCATGTGTGTATGCGTGTGTATACACACACATAAATGCTTATTTCCAAGTCTTGCATGGAACTCTATAACAGCTGCAGGTCTACTACTACCCAGAATGCAACGCAGAACTATGTACCCTAAAAGCATCCTGGAAATGCTGGTGGCAGCCAGCCGTCTCTCGAAGCCTGTTCACACTGACTAGTGAACAGTTTTCTAGAGAGCTGAGCCAAACAGCGGAGACTTCAGAATCCCAGGAGCGAGTCCTACCTGCCTCACCTTTCCCAGAGGCCAAACTATCCTGACTGGAACACACTACCAATCACGGTGATGGCCCTTCCTTCCTAGGTTTGTAGGACGAGTCTAGAAAATCCCAAAGCCTTATGCCTGCCCCTAAAATCCACTCGACTGCTCCACTCTGGGTTCACATGGTTCGCTTTAATACATTCTAGTAGAGAGATAGTTTATAACGCTGTAGGTGGCTTCCCAGATTAAAAACACGCAAAGATTTGTACAAAAATTAAAAGCGTATCTTTCCATTTGGCTTCTTTTTAAACAGGCAATTGTGAACAGCCCTTCCGGAAGGATGTTTATCCTGTATACACGGTAATTAAACAACACAGTCATTCCTGGGAAAATAAAATAATTAGCTTAGGTGGAAAATAAGCCAGTTTTGTGGCATGTGTATATAAAGCTATGACTGGTTAAAGACTAAAGGATGAGCTGTCAGAAGTTTTGGGCAGGGGGCAGGGTACCATTCAGGACTGTAACGCCCGGTCAAGGAGCACTATCCCAGGCAGGCTATGTGTGTAAAATGAGTGTGTGTTGGGCAGGCAAAGACGCACCCTGTGCTGTTCTGAAGTCAACCCACTTTCTCCAAAGCACTCCCTCCCATATGGCTAATAGGAATTTGGCCTTGAGCCCTAGGACACAATCAAGAGGGATCTCTAAACCATGGGTGTCCAAGGTTAGGGTAGTGTTGAGTAGGCAGGAATGGGCTTCAAGTTTGAGGCAGAACACTATACAGCACAGTGCACAGTGACGAGCTCATACTTTTTCCTTCACTTCAGAAGGCATGAAGGATGGTAGACCTTGAGAACTCATGTGCACAGTACAAGATTTGGGTTCTAGAACTTTCCCTTGGAAAATCCAGGCTCACTATGGATGAATGTGAGCGTGTGTGTCTACACATGTGCGTGCATGCATGTGTGTCTGTGTGTACCCATTTGCACTGTATTACCAGCAAAGCACAGTGACCAAGTAACTGGATACCCCCCTGGGTAGTTAGCTAGGGACACTTACAGTGTATGCCCTGCCTAGGAGAGTTATTTCCAAAGTGTTAAGTTTGCCAAACCTGCTGCTATCAACACTACAAAAAGCAGCATACACTGAGTATAATTTTATATCAGACATGAGCACGTAGCGGCTTGTTCCGGTGTCATGAGACACGTAAAAGCTCGGAATAATTTTCACTAATAAAGAATCAAGGCCAAGAGGGTTAGTTGGTGGCTGAACTCCCTCTCCCATGGTCCACCTGATGGAATTTGGATGATGTAGCAGCTAGACCTCTGGCATGTCTGTGGCAATATTTCCAGAGAGGTTTAACAGAGAAGGGAGGACCCATCCTGGACGTAGGGGCCACCATCCTGTGGGCTAGGGCTCTGGGCCAAGAAAAAGGAGGAACCTAGCTGAGTACCAGAATTTGTTTCTCTGCTCCCGGGTGTGGATGCAGGATGGTCTCGAGTCCCAGTTATGATTATCATTCACCACGTTAGACAGACATATAAACACGACCAAAGAAACTGTGTGACTCAGGACCATGGGAGAAGTAAGAATTATGTTAAAAATTATCTAAGAAAGATTAAATTCTTCATTTCGATATTTAAGTCATTTCAGTCAACAGTGTAGTCACTGTTACGTCTTTTTCATGCTTTTACCCAAGGAAGGCAAAAGTTTAAAAACGGTGCTTGAGACAGGTGAAGTGAGTCAGCGGGTAGAGAATGCGGGCCCTGGAGCTGCGAGGTCTTGAGAGACACAGCTGCAGCTCGCTCAAGCCCTGCACCTCGCTCAAGCCCTGCACCTTCACCCACATCTATCCGCGCAGCCTGAGCCGATGCTGGTCTTCACACAAACCCACACCAGTATCTGCATCTTAACACGTCACTTCTAGAGCATTCCACAAGATGATCAGGTCAATTATATTCTGATCAATTTAGAGTCTTCTTTCTACCCCTGCCCAGAGTAAGAAATAGACACAATATGGTATCTGTTCATGGCAGGTCAACCAGAGTCCAATCCAGGAGACGAGAAGGCAAGGAAACAGATGGCGGAGAGGGTTCGGTGTTTGCCCCTCAAACGTGATGCCCCAAACGTGAATCCCCAGAACCTATGTCAAGGCTGGCATGGTGGTGAACATGTATAATTCCAGTCGTTTCTATGGTGAGACGGGCAACAGAGACAGGAGAACTCCTGTGAGTTTTCAGGCCAGCTGGTCTGGTGTTCACAGCGACAAACAAAAAGCTGCTTCAAACATGGCTGAAGCTGAAGGCCAACATCACACACACTCACCAGAACTCACATTCATGAGTATGTACACACACACACACACACACACACACACACGTGCCCCGTGAAGAAAGCCCTGTGATCCCAGCCAGTGACAAAGCTTGATCAAGAGGCTCTGACACGGGGCACTGTGCTGACAAGTGGCCTCAAGATACAATCCCTGCCCTTCTATCAGGAGAGAAGCACACTTCATTAAATTAATATTAACTAAAGTTTCTTTAAAACATCCAGAAGCTTGTCTCAACCACAAAGACTGCAGCATGAGCTCACGTTCTACAGATTCTGAGACTTGCTGCACTGAACCACGGGTCTGGGCGGTACACTCGCCATACCTACCCATGAGCCTATGCTGCATCCATGGGACGTCACCAGGCAACACAAAGAGGCAGGTCCCGAAAAGCAAGCTCCGTCCACTGAAAATCTCTACCGTCAGCCCACAGAGGAGGAGTGGCGAGAGAAAGAAGTCAGGCCTTGTCCAGGTGTTTCAGGCCATACAGAAACACGTGATAGCAAGCTATGTCATGCTTGAAGTAGCACCTCCAGGCTTGTCATGAGCAGTATCATCATGCCTTAGTCTCCTCACACCTTTGCTACACTATGCCTCTTTTTATTGTTACAGGATGTATTAGCTAAGCCACAGTTCAGATACCCGTGCCTTCAGAAACCAGAATAAAGCAGGATCCCCTCACCCCCACTTGTCACTTCGGGCTTTTGTTTTGTTGTGTCTTGAGATGGGGTCTCTAGTAGCTGAGGCTGGCCCTGAACTCCTGATCCCTCTGCCTCTACCAAGTACTAGGATAACAGATGTCCTCCACACAACTTGTATTTATACAGTTACTTCAACTTTTAAGAGCATCCTAAGG
Source organism: Neodon shergylaensis (assembly GCA_025134845.1). NCBI lineage: Eukaryota > Metazoa > Chordata > Mammalia > Rodentia > Cricetidae > Neodon > Neodon shergylaensis. The sequence continues at coordinate 1,801,846 of JABTXL010003013.1, forward strand.
AAGTGAGTTAAACCCTTCTTCAGATTCCAGAATCCGTGCTCTTTGGTCACGTGTGAAAGCCTGTAGCGTGTAACTGCGCATGGAAGTTTTATTCTTAGATTCTATTTGATTTATAAGGGTTGTGACTGAAACTGTGTCTTGGAATACGGATT
>JABTXL010003013.1:1807277-1865729 GCA_025134845.1 Neodon shergylaensis
ATGCACATCACACACACATGGACACACACATGCACATCACACACACACGGACACACACATGTACATCACACATACACAGACACACATGCACATCACACACACACAGACACAGAAACACACAAAAAATTTGCTTTTCATTTATTAGAGGAGTTGACATAGAAAAGATGTCAAAATGTCTGCCACAGCCAGTTAGCAAAGCCTAAGGCTTCATTCAGCCATATCTTTCGTCTAAGACAAAAGATGGGTTGCCAGGACCCTTGCCGTCCACATCAGCTACACAAAAGCTCTGTGGTTGTGGTACTTCATTTGTATTTTAATAAATAAAGCTTGCCTGAAGATCAGAGAGTAAAACAGTTGCCCTGGCCAGCCTTACAGACCAGGCAGTGGAGACACACACCTTTAATCCCAGTAGCCACACTAGTTTGCCATAGAAACCAGGCGGTAGTGGTGCTCGCCCTTAATCCAGCACTAGAGAGGAATATAAGACGGGAGGAGACAGCGCTCAGTCTCAGTCTCCTATCCCGCCACTTCAGACTGGGGTTGAGGTAAGAGTCAGTGGCTGGCTGTTTGCTTTTCTGACCTTCAGGTTGCACCCCAGTATCTGTGGCTGGGTCTTTATCAATCGTGCTACACTCTGATCTCTGACAGGGTCTCAAGAGCAGGGGAGAAAGAGCACAAGATGAGGGCCAGCACTGTGTCCTTCAACCAGCCCAGGAGACACAGCGGGCTCCTAATCACAGGGCATTAATGGAGATCATACTGGTGGGCTTGGGCCTCTGGCTCTTCTTCTGTTATTCTTTCAGATTCTACCATCATCATCGTACAGCTAAAAGCAACAGGTTTCTCTCTGAAGCCTAAAGAATACATTACCTAACTCATTACCTTTCCCAGACACCCGTGTCCATCCCACCCACGCTTTGACCCAGGCAGCTCACAAATGACAGTGACCATGTACTGCTCAGCTATTACGATGCAGGTGTTCTCCATGCACTGGCACAGATGGTGCCCCCCGCAATCCCGATAGGCATGACTCTCTGTTCCATGCCAGAGAACAGACCCCTCGATTATTGGCCCAAGATCAAGGGAACACAGCATCCACAGCAAGGTCCTCTCGGTTATGTCTGTTGAATTTGATTTCTGTGCCTTTGCTTTGGGATGGGGGCTTGTGTGTGTGCAGGTGCATCTGTGTCCTGTGCACGCATGAGTGCACATGCTCATTTGGAGGCTAAAAGTCAACCTTAGGTGTCATTCTCGGGAATGTCAACCCCTCCTTAGAGTCAGAGTCTCTCACTGGACTGGAGCTGCCAGTTAAGCGAGGCTGGCTCTCAGTCAGGCCTGCCCATCCTCTGTCTTTGCTTCTCCAGCTCTGGGACCCTACGTGAGCTCTGGGGCTCAGACTTCCTGCTTGCATTACAAACATTGTATTGACTAATCCTAGCTCCCACTTTAAGTTTTTGACACTGGGTCTTGGGTAGCCCAGGCTTGCCTTGACTTAACTCACTAGGTAGCCAAGGATGACCTTGAATTCCTAATCCTCCAGCCTCCACCTTCTGAGTGAACTCAAGGCTCTTGCTTGTAAAGCCCACAGGCTCCTGCCACCGTGGGCAACAAGCAGGAATCCTGAGGAATTCAACTGGTTCCACTCCAGAAGTCTCTGTACCGTGCTAACACACAGTGCAGACAGAGGTAAAAGTTCTGTGAGTGAGCCAGGCCAGCTCGCTGGATCACTAGGATGCCTGCTGGCACAGCGTCGGCCCTCTGGGCATACAACGTGTCCGCCCTAGCACGATGGCCAGCAACAATTCCAGATGCACAGACCCTACCCCCACCAGGACCTTCCACCTCCTCAAGAACTCAGCCGGACCACTGGGCTGCCTGCTGGATCCCGAGCACTTCCTCATCATCATAGGCCTGGAGAGACCTGTGAGGCCATGGGGGGATGGGTCACCCACAACAGGCACCGGGACCCTTCAGATGTCATACAGCCCAGATATGGCGTGTCATCCACGGATTCTCTGCATCATAGAAGACTGATTGCAGTGCCTTTGGGAGTTACTAAAAACCAGCTATGTAACTGTTCTGAGAGCCACACCTAGACCTGGGGATGAAGGATGAACAGGGGAGGCATCTGCCTTTGTTGGGCTCACAGACTGATGGTGACGACAGAGAATTAAATTTCATGGACTTTTCAAACCATAGATGAGTGGCTGGGGAGATGGGTCGGGGGGTAACGTGCTTGCTGGGCAAGATGAAGACGTGAGTTGGGATCCCCAACCCCAGTGTGAAAACTAGGCACAGTGAACTTTCTGCAACCCCAGTTCCGAGCAGTGTGGGTGAAGACACACAGATCCTAGAAGCTCACTAGCCCAACAGTCTAGCCAAATTGTGAGTTCCAGGTTCGGTGCAAAGACTCCATCTCAAAGAAATCAGGCGAGCAATAGAAGAGGTGATCCAGGGTTGACCTCTGGTCTATACACACACACACACACACACACACACACACACACACACCATACACACACACCATACACATGCACAGATATACATAGGCATACACACACAAACAAATGCACACACATAATACATAAGAACACACACCATACAAATGCATTCACATATACTATAAACATGCACATACACAAACATGAGCTCACATAGACATCCGCATGCGCGCGCGCGCACACACACACACATGCACGCACACACACACCAAAAACCAAATAAGCAAACAAACAATGGCAGAATTATTCTTCAAAACAACAGCAGGTATAAGGGGTGATTCTGGAAGTTGACTATGGTATACAAAACCAGGGAGGGCTTCTGGGAGAAAGTCATGTTTGGATGTCACCTAAAGGGTGCGTGAAGGGTCGGGGGGGGGGAATTTGTCGAGGAATTCAAGAAGTGAAAAACCTGTGAGGGCCTGCGATAAAAGTGTGGGGTATGCTGGGTAAAACTGGAAAGAAGTGCGGTGCTGGCCTGGCGTGGAGAGAGGAGAGAAGTGAGAGGTGGGGCCAGAGAAGCTGGCGGCTGCCACAGCACCTGCAGCGTCCTCCAGGCCGCACGGAAGTTTTTCAGGATGTGAGAAACTGCTGGAGTCTCAATGCACTGACGATGTTCTTCTGGCCAAACCATGGTGAAGACAGTAGGTGTGGTGGGGAGACAGGGCGGGTGTGCTGTAAAGAGCTCACAGTTCACTGTGTACCTGCTCCACTGCCTCCCACGCCTGTCCCCTCCCCCATCCCAGGAGAGAAGCCTGGAGTCACACTCCAGAAACCCTTGTCTTCATGGCCCCCGCTAAGATTCTGCCATAAAGGGGCCCTAGAATACGAGGTGGCAAACGGTGGCAGGTGTGTCTGCATACAAGATTCACAGTGGCTTTGTGTCAGTTCCTGCACATCGCTGTACACATCCAGCAGTGACCTCAGGGACACTCGGGTCTCCATGTCCAACCCCCAGTTCCTGAACATCAAGATGTCCTGAAAGTCCCCTGCCCACCTCTCATGAACCCAACCTTTCTCAAGGTCAGCGATGCCTTCCAGCCTCTCTGCCAAAGCCCTTCTGTTTGAGATGCCAGCGACTCTTATTAAACCCCAAGGTTTGGAGTCAATGGCAAAGATCACATTACTGAGCCAAGAGATTAGGAATCCTTGGTCTAGAAAGTAGTTCGTGTGTACGAAGAGAAGATGGCTTTAATGTCTATCTACGACATTGCTGTCCACGTGGGAAGTGAAGGAGGAGAGGGGTTAAGATACACCACCAGACGTTTGGTGTAAAAGCTGTATAGTCTAGGGGCTGCAGAGGAAGCCAGATGGTTAGGGAAGTTGGTTTGTAGAGGACCCACGTCTGGGTCCTAGCACTCGGACGGCAGCTCACAACAGTCTGCAACTCCGGTTCTTGGTTATGCAGACACTCACATGGTGCACAGACATGTGTATGCAAAACACTCATACATAAAATAAATGAGCCTAAAAACATTAAAATCTAGACAGTCATGTGTGGCCTTGCATTGTCACGGTGTTGTTAGGAACGTGTACCTTGGGCTGTCGGTCACCAGCTCCAGGCAGAAGAAGGCTCGAGTGTGAAGTGTATCCTAATGAAGAAAGCTGCGACCTCTGCAGGATACGGCATCTTTACTGGACAGTCTGGGGACACGATAATGAGTTATTCATTTTTCTTTCAAACCCAGCCCATTCTGGAGCACAGGAAACTAGCTCAGTGCAACCCTGCCCAATCCCCTGACAAGAGCTCCCTTGTCCACCTGCTAGTGACTGAGTGGTGAAGGCTGAGAGAGCTAAGGGGCAGGGGCTGAGTAGTAGGGGCTCAGTGGAGACTATCCAAAGTGTAGAAAACAAGAAGGAAACCCGGGTATCATCCACAGGGCAGGATGAAAAGCAGGCCTGCTCGCCTTCTCACTACAGAGGGGTTTGCTTGGCTCATGGTTTGAGGGAAGAACCCAAGGTGGCAGGAGCATGAGTTGGCTACTCACCGCCTGAAGCAGGGAGAGACGATTCCTAGTTCTCAGCTCACGTCCCCCTTTTTGCTTAGTCCAGGACCTCATCCCTTGTGATGGTGCCACCCACATTCAGAGAGGGTCTTCCAACCCAATCTCGAAACTCCCTCACAGATGTGTGCCTGGGCATTTGTTTCCATGGTGAGTGTAAGTCCCAGCAAGCTGACAGCCAGGGCTGGCCATCTCAAGGCAAGGATAAGTACTCCAAAGATGAGGAGTTCACTGCTGGCTTCTGTACCATCTCCTGAGCATGGCTGACCCCACCTTCCTTCCACAACACAGCCTGACTTGCCCACACAGCTCCTCTCCATCTCCTGGCCCCAGAGCAACAGGGAGTTACCGGAGGGTGCATTTGCTCATTTTCTCACAGCTGTGACAAATGCCTGAGAAGAAGCAACTGGAGGAGGAGATGCTTTGGGGGACATACAGTTTGAGGGTACAGTCCATCATGAAGGGGGGGGGCACAGGATCAGGGGTGTGAGGCAGCTGGTCATGTGACATCCACAGCCAGGAGGCAGAGGTGGATGCTGGTGTTCCTTCGGGGAAGGCCTTCCCTTTCAGTTAAAGCTTTTTGGGGACAAGTCACAGATACTACAGGAGTCAGATTTCCACGGTGACTCTAAGTCCGGCCAAGTTAGCGATGAAGTTAGCAACCACAGAGGGCACCTCTGTGCTGGAAGCGTCTCTCCTCTTCCCAAATGGCAGAGGGAACAGACACACACAGTGAAGAGATGGGACAGAAGAGGGACAAGGCCAGGCAGGAGGAGGTGGCCCTGTCCCACATAGACTGTGATGCTTGCTTTACAGGAGCAGAGATCAGGAGATCCAGTCTGGGTCAGCCTCCTTCCCTGGGGAGATAACAGGGATGGTGAAGGCCTGGTGCTCGTGCACGTCCTTAAGTCTGTGTAGCTATAGGAGGGGAGGGACAGGCATTTCCTGCAACCGGTATTCAACACCTTACAGACAAAAAGGACAGCGTCAACACAGACAGGCGTGTGGACACACAACAACTGACGGAGATGTGCTGAGCACAGCCCCTCTGTCAATCACACCATTGCACAGGTGACAACCTCTTGGTGGGAGGGCAGCGTGATGTGGGCACCTGTGATGCTGATGGCATAATTACTGTTAAAAAGTTGCGTCTGGATTACTTCCCTACCTCCCTGTGACCAACGGAGAAATGAGACTTTAAAAAAAATATATAGGCAATGTTATTTTGGTTCAAATACAGTTCTTAACTAATGTAATACATACAGCCTAGATTTCCATCTGCTTGCTTAATGTGAGCAAAAATTATGTTAGTATCAGAACTAAATACTGTTTGGTAATTACATATAAACTCTTATATTAAGTTCAAACCTGGTGGCTCACTCCTGTAACCTCAGCACTCAGAAGTCTGAGGCAGGAGGATTGATGCCAGTTTGGGCTACGCACTGAGATGCAGACCACCTGGACTACAGAGTGAGACTCTGACTCGAAGTCAACTTTTTTTAAAAAGCACCGGTTCTAAATGTAAGTGCTCCCTTTGCATTTCCATGACTGCTTTGTGGGGTCACATGCTCTGAGACAGACACCTCTCCCACTGCCTGGATACACCTGACAGTCAACTCAGGGACCTTGGAAAGCCCAGGGTGGGAAAAGGTCTGGCTGCTCAGAGCGTCTTCCCGAGTGGGCTTCGCAGGAGTGACATGCTTCTAAGATGGTGCCTCTCACCCTTCCCGATGCGGCGACCTTTATACACTCCCTCCAGCCGTAAAATTGTCACTGCTACCTCATAACTGTCCTTTTGCTACCGTTATGAACTGTGGCGTAAATATCTATATTTTACGGTGGTCTTAGGTAACCCCTGTGAGAGGGCCATTCGATCCCTCCCCAAAGGGGTCGAGACCCACAAACTGTGCTTTAAGACCTTTCTCAGAGCATTCCAGCACAGCAACGAAGAAATCCCCTCCAGTCCTTCAGCATTTGTAATCGGAGACTGCGATTTCATTTCCCGGCCACCCAGATCCGAATAAACACACAAAACTATATTAATTACACACCGCTTGGCCAATGGCTCAGGCACATTCCTAGTGAGCTCTTACATCTTAAATTATCCCATTTCTCTTAGTTTATATTTCACCATGAGGTTCGTGGTTTACTAGTAAGGTTCTGGCATCTTTCTCCTTCGGCAGCTACATAGCATTTGCCTGACTCCGCCATCTTTCTTCTTGCATTCAGTTTAGTTTTCCTGCCTGCCTATATTCTGCCCTGCCATAGGCCAAAGCAGCTCCTTTATTAGCCAGTGGTAATAAGACACCTCCACAGCATACAGAGGGGAGTCCCATGTCAAGCATTCCTCTGTCCAGCCAGGCCAGCAGAAACTCTTCATTCCTCGTCCTCTGTAGGCAAAGAACCCCAGGGGTTTTAAGAACTCACAAACACTGAGATAGCCTGAGAATTTGTGAACATTATATAACCAGAAAGGATTCAAACAAAAGAAAGATTTACTTCTTCTACTTAATATCATTGGCCCAGCCATAAGTAGTTTAGCACACTTACAATCCTACCCAGTGCTTGGGAGGTTGAGGCAGGAGCCCTGCATGAATCTGAGGCCAGTCAGGGCTCGAGAGATTTGTCGGGAAAGAACTCTACAGACGTATGATATTATTTATGTAGTCATGAAGCATATCTATGTAATATCATAGATAGAGTATAACATAAGCATGCTGTGTTAGAGTCAATATTTCATGGTTATCTCCTTTGCACTGTGCAGACTAGTGAGTGTAAACACACACTGTAGAGAGTTACAGAAACATAAAAGATGATTTGTTAAGTCACCTCGTAGCCACAAAGACACATTTACTGGCAGTCTATGGAGAGACTGGGTCCTTACAAATTAAAAGGGATGTGTGCTCTTGGGCCATGTGCTGAGCATGCAGCTGGGAAACCAAGCCTTCTATTCTGGGACCCGAAATCTATTGCCTTCAGCAAATAACAGTATCAATATTTTAAAGTCATCTTTGGATTTTGTGAGCAGTGGGTGTCCCCTCCCTTTTCAGAGTCTTCTAGGCACCCCCCTTTCTGCAGTGGGCCTGTGCATTAACCCTTCTCTGGCCAGTGAGAAGAATTACTACACACATTCCCCCCGTGCCAAGGCTTTGATGTGAACACCAATGCAGAACATTTTTAACTGTTTTGAGCATTCTGCTTCATAAGCTACTTGCTTTTGGCACGGAGTTGTGTGAAATACTGGTAAAATCACCAAAACATGAGTATAAAATGCACCCAGGGCTGGGGTACCAGGGTCAAGGGTGGACTACCTGCCAGGAGTGCCCTGGGCCCTCCGTCCCCTCTCTCAGGATCTCAAAGGAAAGGCGTGTGCCCACCTGAAGGACTTCCCTCATCGCCTCACAGGTGGGGGCACACCCTAGGCAGACCTCAGTCCTTCAGGCCACCAGAGATATTCACGTGCTTAGTATCATATCTGGGATTCCGAAATAGCCACACACCGCCTCTTCCGAAGAGCACTGAGACCCAGAGAATCTTGACAAGGCAGGAACCTTCTGTTCCCAACAGAAACACCATCTTCTAGGGAGAGCCCAGTTTCTGTAGGGAAAAAATGACCCACAGACCCTCCTGAAGCCATCAGTGGGTGCCTGGAGTTCAGGAATCAGGATAGCTGGGGCTAAATGTCTCATTTTACCACAATCAACAGGGAGCAACTTGTTCTGTGTTAAAAGTCACAGGGCGAGGGAGATGGCTCCGTGGGCACAGAGTTTGCTGCAGAGGCACAAGGATGTGAATTCAGATTCCGATTGCCCCAGAGGCACAGGGACACTCATCTACAACTCCAGAGTTAGGCGTGCGAGGCTCAATGGCCAATGAGACTCGCTCAAACAGTGATGCAGGATTCTTCTCTGGATGCTGTGAGTACCATCGGTTAATAAAAAAAACTGGTTTAGACCTGTGATAGGGTAACTTAGAGCTAGGCAGGAAAAACTAAACTGAAGGCTGGAAGAAAGGAGGCAGAGTCAGGGAGAAGCCATGGAGCTGCTGCCTGAGACAGACGTGTTGGAACCTTGCCAGTAGGTAAAATATAAAACAATGAAAATGGGTTAAATTAATATGTAAGAGTTAGCCAATAAGAAGTTAGAGCTAATGGGCCAAACAGTGATTTAATGAATGCAATTTCTATGTGGTGATTTTGGGGCTGAGCAGCCGGGAACCAACAAGCGGCCTCGTACAACAAAACAGTGAGCTCCAGAATCAACGAGAGATCTCTATAAAATAGGGCGGTGCGATGGAGGGACAGTCTTGATTACGGCCTAGGACCTCAGTGCTACATAGCATACGTGTGCGTGCACACACATACGGGGGAGGTACGGGGGGGGGGGGGGAGACAGGTACCATGTGTAGACACCCAGGAGAAAAAGGCAGATGCTGAGGTGGTACCCAGAGAGGCCGCAAAGATAACAATGACTTCACCCACCGGTCTGTGAAAGAGCGAAGCTGGGCGTCTTTAACTGTAAACAGGACACTCACTTGTGATTAACTACAAACCGGAAGGGGTTCTGGGCTCATTTTGTGCCTTACTGACTTCAGCATCAGCCAAGACTCCCTCTGTCCACACTGGAAGAGGGCACACCAGCTTCTGCTCCTTGTCTGTCTTCCCGTTCTAGGTTCACCAGGGCTTTCTAACTGTTTCCCACCCCAAGTCTTCATGTTGGCCTTGGCTTGATCTGCTCGGTAAAGATGGTGAAAGATGTGATCACCTTTTCACAGCTGAACTAACCTCAGCACACCTGTGTAACATTATACATGCTCAACAGGTTATTCGGACTTAAATCAATGCAGGGCTAAGTGTTTGCCGCACATCCCATCCACATGTCTGAAGATTAAACCCTCTTGTCACACTTACCCATCTCTACCGCCAGCCCCTATGCTTTAAGAAGTAAATAAGACTTATTTACTTATGTGTGTAGGTATTTTGCCAGATTGCATGTTTATGCATGTGTGTGCAGGTCTGGTGCCCAAGGACAGAGAGAGAGCTGGATTCCCTGGAAGTGGGGGTTACTGATGCTTATAAGCATCCATGTGGGTGCTGGGGTGCTGTGGGACAATGGTTTTACCCTGTAAAGATTTGGTTCTTGTACTTGTTTAACAAAATGCTGATTGGCCAGTGTCCAGGCAGGAAGTATAGGAGATGGGGCAATGAGAACAGGAGAATTTTGGGAAGAGGAAAGGATCAGTCTGCAGTTGTGACCCAGCGGCAGAGGAAGCAAGATAAGAATGCCTCACTGATAAAGGTACCAAGTCACGTGGCTAACACAGACAAAAACAATGGGCTAATTTAAGATGTAAGAATTAGTTAATAAAAGCCTGAGCTACTAGAGAGACTAGTTTATAATTAATGTCCATCTCTGTGTTTCTTTGGGACTGATTGGCTGTGGGACGGGGCAGGACAGAAACCTCGGGTCAATACTGGGGTGTTGTTAAACCACCCAGTCATCTCTCCAACCCTGAGATCCCACACTTTCCTCGGTTGGTCCCCCATCTCTATTTCATCCTCAACACATACCCTCCTACAGGCCAATGAAGAAACACCTGTGGGGTAGCTGGTGTGCACTCAGACCTCACACAAAGGAGGAGAGGGCATAGACTCCAGAGCGGTTCTATCATCCTCATCTGCACAATAATAGCATTAACACCTTACAGGGTCACAGCAAGCATTGAGGAGTTAGTCCTTGAGAAGCCCTTAGGAGAGAACCTGCTACTCTAGTCCTAAATGCAGCCGAACAGCTTTGCTCTCAAGGGTCATTTGGTGGCACTGGAGGATGACCACTGATCCCCACGGGCAACAGTTTCAGACAGAAGTGACAGGAGACTCAAGTGTAAGATGGGATATGCAGGAAATGTCATCCTAAGAATGATTAAAGGACGAAGGCAAAGAGAAAACAGAACAAAAACACCAGGGAAAGGTGGCATGTAGCAGGGAAAACAGGGAGAGGGGACACGGCAAAAGAAAAAAGTAAAGAAAAACAGAACAGCAAGCATGAAGGGCAAGAGAAGAGAAAGTAGGAGAAGGAAGCAAGAGTAACCTTGAGGCCTTGAGGGTGAGCCAAAGCCGGGTGTGATGGCCCACACCTTTAATCCCATCACTGGGAAGCAGAGGCAGGCCACCTCTGAGTGTTCAAGTTCTAGGCCAACTTGCTCTATATGGGCAGGGAGCTCCAGGCCAGCCAAGACTACACAGCGCAACCCTGTCTCAAAGAACAACACACTCACAGAACTAAAGAATAAAAATCAAACGGGCAAGAAGCCCCTTTACACCTTGAGCTGCATCAGAAGAGCTCACTCTTCAGAAATGCTGACAGTAGAATTAGTTTGGACCTAAAGAGCAGGAAGCCAGGGAGGGGAAAATGTTGCTAGAGAAGGCTGAGGGGCATAGCCCAGAGTCTTCTCAGAGAGGACGAGTTTACGAGCTCACTTCAGCCCTTCCTCTTGATCCCCAAAGCTCCTGTACCCTTCCTCCCATTTCAGCTAAAAGCTGGCCCAACTCAGAGCTAGAGTTCCTCCTTCCCGATGTTGGCCTTGTGACTCCTTGATCTACAAGCAAAGCCACGATGCAGGGACCCAGACTTATTCATTCCGCTAATGTTCTCTCTAGTCATCACTTTAAAGGGGGAATTGACTCTGGAATATGTTTGTGGAGTACCGCGAACTTTCAAAAATCTGGACGGGGAGCTGTTTTTATTTTTAAAATGCTTCACCTCAGCCTCCTTCGTCCCCGCCTAGTCTAGCCGGATAAGAACTAGAAGGAAGCAGCGATGATCTACTGAACGAATAATGCTGTTTGGAGCTCTAACTTGCCTCCGAATCACAGAGATCAACCACGTAGAGACGAGAGAGGGCGGGTCGAGGCTTAAAATAAAAATCCGCATTTTAAAAATCACTTTCACTGTTATCTTTAATTAATCGCCTGCTGTAAAACGCGCCGAGTCGTCCTACTCGAGGAACCCGGGAGGGTGCTGGAGAGGAACTCATCCCCGCGGCTCCGCCCAGGACTCGGGTTCCTCAGCCGCGCGCCAGGCTGGGAGGAGGCTCGGCGGCACGTGACGTGCTCCAGCCGCCGTGGCCGGCGACCCAGATCCGTCCCCGGAACCCAAGCGCTGCTGCCCTGGCCCTGCAGCGCTCCAATGCGCGTGCATTTGGGGCCCAGGTCCCTTCTGGGTTCACGTGCCACCGGCGATCTCGAATGCCCCCCGAGGGAACGTGACTGTCCCGTTCCGTGCAGAAGCAACCCGGGGTCTCCACGTCCGCGGGGATGGGATTCAAATTCGTATTTATCCTGAGCTGCGGTGTCACTGGCACCTGGGGACGGTTGTCCTCTCGGGCGTGTGGACTGAGCTCCCGAGGCCGCGGGGCGCGCGCACGGCATCCCTGCGCGCTGATGTGGCAGCCGCCGCAGGTCGCATCACGTTGCCGGCCCTGTGCTGGTACCCGCTGGAGACGGGATTAAGGAGGGAGGCCGCGGAGGTGCCAGTAGTAAACGTGGGTTCGCCACACTCTCAGCGTGGCTTATCGCACGAGGGGGGGTGGGGTGGGAAGCACCACGGCGTCTCACAAGCTGGGGCGGGCAGGACCCCGACTGCGTGGCTCTCCCGCAACAGTCCTTACACGCAACCCACTCCGTGCCACCCCTCCCCCTCTCTGCGCTCCCCCGGGAGCGCCCGAGGCCCCAAACGTCATCTGCCGTTGTGATGAGTGGCACCGCAATTCCGGCTGCTGCGGGAAGTTTAGGTAGTCCGGGGACACCGTCTCGCCAAAGCTACTTGGAATGCGACATTTGGAACCAGCGACTACATTTTCAGTGATCCTAATTCCTTCCAGAGATTGGACTGCAAGTCCTCCTATTTTCAGGGTAGCCCTCCAGCCAGCGCCACGGGGTGTCTTTCTACCCTACCCTCCCTCCACGCCCGACCAGTGAGCAGTGAGCAAAGCCTCGGAATTTTCCTTCCCTGCTGAAGTTTAACCACCGGGAATTCGCGTCCTTTCTCTGGCCCAAACCAACAGCAATCGGTGGGAAAGCAAAAGGCCAGGTTCACGGTTCTGCACCGAGATGCCGGCCGAGCCGGGGAAGCCGTGCGTCCCGCCCCGCCCCCGCGCCATGCAGCGCCTCGGAGAAGACGAACGGCTCGGCCGGGGTGGCCGCTTCCTCCTGGTGGCCCCGATCAGGTGTCCCCGCCCCCTCACGGCCCCTCCTCCCCGCCCCCCTCCGGGCTGGACCGCGGATGGTACGTTCCGCACGTGAGCTGGGTGCTGGTCTGGCCGGCGACGCGCGTGCCCTGTGGCCAAACACTGCCCGGAGTGAGAGCAAACTACCAGCGCAGTGCGTGTGTGTGCGCGCGGGGGTGCGCGCGCGGGTGTGCGAGAGGGTGAGCGAGCGAGCACGGGGCGGAGGGGCGGCCAACTGCTTCACACTTTCAACACTGCACCGAAGAGGGAGAGCGAGACAGCCTGGAGACGCACACATCCCCCCAAGATCTCCCCAGGCCAACGTCCCACAGATTACAGGACAGAACCCTCCAAATCGAAACGGAGGAAACGGACAGCCATTGAACATGGACGAAGGAATCCCTCATTTGCAAGAGAGACAGTTACTGGAACATAGGGATTTTATAGGGTAAGGTGTACGCACCGTGGCGAGTATCTAGATGTCTAGGAGTCGGTTTGCCTTTTTTTAATACTGCACAAAGTGATATGGAACGGGCGAGGGCAGAGCCCCTCCCGGAATGGGGGCCTGACGCTGATTTCTGTTTTTGCAGACTGGATTACGCCTCTTTGTATATGTGTAAACCCAAAAGGAGCTTGAAGCGAGATGACACCAAGGTAAGCCTTAAGTTTCCAATAACCTGCCTGGATAGTTAATTGGGGCCATTGATTTCGCAGGGAAACTCTGCCTGCAAATATATTCCAGCCCCGAGCTTCCCTAACTGTGAATTTTAAGTGGCTTGCTGGATACTCGGGGGGATATTCAACACCGCACCTGAATTTAAATTGGATTTTAGAAGTCTAGAGGAGAGAGAGTTCCTGGGCATTAGTTCATTACATAGTGTGTTTGGGGGTTGGGGTGGGAGGGTTCTTCTATCCAGTAAGTGAATGAGTGGATGTTTAGCTTACGGTTGTCTCTTTTCCCCGGCTCGTATCTGAAGGATACCTACAAATTACCGCACAGATTAATAGAAAAAAAGAGAAGAGACCGAATTAATGAGTGCATTGCTCAGCTGAAAGATTTACTGCCTGAACATCTGAAATTGACAGTAAGATCTTAACACTTCTTCATCCTCTGATGGTTCCAGGGTGTGCTGGCCTCATATAAACTCCGGGACATAGGATAATAAATGTAAATATTAAGAGGCCTGACTTCCAACTTGTTCTGTGATGGAGAGTTTCCCAGGGGCTCCGGGCTGGGGGCAGAGAGATCATTGATGACCTGCCTTGTGGGGAGCTGAGCAGCGCTTCCTTTCCAATGGTTTTTTCCCCCCTAAATTGCTGGGCTGCACGGGGGAGCCGATCAAGGAAAATTCATGTGTTTTAAAGTAACCCCTGCCCCCTTCCTTTTGCACCACTGCAGACACTGGGGCATCTGGAGAAAGCAGTAGTTTTGGAATTAACTTTGAAGCACTTAAAAGCGTTAACAGCCTTAACGGAGCAGCAGCATCAGAAGATAATTGCTTTACAGAACGGTAAGTGGGTCTGAGGAAGCCTGCCCTGACAAACCGAGTAGCGCTGGGGCGCAGTGCTAGAACTCCCCACCGCGTTCTGCTCCAGGTGAACATCGCCTCTGGTTTCCCTTTGCTGCCAAGTATCCCAGACGCTTTCTGCAGAGCTGGAGGAGCCCCGTTTTTATTTAAAGTGGCGGCTGCGCCTCTCTAGTTGGGTTTTTCAGTCGGGAGGAGAGCGCCTCACCCCGCCACCCCCTCCTCTCGGCAGTCTGCGGATTATATCGCTGGAATGCCCAGGAAAAGCCGAGCTCACTGTAGGCAGCGCAGGGCCCACGTGATGAGCAGATGTCTTAATGCCGGGGTTTTTCTTCTCGCCTCCCTCCCCCCGTGCACCCTAGGGGAGCGCTCTCTGAAATCGCCGGTCCAGGCCGACTTGGATGCGTTCCACTCGGGGTTTCAAACCTGCGCCAAAGAAGTCTTGCAATACCTCGCGCGCTTTGAGAGCTGGACGCCCAGGGAGCCGCGCTGCGCACAGCTTGTCAGCCACCTGCACGCCGTGGCCACCCAGCTCCTGACGCCACAGGTGCCCCAGGGCAGGGTCCCCGGCCGCGCGCCCTGCAGCACTGGGGCCGCGGCCGCCCCCGTCCTTGATCGCGCCGCCCGCTGCGTGCCGGTCATCCAGCGGACTCAGTCCGGCACCGAGCCTGAGCACGACACGGACACCGACAGCGGCTACGGAGGCGAGGCGGAGCAGGGCCGCGCCGCCGTCAAGCAGGAGCCACCCGGGGACCCGTCGCCCGCGCCCAAGAGGCCGAAGCTGGAGGCGCGCAGCGCGCTCCTGGGCCCGGAGCCCGCGCTGCTCGGCTCGCTCGTGGCGCTGGGCGGGGGGGCGCCCTTCGCGCAGCCGGCCGCCGCGCCCTTCTGCCTGCCCTTCTACCTGCTGTCGCCGTCCGCCGCCGCCTACGTGCAGCCCTGGCTGGACAAGAGCGGCCTGGACAAGTATCTGTACCCCGCGGCGGCCGCGCCCTTCCCGCTGCTGTATCCTGGCATCCCCGCAGCGGCTGCCGCCGCCGCCGCTGCCTTCCCCTGCCTGTCGTCCGTGCTGTCGCCGCCTCCCGAGAAGGCAGGCTCCGCCGCCGGTGCCCCCCTCCTGGCGCACGAGGTGGCGCCCCCGGGGCCGCTGCGCCCCCAGCACGCGCACAGCCGCACCCACCTGCCGCGCGCTGGGAACCCGGAGTGCTCTCAGGAAGATGCCTCGCTGCCTGCCAAGGATGCTCCCTGAGCCCTGCAGCCCTTCCTGAAGAGGGGCAGGGGGCTCCCGAGGAGTCGTCAGGTTTCCAAGTTCAAAGGTCCCCTTACGCGTGCCAGGGAGGAAGAGTAAGAGATGCTCGACAGGCTTAGGACAAAAACAGGTGTTTTGTGTACGTTTGGAGTTCCTGTTTTGCCCGTTTCTCACCCTTTTGCCACCCCACCCTCTACCCGATCACACCCACCCCACCCTTCGCCCCCAAATCCTCCGTGCGAATTACTGGTTATGTTCTATTACCACCCCCACCCCCACCCCCAAATTTAGTCCACTCCCTGTTCCCTTTCCAGACACAGAGTCTGGCTTTGGGAGTCTGTTGGGTGGGAGAGCCACGTGGAAAAGAGAGTGCCTGGTCGTAGGGTCCTTGGACTCTGGGGCCTGGAGCAGCAGGTGTGTCCCCCAGCTGTCCCTTGAGGAGGTACTCCATTATTAACCGAGGGTCTCTTGAGAGTTAAATTTACGTGTCAGTATTTTGTAGTGTTTGGCTTTTTGAAAGGTACTTTTTTTTTTTTCAAAAAGGTGAGGATGCTCTTGCCCTGTTGTGGGGCCCTTGGAATGATGTCTCTGTACCTTGCACTTGTTTGGAAAGACTGGGCTTTGGGCCATCTTCAGGCGCTATGTCAGGGTGGGAGCTGGGGGCGGGAGGTTGGAGCCCTTGGCGCCTCTGCTCGCACTTT
The DNA here is from genome assembly GCA_025134845.1 of Neodon shergylaensis. Lineage (NCBI taxonomy): Eukaryota > Metazoa > Chordata > Mammalia > Rodentia > Cricetidae > Neodon > Neodon shergylaensis. The sequence continues at coordinate 1,823,478 of JABTXL010003013.1, forward strand.
ATTGACAGATTGACCTCAAACCCTTTGTCCCACTTCAGTTTCTCAATTCATGTGCTATGTCCCAGGTCATAGATTTGTGTTTCTGAGCATGTCCCCGCCCCCACCGCGGGTTACTTTACCCATCATGTTCCCAAATTTTTGTAACGTTATTATTTTTATTTTTTAATTTTTCAAAGTGCACTGGGCTGGAAAAAGAAAAGCCCAAACCGATTGATTGGTCCTCAAATTCTTAGATGACAGAAGTGGAGGGAAGGGCCAGTGCTCCCCTGTGATGGGAAGTGCTCCGAAGATGTAGAGGGAGCCCTGCCGGGCCTGCTCTCTGGGTTCTGTATATATTTTTCTGGAGACCAAACCAGCTACCAGATAATCAGAAAGAAAGCTCGTTCAACACGGCACACACCAAGACCTTGTCTAGATATTTTTAGTTTGTTTGTTGCTAAGGTAGCACTGAGAACTGTCACTTGAATGTTACGTAAGGGGTGAGACAATAGCCTGGAGTGAGGAAATTATCTGGGTCTACTAGTGTGTTCGGTCCGTCTGCTGCTGCTGCTGTTGCTGCTGTTTGCCTCAAACGCTGTGTTTAAACAACGTTCAACTCTTAGCCTGCCCAGGCGGCTGTATGTACATAGCTGTTAATACACCCAATTAATGATGCCTGACATGCTATTTTTGTAGGGGAGAAAGATACGTGCTAATGGTATTTTGAGTTGAAATGTCTTCTGGGAGGACTTGGTGAAGTGTTTGCACTTTGGTTACTATGCTTATGATGCTTGGTGCAAGCTTACGCTGTCTTAAATTATTAAACAAATAAATACCGTCTGCAAGAAACCAGCCGGTTTAGACAAGTTTGGTATGTAAAGATAAGCTAGAATCTATCTTTATATTCTAGTATTTTCAGCACTCCCTGAATTCTATTATCTAAATATTGCCACACTATTTTGTGATTTAAAGCTTATTACTAAGGAATAAAGACTTTATATATGATATGAGGCTGTCTAATAATTAAACAACACCGAATACCCCCACTAGTTCCCAGTGACTTCTGAGAATCGGGACAAGAGCTCATCAGACCGGGTCCTCTGACACGGTTTGTCTGTTTGGTTTTGGTTTTTTGTCATTGGTCTCCAGGGAGGCTTCAGGGTCTGGCCTTGTGTCCCAGTTTGTCTCCAGTATATCAAAACTACAAAAGGAATAGTCTAACAATCACCGGTGGTTTGTTTACCTTAGCCCCAGTTAGCTAATGTTTTTATGATTTTCCAGGTTTGGGTCCTGACCCCAGATACCCTCTGCTGTGCAGTCTGGAGTTTCTCTCACCCAGGTCCTAAACACAGGACTGTGGGGAGGGGATGTTTCGATCATGCGCATATTTTGCCTTCTTAACTTTTACAAAGTAATCCTGGTAGGGGACTTGGCCTTGGAGCTCAGGAAGTGATTTCTAGACTTTTCTCAAGTGCGTGATCAGAACTGTGACTTGAGACAAATGAAATGCTGTCCATTTCCTTTCTAGTGGTGCTGTTGAACCCTTTGATTGATGATGGAGAAGTGATAGTTTGTAAGACATAGGGGAAGTGCTCCCTCTGCCGACCGCGACGAGCAGTGGAGGGCCAGTTCCTGGCCTCATCTCCCTCAGCTAGCCAGTGTCTGCTATTGCAGCGTTCTGTGCCAAGCACACTCATGAAACTTAGCAAACTAACCACAGCAGTTAAGGAAACATATCTACCCTAGAAGAGAAGGGGTTGTGAGCCTTGATAATGGGCCAGTCATGAGAAAGACGTCTTGCTCTAAACTAAAATGATGGAAAACAACATTTTGGACTACGTTTATTGCCATTATCGTCATGACCAAAATGAGGATGCAGTAAATTATTAGATAAAACAGTTGACATTTGCACAATTTTGTCACATGTAATACAAATTTTTTTTTACTTTGGCCAGATTTTATAGGTCACTTATGTAGTCTAAAATTGTATATACAATAACATGACAAAACTGAATTTAGGTCAAAAATGAAAATATTATTTTCCATATTACATCTGAAAATGTGATCTTCTGTGTCTCTAGGGGTGGAACTCAGGACCTTGGGACAGCTGGGCCAGAGCAATACCTCTGGCCTGGGCCCTCAACCTTTGGAAACCATTGAGTCATTGGTTGATTTTAATCAATTAACTGGGGTCGTTAGAAGTCACTAAGGAGGCATCTATGTCTGCAGACTTGAAGCGTTAGCTGGACGTAGTACATCATGTGATTTTCCAACTTACAACTGTGAATCTTCATTAAGCAATGCAGTCAGTAGTAGGCATCAACCTTGATTTCTTGATTTCATTGAATTTATACGTGCCCCCACTATCCCGCCAAACTTTATCCTTTCAAGGCATTAGAAACCAGAACTGTGAAAATCCGCCTGGCATTCCAGTCCATCCTTGTGAAATGGCTTTAAAGGCGTTGCCAACTACAGGGACCACAGCGGTGGTTATGATTCCTATCACGTGACGAGTAGGACCTTAGCCTGGTTCCCTCTGTCACAGCTCGGTGTTTGTCCTCTCCGCAGGGGGTGACTGCCCATAAGGGACTTGGAAAGACAGGGTTGGACAAACAGGCCATAAAGATTTTTTATTTCTGGTAGAAGTGAACAGTGAATTAAGAAAGACTGGCTTCCTTACTGTGAAAGGCATTTTTCTCTCAGCAAGCAGCATGTATCTTGCTAAAAATTTTTCTTAACCCATTGAACCTTCAAATTACTATATTGAGGACCTCTAACAAATGTTCTCATGGTAGTTTAAGCAAGTCACATGCAGATCTGCGATCTGTGCTCACACCCCCTACAGGGGTCGTCTTTTCGTGGGTAGATCAGGTAGAGCAATGTCTGGGGTATAAAGAGGGGATTTGCACTACAGAATGCTATTCTCAGAATCCTGTGCCCCCGAAAGTCATCTCTCTTCTACTTGAGTGCAAACTCAAATACATACGAAGCTCTTCTTAAAAAGAGAGTGTTTTGAACTCTGCATCTAGAGAATGCCCCCATGAGCAAGGTGCTTCTAGATCAATGCTAATTTCCCTTGAAAACCTTTCGTAGGAAGCACACTAAAATCTGTTGTATCTATCTGCTAGAATGTTTTACACATGTCCTAGAAAAATACCCTATGCATAGTATGTGTTTCCTAATAATTCAGGGTCTAGAAGCATTGGTTTTACAATATGTATATTATATGCAGCGTTTACACTTTGTCTGACCCATACGCAGCTCCTGCGTCTGATTATGTACTTATTTCGAGACCAGGTCTCACTATATAGCACCGGTGACCTGGAACTCCCAGGTAGACCAAGTTGTCTTCAGACTGCTAAGGATGCCTCTGGAGTGTTGGATTAAAGGCGTGTGCCACCACACCCGGATGTATCTGCTTTTGACAGGGCTTCCAGCCTCTCTGCACAGCCAGTCTGTCAACTGTCACTTCTCAGTGGTCAGAAAGCCACCTCCGAAGGCTACTGGATTCGGTACCCGTTTACCGTGGGCTGGGACAGAACCACACCCATTTGCACCGAGCGTCTGAAAGGAGAGTAAACAGTTTCATACAGAGGCCCCTAGGGCTTTGCTGTAAGCAAATTGCAAGTTTATATTCTCAGCGGTGGCTTCTTCCATGAGCTGTCTCTTTCTGTTTTCTGAAACTACCGGTTTTCAGCAGTGTTCCCCATCAGATTATTTGAGATCTCTAGGTACTTTATGTACGTTTCCATTATATCCTTATGTAAAAGTAAAATCCACTTGCCAGCGGTTTCGGATGCTAGGAAACAAGATAGCATTCTCCTGTTAGAGAGAAGTTATCCCATTGGATGTATTCTTTCTTTCAGGTCAGTGAGAACAGGGGATTCATGAAGACCCATTGGGCATTTCCATTCATGGGTGATCCTGGACCCCTTGTCTAGGTTGTAACACCTAGACGTTGAACATGCTGAGTTCAGGTCCAGTGAGAACTTTGCAGACACTGTCAGGGTGGGTGTGTGGGCCGTTGTATTCAGACACACCCATGGCAGAGCCTCTAGGGAGAAGCTCCGGGCCCAGTGAACACACTCCTTTTCCTTTTGCACATACAGGCTCCAGAGAGTAGGTCCGGGGAGCCATGCATTTGTTCTGCTCGTGTTTTATGCAAGAGGCCTGGTAAGTGCTGGAGGATCAGCGATAACCTCGGGGTCTCAGTATCACGGGGTCGTAGAACTAGACTCAGCAGACAAAGGGCACAGTAGCCTAGCAAGTGTTCTGCAATGGCGCATGACATGCTGGGGCTGAGGTTCGCTGGCTTCCTCTAGGTGGTGGGAGAAGACTCAGAGGAGTGACTGGGCGTTGCAGAGTGGACAAGCGTTCATGCGGAGACTCTGACCTGCGAGTTTCGTGCTGCTTTCAGTTCCATAAGTTATATTAAACTTGAGGTCGGAGGGAGGATGTCCTGACTGCTCTCTCTCTCAAGACCTTGGCCTCCCTGTTGGCCTTAGCTTCAGCAGCTCCTGTGGGAAGGGACTTGGGCTGGGACTGGGGTCTGGACGCTTCCTCCTGTAGTGGGAGATGCGGGTGCCCTGGTGTGTGCAGAAAGAGAAAGCACAGCCAGTCGGCTCTGCCTGGCCTCTGTGGGGCCTGTGTTCTAAGCAAACACACAAAACAAACAGAAATTCCTTGGTGACCTCTCTCCCTTCGCAGAAGAAATTGATGACCAGTTCTCCACTCAGTAAGAAAAGAGGAAACCGGCATCTGAAGGACTCCTTGTTCAAAAACTTGGGGGGGGCGTACAGGCAAGCAACCTTGAGGACCACCAAGATTGGAACTGCATTTGTTGGCTCAGAATTTACTGTTCTTTATACTATTACAACATGAGTTTTGTTCTTTCTTTCTTTCTTTCTTTCTTTCTTTCTTTCTTTCTTTCTTTCTTTCTTTCTTTCTTTCTTTCTTCTGTGGCAGGGTTTCGCTGTGTAACAGCCCTAGCTGCCCAGGAACTCACGCTGTAGGCCAGGCTGGTCTCAAACTCACAGAGATCTGCCTGCCTCTGCCTTCTGAGTGCAGACTAAAAGTGTGTGCCGCCGCCGGGTTTGAATGAGGAGAGTTAGGTTTTGCCCTGGAGTGAGCTGAGCTAGGCCACAAGGGCCCTTAAAAGCAGCAGTGTGCTAACTGGAAGCAGTGGTGGAAGGAAAGAGCTGGCCAGCCCTGCAGTCACCTCTGCAACAACAGCTCCCGTGAGATGAAATCCCGAGAAATCGGTTTCAGAGGCCCTTCCAGCATTCCATTCTCTTGTCCCCTCACTTTTTGGGGGACATCCAGAAGTGTGTAGCTCCTGGTTTTCAGGTCTGCAGGTGGTGATCTGGTTTGTTTGCCTCTTTCCTGTGGCCCTCCCTCAGCTCTGAGCTTCTGACTGAAGGGACCAGCGACCAAACAACCCAGAGCTGGGAAAGGGTTTGAGCAAATGGAAAGAAATTAAGGACACGGATGTTTTTCACTTTGTTCTTTAATACCTTTTGAATTTATGCGTTTGTACGTGCATGTGTATAGTTCCTAAGTGCATATGTCCATGGACCCGAAAAGAGCATTGGATCCCCGGGAGCTGGAGCTGAAGGTAGAGGTGCTTGCGAGCCACCCAGCGTGGGTGCTGGAAACGGAACTCCATCCTTGGAAGAGCAATACGTGCTCTTAATTACTGAGCCATTTCCATAGCTTCTTGTGTTCACTTTTCCTGGTGGTTGTGGGGAAGGAGTCTATTACAATCTAGGCTCGATTCAGACTTCATGAGATACAAACTATTGAACCACAGACTTGGGTAAAATGGCAGCCATGTCTACTCGTGTGTGTGTTGTGTGTGTACATACAATCAACATTGGGATGCATTTATTTATTTATTTGGTTGGTTTTGAGGCGATGGGGATTGAGCTCAGAGCCTGTGGCATCCCAGGCAAGTACTCTAGCCCTGAGTCCTCTCCCAGCCCCCTGCAGTACACACACACACACACACACACACACACACACACACACACACACAAGCTTTAGCTGGGGTCCGGTTTCCAGGCCCCTTCAGTGAGGGTATGGACTGGTAGTGGGCTTCCTCAGTGATGAACTCTGCTTCCCTGCTGCCTCACAGCTTCCCAGAGTGGCTGTCTGAATTCCCCTCCAAGAGTCAGGCCTGAGTTGCTCTGGGCGTCAGGAACGCTGTAAACCATGGTGTTACCCAGACTACAGATTGGACAGGCTACCCAGGGTGAACTCTGTTTTCATGTGTGAACTATCCGGGGCAATACTATAATTTGTAACCGCATGTTGCCAAACAGATAGGAGCACCTGATTGCATGTGTCGACGCTCCTAGGTGCTCTGCAGACACTCAGGGTGTAATAACACTCCGCTGAGCTACGGGTTTGCATATTCATTCATTCCATTCGGAAGGGGCACAGTGGTCTCATCTCAGCCTTTGGAGCTGCTTATATCACCGCAGGAAGACGCCTCTCCGGTTGCCTAGCGACAAGACTGGGGATGATGTCATCTCCCCTTCACAGTACAGCAGCACTCTGGGCCATGCATGGTCGCGTGCTTCCACACGTGTCTCTGCGCACGCTGAGCCGCACGTGAGGGGGGGTGTTGCCCAGTGTGCTTGCGCGGGCCTTGGGGAACTCGGGCTCCTGCAGCTGATGACGCTGCATTTTCTCAGCCTTCCTGGTTGGGGGAGCATGGAGTAAGTGCTGGAGCCAAGCTGGTCCCAGCAGCCCTGGCCTGCCTTGCATTGATCTCACGTGCCAATTAGTAAATCGAATTCCTACTAATGAGTATAATTAATGGATTTTGCCTGATGGGTAGAAAGAAGAGATGGGTTGTTCTTTTACATTTTATATTAAAGAATTATTTACCAATCCCTCCAGGAAACGTGATCTGGTCTCACTCAGACTTCGGCTTTTTGAAGTGACCGTATTATTTGATTATATAATACTTCCTGCAACACATTTATAAATGTCCCCAAATGAACGAATTGGAGATGTTGGGGGGAGGGTTAATGCTTTTAACATAATTCTCCCCAGGGTGCTACAAAGCTATTCCTGCACCATCACCTCCATGCAAATTAGACTTCGGTCATGTGATGGGAAATGATCTCAGACAATAGTGATATTTGGACAGGTCGGGTGATGCTGTGGATTGAAGGGCGCAGGAATGCCACCCTGGAGGCAGGCATTAATGAACCTCAAGGCTTTGAGTTTTCTTTTACTGATGCATCTGCAGGATTTCCTGTAGGTTGAGTTTGAATGGTGTCCTTTCCTCCACACACAGGGAAGACTGCTTGCCCAAGACAGTTAATATGAAAGGGTAAAAAACGTTTAATTCCATGTCAGACAGTCTGGACCATGCAAACTCGATCCCTTCTGGTGTTGACAGCAGAGTCCCTCAAGTGCCTGTGGCCTTTGCCAATCAGTTGCTATTTTTGCCAATCGGTGAGCATATCTCTTTGCCTGCGATTTTTCCACCTGACTCTTAGGAAGAAGACAAGACGATGATGCAATCAATCCCTTTCTAGCTAGTCCATCCATCCCCTGGCCCTTGCCTCCCGGACCCCACTTCCTGGCTGCTCTTGAGGACCATTTCCTGCCCATAAAGTCTCCACTTGCCCGTTCTCCTGTCTGCAACACCTGTGCCCTCTCCCACTAAAGTGTCTGGATCACTAAACCTGACATCCTCCCTACTTTTTGTTTTTATTCAAATGCTACTCTAGACTGGCCTTTCTTAAGCAACAGCAGGCAACGTGTAGACCAGCCCAGCAGCCCTTAAGTTTGCTTTTCTTCATAGCCTGGATCACTCTGAACATGGCATGGGCTTCCCTATACCCCCCCCCCCCACACACCGTGTGTAACCATCTTTTATAAATGTGTATTGATCCCCATTCATATTCTGTGGATGGATGAATGAACACCTTTAGCAACCATTTCAGTTTGATTGCTTCCCAAAACAACAGCACTAAACTTCTCAAAACTCATTTGGTGTTAGGAATTCGTGTCCCCTGCCCTACCCTGGGCTTCCTTCCCTGTGACTCAGTAATAAAGACTCAGGGGCAAGTTAGGTAAGGAGAGAAAAGTTACCTGTAAATGGAAGATGCAGTATGGTTTAGAAGGTGAGCAGCCTCCTCTAACTTCAGATGTACATTAAAGCATTAAAGTTCCCTTTTGGGCTTTGGATGTAGCTCAGGGGTAAAGCACTGGCCTTGTGTTCTGAGGTGCAAGAGGCCCCAGGTTTAATACCCAGCACCACAAATAAACAGGGACAAGAAGTAATTCACTGAGCCGGACAGCTCTTGGACTCGGGAAGCGAGAGGACCGACGTATGCCTGAGATCAGCCTTAGCTACACAGTGAGTTCTAGGCTGATGTGGGTCACAGAGTGAGAGAGACCCTGTCTCAAAGAGGGGGTTGGGTGTAAGGATAAATGATGTACAAAAAGGATTGAAGAAAGAAAAGAAAATCTTCACCCACGACAGTAGAGCTTTTTTATAGTTAGTGTGTTTGTGTACAAGGGGAGGCTGGAGGAAGATTTATGGGTGGCTGTTCTTCCCCCAGCACGTGGGTTCTAGGAGTGGAACTCGGGTCCTCAGGCTTGATGGCAGGTGTCCTTACCACCGAGCAACCTCCCCAGTCCCCCCGTGGTACAATTAATACCATGTTCGCCTTACTCAAAATGATGTTTACAGTTAAGTTCAAGTTTATCATTATAAGGTTGAAATTTAAAGAAGCTTCTGGTCACTTCTCTGCTTATCACGGAGAATACCTGTCATGGCCGAGTGGAGGACAGGTTTCCTAACAAGCTCTACCTTGTTGCTTGTGTGGCCCCTGACCTCCACATGGAGCTGAGGGGGGGCCTGAAAGAGACCTCTAGTGACATGCACAGCCCGTAGCAGCTCTGACTGGCTGGCTGGGGGTTTAGCCTTTGTCCTCATTTATTAGTGGATCCTCAGGACCTGCCACATGGCAAGTCTTAAGGAGGGACTGTTGACAGCCCAATCCTCCTCTCTGTTCCCACAGCCACTGTCCTAATGCAAACCCTTACCGTCCCTCACCCAGACTGTTGCAAGTCTCTCCTTAAGTGTCTTTGCCCAATCCTCCCTTCTCCCAGCCCTGGCTATATGCCAGCATCATTAAATTCTAAAAAGAAGGACACCAAAGCTAGGGAGTCCCTAGGACAGGAAGTCGTACAGGTGTGCCTAACCTGTTGACCTTACAACATAACACTAAATATAGAATTAGTGGTCCGAAGCCCCACAATCAAGTTATTTAAAAAACTGCAAAAAGCCCTTGTAGTGTTAAGTAGATTTATGGTCCTGTGGTGAGCTGCTCTCACAGATTGCCTGGAGGTTTGTGAGGCATAGGTCTTGGGTGGACAGGCAATCTGAGTCCTGCCTCTTTCTCTTCCCTTTCCTATTTCTCTAACCCAAAGACACATATGCTTGATGGACCAGTCACACTCCACTAGCTCTTGTCCCTCAAGCTTTGTCTTCTAAAGAGTTTTGTCATTGATAGACTAATTTCCACTCAGAGGCCTCCCACCCATGCTTCAAAGCTCAGCTGAAATTGTACCTCATTCATGCAAACTTGCATAACTATTTTATGCAATAGACTGTCTCCTTGGGTCTTAGCCCTTTCTTTTGGTCTCTATTTGGTTATAAACCTCTGTTGAACATCCAGGCCTGTGGTAGAAGTGATACATAGTATCTTCTTTTTTTTTTTTTTTTTTTGGTTTTTTTTTCGAGACAGGGTTTCTCTGTGGCTTTGGAGCCTATCCTGGAACTAGCTCTGTAGACCAGGCTGGTCTCGAACTCACAGAGATCCGCCTGCCTCTGCCTCCCGAGTGCTGGGATTAAAGGCGTGCGCCACCACCGCCCGGCCATAGTATCTTCTGTCAGTATGCCTAACTTAAAGGCGCATCCTGAAGGTCTGGTAAAGTTGTTGCTGTGTGCTCCTGTCCTGCTCTGCCCATCTGGGATTCTCACACAGACCTGGGTTCTGAGAGTGAAAAAACCCGGGTCCCTCTGGGGCTGGTGAAGTGGACCTGAGTTCTGCTCCCAGCACGGGTGGGGTACAGCTCCCTGCATCCTGTAACTCCAACTCCAGGAGATCTGATGCCCTCTACTGGCCTTCCTACAGGACTGCACACACACACACACACGCGCACACACACACACACACACACATATGTGCACACGTACATTATTTTTAAAATAACTTTTTTAAGTCTTAAAAAATAAAATAATCCCTTTCTCAGAGAATTTCTTGTCAGCAACCACACCAGCTTCCATGCCCCCTCTGCCAGTGCTGGCTGTCCTCTTCAATCTGGGGCTCTAAGACGCTAGAAAAGCTGCTCACCTGTGACTTGCAGCCTTTTGTTTCTACCCTTTCCTTCCCTGAAATGACCCTAAGGAGTCTCAGGTCGTGTAAGTGAGTACTGTTGGCCTAGAAAAGGCAGAGAACAGTGCGCCCAGAGTCTCAACCAATGGCCACACAGTTGCTGTTTCAGCTCAGAGCTGGGAGATCATGTGCTCCTCCTCAGCCAAGCTGAAATTTAGATCAAGTGTGCATCTACTTCTCAGTGTCACCAACTATTTTAGCAAACTTCAGGATCTTCATTGCCAACAAAATGTGGCTGTGGATGCCTGCACAGTTCTGCCAGAAGAAGGCTCGCCCGGGGATGGGGGTGGAGGTGGGGTGGGCTCGGTTCTCTGTATTCAAGGAGAAAATTGGGGTGCCTGCCGGGAGATGGCAAGTATTTAATCCCAAATGTCCCTGAAGAAAGCTGTTCTTAAACGTGTGTCTCAGGAACATGTACTGAGAACAGACACAACTAAGTGTCTCTAAACTCTCCTGTCACATGGCGACTCTCAGCCATATGTCATGAACTGTGTGTCTCCACCCTGGTGGTGTCATGCCGGCTGGCACTCCTTCCGGCCTATGCTCGCCCCTGGCTGTGGCTGGTAGGTTGTTTACTTGATCTTAGCTCCAACTCAGGCTTTTATGATCCTTCCAGACCTCTGCTTAGCTCCCAGCTCTCACTGTTAGGAAACCCCACACCCCGGTGAGAATGGGGCCATAGGCACAGCTCCCCAACCCCCAACCCTCCTTACTCCTGGCCTTTGAGTCCTCACCTCTCTTCCTCCAGCTGCACAGGGAAAGGTCAGCCCACTGTGCCCCAGCCAACCTGTCCCTTTTGACACTGACATTCAAAAACTGCCTTTTGGGGAAGGACAGACAAAGACCAAGGTCTCTTAGTCTTTGTATATTTCTAGATATTTTTTCTTAGTTGTTTTTTTTTCCTCTGAAGCTTTCTGGAAGTATAATTCGATGATATTTTAAACCCATGCACATTATCACACATCCAAGCCTCTATGTTCAAGCTTTGCCTGCCTCCCTCTGGGTGGGACTCTGAGTGTGGATGCTGGCGCCTCGCTTGGGACCTCCATGGCTCACTCAGCATGGCACTCCTGGGGTCCAGGCCACGGCTAGGGCAGGGGACACACCCAGTAAACACTTTGAGTTAATACCTTGTAAAGACAAACCTAAAGGCCGTGCCTGTCTGTTTTTTTCTAGAGACCCCAACAACTGCTGGCAAGGAGCGGTTGATCTACAGAGAGTTCCTCCCTCTGACTGAAGTGTGGGCTAAATCTAGAGGTGATAAGCCAGGAGGGAATGCAGCTGGTGACCAGGGAGTTTCTCCTGTCAGGTGGGGGCCTCCAGCTGTGCGTCCTCTCCAATTGCCCAGACTGGGGCTGACCTTCTGGGGGAAGGGGAGCGAGGGGAACCTCCATGAGGAAGGTATCAAACTGTGCCCTGCCCTCTGACTCAGTACTACACTGCTCATTGACAATGGCCTTTGGCAGGGGTGGACAGAGACCAAGGCCTCATTCTCTGTGTATTTCTAGATATCTTTGTTCTGTTTTTTCCTCTAAAGCTTTCTGAGAATGTATTTTGATGGTATTTTTTAAAATCCATGCAAATTATCTTATATTCTTCATATATTTAGCCCCGCTTTCAGGCTCTGAACCAGCATCTCATGTCTTATATCTGTCCTTATTACCCTGTTTTCTTCCAGTCTTTACCTATTTTGTATTTTATGTTCTAAATTATTTCATGACTTCATTTTTATTTTAATGTTAATATTAAATGTTAATAATAATCTTGCCTTCCAGTTTTCTTTTAAAGTTTATCTTCTTGCTCTAATCTTTATTCCGCTTTATCCTATCTTACGTCAGTTTATGAGCTTTGCCTAGACTTCCTGGTTTTAAGTTTTACTTTTAAGATTTCTTAAAGATTTTTAAATTCTTACTTCTTTTAAAAATTCTCTTTTATTTTGAATTGTGTGTGTGCATGTGTGTGTCTCTGTGTATGTAAGGGGGTCTTTGTCTGTGTCTGTGTGTGTCTATGTCACATGTGATTGCATGTGCTGGCCGAGTCCAGAAGAGGACATCAGATCTGCTGGAGCTGGAGTTACAGGCAGTTGTGACTGCCCAGTGTGGGTGCTGGAAACCCAACGTGGTCCCCAAGTAGCACAGGCTCTTTGCTTCTGAACCATCTCTCTAGACTAAACGTGTTATTCCTTCGGTTACAACTTCCCGTCTGCTTTTAGGCCGGCTGGCCTCCTCTGGCAAAGCATTTAAATCTTCTGTTCTGTCTTCCCTTTCTTTGATGACACCACTGTTCCCTTCTACTCTTTCTCTCACCCACGTGTCTGTCAGTCAGTCTGGATTGGATAATGTGGGATAATCCCAGCCAGGTGCACAGGGAAGCTAGGAAGACCTCCCTCTGCCTTCTCTGCCTTTCTCACAGCTGTAACTTTTGTGTGGCGTCTGATTCGGACCAGGAATTGTATGATGTATGTATTTGCATGCTGTGTGGTTTAAAAAAAATAACTGTCTAGCTAATTTAATTAGTTTCTCTTGGAACAACTCATCCCAACAACCTCAAGCGGTCGGGCAATTTTCTGTAACAAATGTGCACACAAGGAAACCAGCATCTCAGTGTGGGTCAGGCACCTGTACCAGGCCTGTGGGAAATTCTCAGGAGTAACTGGGATTCTCAGGAGTAAGTTGGGCCTTGTGGGCACTAGAACCACAGCAGCCAAACCACACCCCAGCTAAATGGAATATATCTAAAACATTCCTGATGGTCAAGAGGCAAACTCATTATTAGCTTGGAAATCTGACAGCCATGGGGCCTACTTTCATGTCTGTGTCTGTGATAAAGCCCCTTGAAGAAAAGCAGCCCAGGGGAGAAAGTGTCTATTTAGTTCATTCTTCTGGGCCATTCTTTCGGAGAAGTCTAGTTGGAAGGAACTTTAAGCAGCTAGTCACATCCTACCCACAGCCCAGAGCAGAGGGAGCCAGTGCAGACGTGCCTAGTGTTCTGTTGGCTTTCTCTACTCATAGCACAGCCAGGGCATGGACAGGGAGTGGTGCCGTCTGCTCTCACGCTAGATCTTCCCTTGGCAAGTAAGGCAATCTGAAGGAGAGCCAGAGATACAGGGAGACGAGGCAAGCAAAAGTAGACTTCCTGAAATGTCAGCTTTCCTGAAATGGCAGAATTCCGGGAAGAGGAAGGCAGAGATGCAGTCACCAGCCAGACTCAGAGGAAGCAAGATGAGAATGCCTCACCAGGCCACGTGGCTAAACACGGACGGGAAGTGTAGGTTGATTTAAGATGTAGGAGCTGGTTGGTGATGGGCCTGAGCTAGTGGGCCAAGCAGCTTGTGGTTGATATGGGCCTTTCTTTGGGACTGGATGGCTGCAGGACTGGGTGGGATAGACTTCCATCTAGAAAACGTTTCAGTGAGAAATGGTGGAAAGACATGGAGGCAGGCATCCAAAGGGACCAACGGGGGAAGACCCAGGGCACCTATGGACTATCCACACTAGCTTCTATGTAGTGGACTTCCAGCCTTAGGCTTCCCCCTACCCAGAGTACATAAAGTTGTCACTTCCCTTTTGCCTGTGCTGTGGCTTGGTCTTCTGTCTTTCCTAATTGTTTGATTTTTGTCCATGCCAGGGAACAAACTAGGTAATGCCCGAGGCAATCTCCATCCCCCCCTTTGCAATCAAAACAGCCCCTTACAGACATGCCCACAGGTCAACCTGACCCAGACAGTACCTCACCGACACTCTCTAGGCTCGAGGTTATGACAAGCAGAAGTGACTATCACCCTTGTGATACACGTGATGTAACAAGCTCTGAATTGGAAGCTAAAAAGAGACGGTGTGTGTGTGTGTGTGTGTGTGTGTAAGACTAAGAAGAAAGCTCCCCCAAAGAGAAGCAGCCACTGCCTTCAGGCCACCCCGATTGAGCCGCTGCTGCTGCTGCTGGCCGTGTGCTGGGAGCCAGCTGTTCCTGTGTCACTTGAGCAGCTAAGAAATGCAGTTTCAGTAATTGTGAACACCTGTTGAGTCACAGTCCGCACCTGGAGCAGAGGACAGACGGTTTCAGCACCTAGAAAAGCTTAAGAAACACTGGTTCTGAAGTTCAGTGTTCTCAGGGGAGGAAATTAGGATGCCATTAAGAAAAAAAAATCCCAAGAGTTACACATTCGTTTCAGTGGACATTCTTGAACTGGAAAGTATGGAAGCCAGTCAAGTCCGGAGGCACAGCCCTGTGGTCACAGCTACTCTAGAGGCTGGGGCAGCAGCCACCCTCAGGCTTTGTCTGGATTATAGTTTCAGGCCAGCCTGGGAAGCCCCAGGGATGTTGTCCCCAAATAACAGGGAGGTCTGGAGATGCAGGCCAGGGTCCAGAACTTAGGTAGCTTGTTGGGTATGCCGGGCCCAAGGTTAATAGGTAGCGTCACACAGACAAAGAAAAGGAGGGAGGCAGGTGGGAGAAAACACTGAGGCCTTTCTTAATCTCAGCTGCATCTCGGAGCTCTGCTGTGACCCTCTTACTTCACCCCAGCACCCAGCACCCATCTCCGAGTGCCCAGTGCCCAGTGCTCAGCCCCCAGCGCCCAGCCCCCAGCCCCTGTTCCCAGCTTGGGTCACAACCTCTGAGCCAAGAACCTTGAGAGATCCTGGAGACCGTGTTAGTGTACATCCACGTTATTTGAGGGCTTTTTCTTTAGGGGTGGTGCATGGCTTCTGCCCTCAGAGAATCCAGTTGACCTGGCCTCTATCGACCCTCAGAGGCCTCTCCATCTTTCCAGTGTGCAGCCAGCTAACTGTTGAATCAAGGCAAACCACACAAAAATGGAGCCGACGCAGGAATGGAGAGCCTGCTTAAAAGGGCAATCACAGATCCAGTTTGTAGAAACAATCTCACGTAACCTAGGCTAGCTTCCTGAGTGTCTGAGGATGACCTTGCATTTCCAATCATTCCGCCTTGTCCTCTTGAGCACAGGGTTAGAGGCGTGCACCACCATCTCTTTAGGCAGTGCTGGGTATCAAATCCAGAGCCTTTCCCATGTTAGACAAGCATTCTACCTTCTGATCCACATCTCTAGCCTCGTGAGTCTGCAAGCGTTGCTCAAACCACACAGTGATCAGGACTAAGCAGCCTCTTGTCTGCCCTGCGTGTTTCCGTTTGTGGGAGAGGTACTTTCTCACCAAGGCTGCTGTTTAGGGGAGGTCTTTTTTTTTTTTTTTGGTTTTTCGAGACAAGGTTTCTCTGTAACTTTTGGAGCCTGTCCTGGAACTAGCTCTTGTAGACCAGGCTGGCCTCAAACTCACAGAGTGCTGGGATTTGAGATTAAAGGCATGCGCCACCACTGCCCGGCTTGTTTAGGGGAGTTCTATGTCCTCATTTCTCCTGGTTTCAAACTATCAATCCTCTCTCTACGTCCCTTGGATAGAGACCTCACAGTGGACTCTGGAAATGGCTTTGCTAGCCGGCTCTCAAACTGGATTTCTAAAGGGGAGTTTAGAAAAAGTAGGGGTGAGGGGAAGTGAGATAGCATTCGAGGGACCTGCGTGCACTGACAGCTAACTCCAGCTCTTGATGACCCTCTCTTGCGATGTCTCTGGTCTCTTCCTCCTGGGCCTCCAGGGAGTGTCTCATTCTGATTGGGTTGTGGATGGTCACGGAGCAGTCACGAAAGTCCTCTGGGCAGAGAGCCAGGTTTGTCATGAGGGTTACCTCATTGGTTTGCATGTCTTGGGAACATGTTATAGCCTTGCTTTTTCTCCACTGTGTCATGACACTTGCCTTAGATAATCTGCTCAGCTTTACGGCTAAGGAAAGAGGGCGAACACCAGGTCTTCCAACACAGAGGTGATATTAATGTTAAATGTCCTGAAACCGGTCATTCTGTTCTGGCTGTGAGAGAACTCTTGGGATATTGAAGATGAAGTATTGGGGGTAAATGGTTATCAACTGATTTTCAAAGTCTCAGCCAAAATGCTAACCCAAATAGCAACCCCACCTAAATATGAATATGTATAGACTGTTCTTATAAAGCACATGAGAGGATGATATTACAGACAATGGAATGTACCATTCTGAGTTCAGATGGAGTGCGCATGGGATACTTAGGAAGTGTACTGTTTCGCTGACAAGATTTTAGACAGAAGAGCTAACAAAACATTGGTCTTAGTTAAAGTTTCTATTGCTTTGACAAACCAGCGCGAACGAAAGCAATCTGTGAAAGGAAGGAGTCATTCCCAACAGCTCTCAGGTCATACCCCATCACTGTAGGAAGTCAGAGCAGGAGCTGAGGCAGAGGCCATGGAAGGGTATTGTATACTGGCCTGCTCCCCATGCTCAGCCTGCCTTCTTACAGACCCAGGACCACCCACACTAGCCTGGGCCCTTCCCACACCAATAATTAGTTTAAAATAAGCCCCTCAGACTTGCTCAGAGGCAATCTGATGGAAGCGTTTTCTCAACTGAGCTTCCCTCTTCCTTGTTAAGTCTAGGCTTGTGCAAGTTGCAAAGCAAACAAACAAACAGGAAAACCGCACAACTAGAACAATCGCTATGTGGGAGTCCCTTCCAAAAGTCGGGAGTACACAAAGAGAAAAAGAGCAACTCTACCATGGAGAAGAAGCCGGGCCAGCTCCACCATCGCTGTGTGTGCAAGGTCCGCATCCCCCGTGATAAATCATAGGATTTCATGCACACAGTGCATTGTGTAAGAAGGCCATTTCACCACCATTGTTTGCCCTCTCAGATTCTTAACCCAAATTAAGAAGTGATGTCTACACGGGTTGGGAGCGGGGCTTGGTATAGTGCTTGCCTAATGCCCTAGTCTGCTCTTAGCTGCTGTGAAGAAAAGACTTAGCCAAAGCCAACTTAGGGCAAGAAGGGCTTATTTCACCTTAAAAAAAAATTACAGGCCATCATCGTGAGAAGCGGGGCAGGAACCTGGAGGCAGGGGCCACAGAGAAATGCTACTTACTGGCTTACTTTCTCTGGCTTGTCCAGATGCCTTTCTTACACAGCCCAGGCTCAGCTGCCCACAGTGGTCCCGCCTATAATCAATTAGCAATCAAGAAGATGTACCAGGGCCGGGAGAGATGGATCAGTGGCTGGGAGCCCTGGCTGCACTCCCAGCACCAGTGTGGCAGCTCACAGCCATCTGTAACCCCAGTTCCAGGGGCTCAGATGCCCTCTGCTGGCCTCCGTGGTGCCGGGCTTGCACGTGTGCACAGACACATACGCAGGCAAGCACTTATACACATAAAACAATAAAGTGAATTATATCCCACAGACATGCCCATGGACCAATGTAATGGAGTCAGATCCTCAGCAGAAATCCCCTCCCCCAAGTATGTCAAGCTGACAACCAAGGTCAGCCATGACACTGAAGATGCCGAAGTCCTGGGTTAAATCCCAGCCCTGCATAATAAGGCTGAGTATTACCTGCTTGTAACCCTGGCACTTGGGAGGCAGGAGCACACAAACCTCAGAGTCAGCTTTAGATACACACGGAGCTGCAGGCCAGCCTGGGGTACCGGAAACCCTGCCTCAAAACGACAACAGAATCTTCCCGATGTGATGTGTGTCCTCCGTGTCCCTTCCCAGCTGGGTAGATATGGCCACTTCATTTTGTTTCTGTCTCAGAAGCGCTGTCCATCTCCAGGGAGGTGAAGTTGACAGGCTCCAGATTTTGCTCTAATTTCACGATTCAGAGTGGTCTGTAGGAGGGTTTGCGGGTGTGTTTGGATGCCACTCAGTCTTCATATGACATCTAGGGGCCTGCCCTTGAATATCTGTAGCACTTAGACACAGTTCACATATACACATGTAATCCCTGCCACTGAGAACGCAAACAGTGCTGGGACTCCCCCCCCCCACACACACACACTGGAAACCGCTGCAGAGAAGAGGGCAGGAAAGAACCGCTCTAGGCCTGGCGCCCAGCAACTGATTCTTAAAAATATTAGCTCATTGCCTCTTCCTCGTGGCTTGTCGAATCTCAGCAAAGAATTGTTAGGTGTTGGCATTCTCCTTCCACTTGTCTCTATGACAAACACCCTGAAAAAAAAAGCAAATTTAGGGAAAAGTTTGTGTTTCAGCTTATAGTTTCAGGATATGGTCCCTCAATGGAGGGAAGTGGAGGCAGGAACTTAAGCATCCGGACACCTCACATCCACAGTCAGACTCGCCCATGGTGCGTGGTGTTTTTATCTCACTTTCTCCCGTCTTATATGGTTCAGCATAAGGAATGGTGCTGCCCTGTTGGGGGAGCTGCTTGTTCACTCCCGGCTACCTAGGCCACAAAATAATCACTTAGAAACTATATTATCTGCAATACTGTTTGGCCAATAGCTTAAGCATATTTCTAGTTTTTTCTTATATCCTAAACTAACCCATCTCCATCACCTGTGCATCACCACGAGGTTGTGGCTTACTGGCAAAGTTTTGGGGGGGAGAGGGCTCTAGCAGAGGCATCTGTCTCCTGTGGTGGCTGCATGGCTTCTGTCTGATTCTGCCTACTCTATCTCTTCCAGCCTGTCTATATTCTGTTAAGCCATTAGCTGAAAACAGCTTCTTTATTAAGCAATAAAAGCAACACATATTCAGAAGGACCTCCCACACCACTGCCCTGAGTGGGCGGGTCCTCCTGTATCAATTAGCAATCAACTCAAATCCCACACAGACCAGCCCACTGGCCATGCTGTCTAGGCAATCCCTTGTTGAACCTCTCTTCCCAGGCAATTTTAGGCTGTGCCAAGCTGCTAGCCAAAGCCAACCACATAGATGGCCTTTGGGTCAAGAGCCCTTTCCCCACTTCCAGTCAGCTCTGATCAAGAGAAAGGGTCATAGGTTCGTAACCTTGCTCCTCCTCTCAACAGCTGTGGAGGTCAGGGATGTTGTGATCAGGGCTCACGTGCGAGGCACACCTGATACCTTGAAGTACAGCAGGCTGCTCCGGCATTCAGAACACACACTGACCACTGAAGAGAGAGAATAACCTCAACTTTTTTTTTTAAATAGTATTTGCTTCTCTGGGTAACTCTGGAATTGACAGTTGATTTTATAATCAATACTTCCCATGTGGTCACTTGTAATCATATTTGATATTGTCAGTGTTCCCCGGGACACATATTTTCTAGTCACTAGGAGCTGCTGGTGTGAGATGGGAGTGATTTGGGAATATCTGGTGTGCCCAAACTTATCACGTCGACCTCGTCTTGACCTCCCTAGTACCTCAGACTGGCCTCAGATTCAAGTCTCCTTTGCCTTTGGCCTGGGTGGCCTGGGTGCTGAGCTTCTAGGCATATGCTACCATGCCCTGCTCCCCAAGTCTGAAGTATGGAAAATCTCTCTTGGCCCCGTGAGAGGGAAGAGAAGGGATCAGTGGGAAGAGCTGACCTGCTACTGCTAGCTTTGAAGATGAAGGAGGTTGATGCTGAGGACTGTAAGAATCCTCTGGAAACCCAAAACAGCCTTCAGCTGACTGACGGCGACCTCAGTCCCATGGCTGAGGGCTGAATCTAACAGACCACACGGTGAGGAAGAAACCTGTCTTCCCTCGGGCCTTAGAAAGGAACGCGGAGCATTGTCAGCTTGACATGACTCACCCTGAGCCTGCGCTGACACACAGAGGGTCGTGGATTTCTGCTGTCCACACACACACACTGGAATTCGTCTCGTACTGCATACTAGGCATCTAAGTATGTAGCAATGTGTTGTGGGTGTTAGATTTATAGAACAGGTCTTGGCAAGAAGATGAAACTTTCAGAGATTTTAGCCCAGACAAAAGAAGCAGCTGCGAGGAGCCGGTCTAGGGGAAAGAGCATCCTAGCTCAGAGAACAAGTGCAGGTCTGGAACAAGCCCAGAATGTCCCACATCCAAAGGGCAGTTGGGGAGACCAGTATGTAGATCCAGGGGAGTAGACATCAAGGCACCAAGAGGGCGTGGTTTCCATTGTGTGTGGTGACATCAGGCCAGACTCACTCCCCACCTAAGCTCGGAGGAAGGTGGCCGCCTTGAGCTTTTTACCTGTGGAGGAATTAGAGGCTTGACCCCCTGCCTTCACCACACGCCCAGTGGTTGATTTCAAACACATGTTGCTTGGTTGCTTCAACCCAACCGAAAGGTCAGCTCCGTAGCCGTGGCAGACTTACATATCCCTGTATTACTTAGCTCTCAGGAGCTAGTGACGGGACTTGGTAGGTAGGCTTGCCAAACCACTGGCTACATTAAAGGTCAGTATAGGGCCAGCCAAATGGGGCCAAAGGCTTGCTGCAGAGCTTACAAACCTGTTCTCCAGCTGGGGAGATGGCTCAGTGGCTAAGAGCACTAGCCACGCCTTCAGAGGACCCAGGTTCAATTCCCAGCACCCACATGGGGGTGTGCAACCACCTGTAACTCCATCTCCAGGGCATCTGATGCCATCTTCCAGCTCCCATGGGCACAGCACGCATGATATACAGCCATAAATGCAGGCGAAATACCCACACACATAACATATTCTTTTAAAAAAGAAACTGAGTTTGTTTCCCAGACCCATGTGGTAGAATGAGAAAACCACAGATTCCTACAGGTTGACCTCTGACCTCCACACATGCACAGTGGGCATATGCAACAGGGAAGGGTTTATTTTGGATCACAGTTAAAAGGGAGAGAGGAGTCACGGTGGTGGGGACTGGCGCTTGTCAGTGGCATCCATGGTCAGGACGCAGAAATAAGCACTCCCCCCCTCCCCCTTTTTGTTTAGTCTGGGATCCCAGCCCATGGGATGGTGTTGCTCACATGCAGAGTTGTTCCTCTCCCTTCAACAAGTATTCCCTGAAACTCCTTCACACACCCATCAAGAGGTTTGCTTCCATGCCGATCGATTCTAATCCTGTCATGTTAACAGTGAAGGTGAACCTGCATCTGTGTTCTGGATGGTTTTGTTCTCGTGGAGGAGAACCTGAGAGCATGGCTTGCACGGAGAACACAGACTGGATGTAAAAAGAACACCTCCACCTGCCTGTTCCTAGTTATATCCTAATAGCATATACATACATGCTTATGTGTATGAGTGTGCTTGTGTGTGGATGTTCTAGCGTGTGAGTGTACATGTATGTGCTTGTGTGACTGTGCACATGTAAGTGTATGTAAGTGTACTTGTGTTTGAGTATGGATGTGGACATGTGTGTGTGAGTGTGGATGTGTGTGCTAGTGTGTGTTTGCATGTGTGAGTATGGACGTGAATGCTTGTGTGAGAGAGTTCTAGTGTGTGTGCATGTATGTGCTTGTGAGTGCACATGTGTATGTACATGTGTATGTAAGTGTGGATGTGGACACGTGTGTGTGCGCTTATGTGTGTGAGTGTGCATGTGTGTGTAAGTATGCGTATGTTTGAGTGTGCTTTTGGGCATATGTGTATATGATTGTGTGTGAGAGAGTATGGATGAGCGTGCTAGTGTGTGAGTGTGCATGTGAGTACTTGTGAGTGTTCTAGTATGCAGCTGTGCTTGTATGAGTGCATGTGTGTGTGCATGTGTATGTGAGTGTGAATGTGGACATGTTGGTGTGTGCTTGTATGTATGAGTGTATATATGAGTGTGGATGAGCGTGCTAGTGTGTGTGTGTGCTTGTGTGTGTGAGTGTGCTTGTGTGTGTGTGGTTGTGTGTGTGTAACACTTTGCAAAAGGAAGTGACAGAGTAAGTGTGAAGTGACAGATCTCGGAGTGCCTGAGTGACTGTGGACTCTGCCCCCTCCAGTCAGGCTGTGACCACACCACAAGTGTGTCAAGGTCAAGCAGAGGTGTGAACTTTAACAGAGGTCTCTAAAGGTCATTTCCTTCTTTTGTGTGTGTGCATCCATGCATGGTGTGTGCAGTACATGGTATATGCATAAATTCATGTGTGTGTGTGTGTACACTGTGGAGGTCAGAGGTCATCATCAAGTGTTTTCCTTTGATATCTCTCCATTTCTGTTTGGGGTTGGGAAGTGAACACGAATTCACTGACTTGCCGAGTCTGACTGGCCAAAGACCTTCAGGGAGTCACCTGGTTCTGTTCTCCAACCCTCAGCACTGGCTGCTGTGTCAGGTTTTTACATGGATCTGGAAATCCAGACTCAGATCCGCATGCCTGCATGGTGGCCTCTCCTGAGCCATCTTTCCAACCATTGTCTCCTTTCTTACCCCCGTCTCAGATTCCGCAGCCTGCCGTCTTCAGACCTCACGTCTGCAGGAGGCAGGTGGTTGCAGGATAAAGGGCAGATGTGCCTGCCACCGTGTCTTCCCCACACTCAGACTGAGTCTTCTGCGGGGTGCTCATGCCGTGGGCCAAGGCGGAAGCCGCAGAGGCTCCTTCCCCAGGGTTCTATAAGGTGGAGATCAGAGCCTGGTGCAGCAGGGCTGAGGCTCGGTGAGGCCTCCTCTGCGAGCCAGGCTTTGGGTTTCTCATGGGCTGGAAAGGGTGAGGTAGCTCTCTGAACTCTTCTCATAAACGCTGTCCCATTAGTAAGGGCTCAACCCTCATGAATTAATTATCTCCCAAAGACACCAGCAACAAATACTTTTGCTTGGGTCCGATTTCCACATAGGAATTTGGGGGAGGGGGCAAGAATTCAGTCTATAGAGGGGAAAACGGGACTTATCTTTTGGTTGGTTCCTGGGACACTTGGTGTATTAGACAGATTGTACTGGTCTATTAAATATCAGGGGATTTCCACATGTAGCTGATGTGGTACCCCAGAGATACTGTTTAAATTCAAATGTGTTATTCCAAGACGTCCATCTTCAGAGGAGAAGTTCTGATTACCTAACCCTCCATGCCGTCTAGACAGAGTTGCAGGTGAAGGAACCTACACTCAAGGTCTGGGCTAGGCAACTGCATCTTCTCAAAGCAAGGATGGAAGCTGCTTTCTACATAGTCTGTGCACGTGTGTGCATGTCTGGACGGATGAATGCATGTAGGCCGAGGCCTGGACCACAAACTCCGCCTCCTTATGTCTTGTGCGCAGTATAGCTCACCCCTCTGCTGTTTGGATACTCCAGTAAATTCCACGTCGCAAACTCTGTCTCCCCCAGCCACTCCTATAGACTCGTGGAAGCCTCTTGCCTACCAGTTGGTTCCTCACCAGTTTACTGGGACTGTGGTGAGGGCAGACAGGTGGACCTCAGAGTAGTGGTTTCTCAGCTTCGAGAGTGGGAAAGCCGAGCAGCGATTGGTTCCTAGGAGACAGGAGACCTGTGTGAGCGCCTGGTTTGAGTCTCACTGGAGGTTAGTGACCTCTCGGTATTTGTGTTTGTAAAGAGGATGAGCTTTTGAGAGTAGGGGCCAGGATTAAGTAACACGTGAACACTATGTTGGAGTATCTTCCTGCGTGAGTTCAGTGGCCATGAACATGGTGGGAAATGACAAGGTACACAGGTGGAGCGGCAATCCCTTTCCCTGCCCCACCCCCACCCCCACCCCCACCATGAAGCTCCATGGCCCCAGCTTCCTGCTCTCACCTTTAAGCCTTAGCCACCACTACAGCCTCATCCGACTGTGGCAAACAGTTTTCCTGGTATCTCTCCAGCGACTCAGTTCTCCCCGGGTCAGAGACTCATGCTGTAGCGGGTCAGTAACCGTCTATCAGGACGTGGCTTCACTAGAC
The DNA here is from genome assembly GCA_025134845.1 of Neodon shergylaensis. Taxonomy (NCBI): domain Eukaryota; kingdom Metazoa; phylum Chordata; class Mammalia; order Rodentia; family Cricetidae; genus Neodon; species Neodon shergylaensis. The sequence continues at coordinate 1,847,494 of JABTXL010003013.1, forward strand.
GGGAGGTCATTCTGTCTGCTGTGATTAACAGCCCACACCAACTTTCCTTTTTTTCTATGGAGAGACCCAAATGGCAACTCTGTCAGGGACATCTCAGTTCTACAGGGCTGTCACAAGTCGTAACTATGTTTCGTCTGTGTCTCAGCGTTTCTGTTGCTGCGATGAAACACCATGACTTCAAGTGAGGGTGGAGGAGGGTTCATTAGGCTCACACTTCAGCTTTGCTGTCCATCACTGAAGGAAGTCAGGACAGGAACTCAAACGGAGCAGGACCCTGGAGGCAGGAACTGACGCCGAGGCCATGGAGGGTGCTGCTTACTGGCTTGTTCTTCATGACTTGCTCAGTCTACTTTCTCATAGAACCCAGGACCACGTGCCCAGGGATGGCACCAGCCGCAATGGGCTGAGCCTCCTCCCTTTGATCACTAAATGAGAAAATGCGGTACAGCTGGATCTCAAGGAGGCCTTTCCTCAGCAGAGGCTCCTTCCTCTGATGACTCTATAGCTTGTGTCAAATGAACACACAAAACCACCCAGGAAAGACTGCCTGGTGCCGCGCACTGCCCCCCCCCCCCCCCCCCCCCCGTGTCTGCGCTCTGTGCTCTGGCACCCAGTTCGCGAGCTTCGGGCAAGGGGGCTGGAGGTTAAAATACACAGACACACACAGACAGAGAGACAGCGACACAAGTCATCCTTGAATTCCCCAAGAATGCCCCCTTTATTGTGTTCAGGGGCAGATTATATAGAGGTAGCCACGTCCCAGCCAAACCCACCAGAAACCACTCTCCTGCCATCAGGAACTCCTGAAGGTCTCGTGCTCAGAGCAGCTGTAGGCACTCAGATCAGGGGATTACAAGAAATTCAGGATCTGGGGTCTCACTGCTCCCAACAGCCTGGTGTTCCTTGTACCCCTGGAGGTCAGGGGTGTGAGGCAGGTCCTCAGTGAAAACAGAGAGGTCAAGGCTGCCCTCGCAGCCTCGGGTACTGATTACGACAACCGGCGTTCACGTTTCTGGAACAGAAAGAGATGCTCTGTGTGCCATCACCTGCCCCTGTCCCTTGCTCTGTGCTGAGCGATGCTCGGAACAAATAATACGGCTAAGTCTTTAAACCCACACCTTCTCGCCTGGCAGAGAATAGTAACCACTTCTGCTGTTGCTGTTTGAGACAGGGTCTCACTATGTGGCCCTGGCTGGGCTAGAGGTCCCTAATTAGACAAGGCTGCCCTCAAACTCACAGAGATCCTCCTGCTTCTGCCTCCTGGGTGCTGGAATTAAAGATGCGGGCCATGATGCCCGGCTTAATAATGATTTCTTATTGCTGACTATTTAGGGGCAGGGTGTAGTAAGGAGAGGGGCGCTTGTTGGTTCCCAGTAGCCTGGCTAGCTTAGACCTGAAATAATCACACAGAAGCTGTATTAATTAAATCATTGCCGGGACCATTAGTTCTAGCTTCTTATTGGCTTACTCTTATATTAATTTAACCCATTTCTATTAATCTGTATATTGCCACATGGCTGTGGTTTACTGGGTAAAGTCCCAGCATCTGTCTCCAGCGGCTCCATGGCTTCTCTCTTACTCCGCCCTTCTTCCTTCCAGCATACAGCCTAACTTTCCCTACCTAGTTTTGTTCTTCCCTGCCATAGGCTCAAAGCAGTTCTTTATTCATTAACCAATAAAAGCAACACACAGACAGAAGGACCTCCCACAGCAGCAGGGTACAAGAATAAGGAGTGCACAGAAAGGGAATTCCTACAGTTGCACCTCTCAAACCTGTGAGACCCAGTATCCCCTTTATATAACAACTACTTTGAAACAGAGAAATCCATAGAAAATGAATTCTGTAATATATAATTTAAAAATATATAGCCCTTTAAATATGGAGGAAAGTGGCTGAGATTTGGCTCCATGGTGGACACGAGGCCTTAGGTTGTATCCCTAGAACTTCACAAAAAGCAGAAAGCTGGGCCAGGCCTGGTGTCAAGCTGGAAGCGTAGGCCCCTGCCCCTCACATCTATCCCAGTCCCCAGGCCTGGTCTGGACTCCAAATTCCCTTAGGCTATTTAAGTGATCCCCCAAAAGAGGAACATGTGGTCCCTTTTCCTTCCTCCCAGGAGTCACGTTTGCGGGCTTCCTGGTTTCCCCCCTCAGGGCCACCTGAGAGGGCAGAACTCCCATTAAACCTGGATATTTCTTAATTTGGCTTGTTTTGATTTGGCTTGATTGGGAATTTTGCGTCGGCAGGGAGCTCGCGTTAGGAAATATTCCTAACACCTGGTGATGCAGGATTGTCATCCAGTCTGTCTAGGAGATTGAGGCAGGACTTCAGGCCCTGCCTGGGCTGGAGTGAGTTCAAGGCCAACCCGAGCAGCTCAGTGAGAGCCTGCCTCAAAAATAAAGCACAAGAAGCATGGGGATGCGGCTCTGAGGGGAGCACGCGCGAAGCTTCTGGACTTCCCAGTTCCATCTCCCCAGTGTCTCAGGCTAAAACAAACAGAAAAGCACAAAGAAACCACAAATGAAAAAGAAATAAGAGGTCAGAAAGAGATCTTGGTAAACAGAGCGCGTTCTAGGGCATCCAGGGCTACACAGAGAAACCCTGTCTTGAAAACAAAAACAAGAAAAACAAAAAAAGCAAACAGAATGTTAACACAAACCCCAAGGACATTCTCCAAAGGTGACAATGAGAACCTTGCTGGAGTTTGACAGACCCAGAAACCTCGCCGATTCCTCTTGATGGTTGCTGCTCTGGCTAAGAACTAGAAGAGCGAACTGACATGTCCGCTGACCGCCTCTAGGAACCCAGAGCTTGAGCTAACCAGGCTGACTCCGTTCCACAGAAGTGTCAAAGACACTTAGCAGCTCACCTGGCATAGCGGAACAGGGCTGAGGCAGGAGGGTAACCACAGGCCCGAACCTACCAGAATACAGAATACATTCTCCCCAAATCCCAGAACGGGGGATGCACCGGTGGAGGAGTGGCTTTGAGCACGTGATGTCTAATGGCCTGACAGAGCAGTGCTCTCTCCTCAGCTCCTCACTGCATCCTGAACTTTTCGGTTTTTTAAAAGCATGCTAAGAACACTTCATGCTTACACAGGGAGTAGAGGGAGCTTTAAACGTTGGAAGAGATTTAGGATAATAATTTTTCTCTTCTTCCCTTTTTGAGGCAGGGTCCCATGTAGCCCAGGCTGGCCTTCGAATCCCGATTCCTCTTGAGTGCTGAGATAATAGGCAATTGCCGCCTACGCAGACGACAATTCTTCATTGTGGGGTCTCGTCCATGTACCAAGCTTAACATACCTGCTCCTCCGTGTTGTTAAATCAATCATAGTTCTGATTGGCAAATCGTTGTACACATACATTTGTAGAGTGATATGATATTTTGTGGCATGTGAATAAGGAGGAATGATGATGGTAACGTCACCGTCACCTAATAACTTATGCACTGCCCTATGACATCACGCTTTACACTGAGACATCTGCTTAGCTCTGCTGCCCTGCTGGGCTCTGGATGTCAGGACCATCCCTGCTGTCTGGCTCCTACTGGGCACCCAAACCAGTACCTTTTACCCCGCTCCACTCTGCTTCCTCCCAGCCGCCATCCAAGTCTGTACTTCTGAGCTAGACCACACACACACACACACTTCCTAAATAAGAATATCGACTGTTTGCCTTTCTGTGTCTCTGTAGGCCAAGTTCTCTGACCATGCTTGGTTTCCAAAGCAGTCAATATCCTGCCCGACAGGCTGTGGCTACCTAACAAAGGCCCCAGGATGGGCTGTCCTTCTCTTTGTTATCATGTAGATTGCCTGGGGAGAGGTGTGGATTCCAAGCTGGTGACTGAGTTGCCAGGGTGTCAGTACTCCCGGAAGGAGAATATTAATGAGCTCCCACCTTGGTTTACCGGGGGAATAAAAGGTGTTGGAATAATAAACACAGGTGATCTTCAGGAATGAATGGAGCCTGAGACTCCCTTCCGATATTGCTGTGTGAACTGTGTCTCATTTTTTCCCACGCCTCCGCACCGGTCCAGTTACGGAAAAGTAGTTTTATGTTGGGGCATCGGACGCCAACATGTCTGGATGATGAAGATGATTTAGTATAATGCCTTTCAAACTCATTTGTGTTGTTACAAATGTCTTCCTTTCTAGAGCAGAGTAATAGGCCATCGTGTGTGAGGGTATGCATGCACACACACACACACACACACACCACACACACGTGTGTGGCGTGATTCCACATGTCTGGTGTGAAACATGTTGCAGTGGGCCTGAGTGTGGCTGTCCTTTTGGTACAACCATGTCCGTTTATTTGGCATATACAGTGCTGGGTTAGATCCCTGTTGCTTTCCAGAAGGTCGGTTCTGATTTACAGACTCACCAGTGGTGCGCAAGGATTCCTCTCTCCACATTCTCACGCATGCTTACTTTTGTCTTCTTTCTGCTACGTGAGGGAGGTGATGTCTTTAGTTTGCCAATACAGAGCGCTCTCTTCTCATCAATCTGAGGCTGTTTGCCTCAGATCTGAGGTTTGAAAATCAAGTCCTTGGCCCGCTTTAGGAATCGTATTACAGTTTTCTTGTCACGCGTCTTCCACCCCGCTGAGAATTTTCTCATGTCCCCTAGTGGGTGGAACCGCTCTAGCTGAGCGTATTCACGTGGAAAGACGCTCTGTATTAAGTCTTGTCAAAGAGTCTGGATTCAGAAGGCCAGTTTTTGATGCACTGTTTCATGGAACTTTAATCTACGTTTTGTAAGATTCTTATTTGGAAAACTTAGTTGGAGCGCGTGAGTCCAATAGTTTACGCTGCCTTTGAGAATGCTCAAGTACCAGGTGATGCTGCCCCCTGTGCGAGCTCTGTGAATATACCCACTGTGATGGTTAATATTGTCATCTCAGCCGTCTCTAGGAGACAAAACTCTGGTGCGTCTGTAAGGGAGTTTCTGGATTGGGTTAACGGAGTGGAAAGACCCACTTCAGCTGTAGGAAGTTAAGGTTACCAGGCCTAGAGACAGCCAACCTGGTGCCTGCCTGGCGTCAGAGGTCCTGATCATGCCTAGCCAATGGGGCGACCATGCGATGCTAACCAATCAGGATGCAGCCTGGGTGCTGGGAGGCGGGTCTATAAGACTCTGCTGGCCCTCTTTGACTCTCCACACTACGTCACTGATGCCACGCCTTCTCATGCCCACTCCCGAGGGCGCTGTAAGAACCCAGCTAAGCTCAACCACGGGCAACACTGTGCCGTGGACTGGGCCCTAGACTGGATGAAGAAGGAGAAAGTGGGCTGAGCACATCTCTCTGTGCTTCCTGCCTCAGATGCCACGCAGCAAGTGGCCTCCTATCCTGACACCATGCCCTCCCCACCATGACAGGCTCTACTCTCAAACCACAAACAAAAGCAAACCCTCCCTTCCATATTAGCCCTTTCCAGGCGTTATGTCACGGCCACCAGAGAAGTCACGGGTACACCGCCTTTGAGCACATTCTCCCGTGACGTTCTGATTCTTCAGTGCTCCGTGCCAGCCTGGGTCTGCCCTGCTCAACCCGGCAGAAACAGAAGTGTTTCCTCTTGATTACCTCGGTGGCATGGTTTGTTCGCTTTGGTCAAATTCATAGTAGGTAAAAATCACAAGACCATACTGGAAGACTAAATCTAAGAAGATCCCACCAATGTCACTTTGCGGCCCCAGAGAAAACCTGTGACACATAAGTTAATGAAACATGCCCACTGCTGTTCTGCATTAGCAAAAGACCGACTTAAGTCGTCGAAGGAAGCCGACCAGCCTTTTTCAAAAACAACACAACACGGAGAATTCCTGCAACCTTCCAGTGAGGCCTTCTTTGCTCAGGAGGGTTCACCAGGCTTTGTAGCCAGGGCCGGTGACTGACGGTAGCTGCTGCCCCCTAGTGTAAGGTTACTGGCTACTGCAGGCCCTGAGTTCTTGACTCACCCAAGGAGCCTTCCTGGTAAAAGAAAGGGAAGGGGGGGGGGCAGATAATAAAAACGATTGAGACATTTGCAACGTTAGTCTTTCAGAATGGGTCACAGGGGGATCAGAAGCACCAGACTGCAGGAGGAAGATAAGCTAATCACAGGCCTTTAAAACAGCCGTGCAGGTTAACAGAGGTGTTGGCCTGTCTTCAGGGTTGACTGCCAAAGCCCTGGGGAGGAAATGACTGCTCAAGGTTACATCCTGGCTGAAGTCAGTCTAGACCCGGGAGTCATTCGCGGCTCAGCTTTATCCACCTCATTTTCTTTTGCCGTTTTCGCAGTGTGTGGTGTGTGCACGTGCACCTTTGTGTGTGAATGTTTGTTGTGGACACGTGTGTGTGAGTGGTGGATGTGTGTATGTGTGGGACTCTGTGTGTGTGAGCTCTCGTGTGTGTTCATGTGTGTGTGTGTGTGTGCATGTGTGCACAGGTAGGTTCCTGTTGAGGTCCAACATTTCTCTCAGAGGGACTAAGTAAAGTAGACTTGGGGTACAGATTCAGAAAGAAGAAAAAGCAGATGGGCGGCAACACAGGCTACAGTAAGGGTTTCTGAAGATACGTAGAGTGAAATTAGAATATTTATATCCATAGCAGAACTTCTCCCAATATGGTTCTTGATGTAAATTTAAAAAAATTAAGTGAACTTTAGAGCATGAAGACAGCTCTTAAGCTTTAAGACAACAGGAAACTGTGCTCCTGGACGTATGGAGACAGCCTGCACCCTGACAAGCCAGGTTCAGCTGTGGAAACTGTGCTCCTGCACCCTGACAAGCCAGGCTCAGCTGTGGAAACTGTTGGTTCTCAGTGAATCAGTTAAAACAGTCAGGTTAGTTGTGAGAAGCAGGAAAAGGATGTGCCCATCTGGCACAGTGGGAAGGGGGGTTCAGTGGCTCCCTTCCCAAGCCCATTTTCAGGGTCTTGATTTAAGGTTGCATTTTAAGCAGAGGAGCAGGGTTGTGCCCAAACAAGCAGCTCTGGCCAAGGTGTGGTGCCCCTACTTCTGTTTTTTTTTTTTTTTTTTTTTTTTGGTTTTTCGAGACAGGGTTTCTCTGTGGTTTTGGAGGCGCCCCTACTTCTGACCCACCATTCTCTTCTCTGTAAGGCAGTTGAACCAATTGTGAATCTTCTTTTCTGAAAAGTTTCCCTTCCAGCTGGCCCAGGGTCTAGTCTTTCTCTTCTCCCAGCTTGAGAATACTGGGGGAATTCTAATTTCTTGGGGTCCACTGATTCTGTAGTCTGGTAGCCAAAGCAAGGGACACACGTGTGACTTTAGAATAACTTCAGCCCCGTCAGACTGGCTACAAACACAGTTAATATTTACCGAGCCACAAGATTGAACTCTTGGTCCCATGAAGGCTGAAGGGGTACCCACCCAATCTTGGGGACTTCTAGGTTCAAACAACCAAAATAGAGCCTTCCTGCAGAGGGCATCAGATGACCAGGTAGTGACAAATCTGTGGCCAGCCCTGCAACGGAAAGTCCTGCAGAGGGCATCGGATGGCCAGGCAGTGGTACCCTGTGGCCAGCCCTGCAATGGAAAGTCCTGCAGAGGGCATCAGATGGCCAGGCAGTGACACCCTGTGGTCCTGCAGTGGGAAATCCAGGGAAGGAGCTCTATTGAATAGATTCAACTGTGGCAGTTGAAGATCAAGGAAGGACTTGCTTGCCTCTTCCTGCAAGTTCCCAGCTCTTTCTACACACTTCTCTGTGTGACAGCAATCTGGACCTTCCAGGGTTGACAGACAGTTTGAGGAGAGGCTGTGAGGTGTGTACACACTTGCAGTAAACAGAACAGACAAGGAAAATCACAATGGACTAAGCTAACATCTGGCACGTTGCATTGATGCTCTTATGAGGCAGAGAAGAGGAAATTAGAACTTTTATTTGGACAAGAATACTTATTCTTCGTAAGTCACGGTAGAGGTACTACCCTCAGAGTCTATCTCCCATGTATCTGGGGCAAAGATGGAAGCCCAAATAAGGAATGAGAGCTGATTCGCAAGTGAGTCTACTGAGAAATACAGATTCACTCATCTCCGACCTGAGTGTCTGGGTCTATCGTTTACGTCAGATATGAGGTAGGTAAAAGAAGAGAGGTCAGACCCTTGGAGATGCTGACGTCTGGTCCTCCCTGTGAGGCAAGGCCATGGGATCAGAGGCCACGCAGGATCTTCTGTGACGGGCAGACGACTGGGGAATAGGTGAGGTCAGTGAGCACCGGAAAAGAAGTACCAGGCATGCGGGTGAAAAGGGCCAGCCTTCTCATCTCCCCGCCACGTCTCCTCGTATCCTCTCCCACTGAGCTACCCCCAGGAAACCACAGTCAGGGAGAGAGGAGCACCATGGTGTGCTGTGGACCACTGAGGACACACATCTGTCCTGGGCAGTGGCTCGTTCTCTCATTTGTAGCAGACAGCACCCATCTGTCTGTCTGTCTTTTAATACAACCAGCATCTCTCAGAGGCTCGTGTCAAACCCATGCCTGGAAACAGGGAGGAAGGCAGCATGAAGGCTGCCCTGGTATCTTTCCTGGGGGGTGATGGATGTCAAAAGAACAGGCCAATCACGGGCAGGCTGTGACAGAGCATGGAAGGGTAGAGGCTGCTGTTTGCACGTGATGGGGGGACTGAACTGAAATGGGGGGAGAGGCAGTAGTAGTTTTAGGAAAAGTCAGTAGGGTTGGCATAGGCACTGGGGATGTACAGTCCACTCCTTGTGAGGTGGGTGTTCGGGAGACAGGCAGTTTCCTGACCAGGTGACCCTGCAGTTATGCCTATATACGTGTGTGCATAACACTTACATACATAAAATTAAAAACATGTATTTTTTTAAAGTTGGCCACCTTATTGCATCTGTTTCGCAAGAGCCATGTGACATTAGCAGTAATTTTCTCTGGGCCTCAGTTTCTACTTTTATTAAATGAAGAGCTAAGATTTTCTATCTATTTCTATACCTACCTGTCTGTCTGTCTGTCTACTTGTCTGTCTGTCTGTGCAGGGTCTCACTCTGCAGCCCATGCTAACCTCAGACTCGGCAGCTCTCCTGTGCCGTATTGTAATGACTGGGTGCTAACAGACTGCTTTCTGCACATTTCCCCCCCTAAAAAACCACTCTCACATTAGCTTATTTTGCACAGGGGCCCTGGCACACATGTGGAAGTACGGAGAGCCACTTCTCTATTCCCACCATGTGGATTCCTGGGATCGAGTGCAGGTTGTCCAGCTTGGTAACAAGTGCCTTTCCCGGTGACTTGCCCTCCCCAAAACACTCTCCAGACTATGCCCAGCCTTCCGTCTGAAGCCCCGCTCGCCTCAGGCACAGAGAGGCGCCACTAGTTCTTGCTTAGAGCTGCTCTGCTGAGCCACTGTTGAAGTCCTGGTCCCAAGAGAGCATTCTGTAGAGCCTTTTAAATACGCACGCGCCCACAGCTCCTTCCCTAGCTCACCCACCTCTGGCCAGTTCTGCTTACATGGTACCTTGTTAGAGGATTCTTCAGTGACACACGCTGGCAGCCAGAAGTCTTCCTTGCATATGAACGTGACCATGTCATATCCAAGCTTGAAGTGTCAATGACAATTGGGATACAGCCAGTGTCTGTTACTTAAAGGGTTTATGTGGGCCCAAGTTCAGATTTTGAGGGGCTGTCGTTCATCATGGTGGGGAGGGCATGTGGCATGTGGCTCTGTGGCAGTGGGTGTGTACACCCGATGACTGCTCCAATCCCAGTGGACCAAGCAAAAGGAAGTGAGCCATCTGTCCTGTACCTCCCAGGCCCCACCCTAGTGCCCATTTCTCCCAGCTAGGTTCCGTGTCCCAAAGGTTGTATAATGTCTTCTAAAACAGGACCACATGTCCAAACACATGCTGGGTGCGTTTCAAATCCACACTCTTCCCATGGCAACCATGGCTCATGACCGTGATGCCTGTCTACCCTCTATGTCCTCCTGCTCCTCCCCCTAGCCACAGCTGCCTGGCCTCCAGAGTTCTACCCCACCCTGGGTCACAGGTCTTCCATTTTCTATCACCTTCTCAGGCGTTCTCTGTTGCTTGAGCTGGTGGGAAACCCTTCCACCATGGTTTCATGACACTCTACCTACCCTTAGCCCTTTAATTGAGCTTACCACGTGAAGTGAGGCTGCCACTCACCTTGAGGTGGGGGAGCCACGGTAATTCAGTCCGTAAGCAGTGCTCACTAAATAAACTCTCCACTGGCATCTCCTAACGTGCTCTGCCTGAAGAATGTGCACAGCCAGAGAGGAACTGTGTTGCTGGGGAACACTGTTCTCCAGCCATTAGCACATGCTGAAGAGGGGACAGGATGGGTCATTAGGTCTAAAGCCTAACTAGGGGACAGAATTCTTTGGTTAAGTTTTCTCATTTTCTCTGCTTTTGTAACACAGTTTTACTCATGCATTTTTTTTCAACCTAGGTTTCGCCTCTACCTTTTATAAACGATTCCTCCAAAGGTGGATACACTGTACATTGGGGGTGGGCAAGGTGTAGATACTGTCCTCTGTGAGCTCCGGCAATGTTACCAGGGACACAGAAAGTGCTCTGGGCACCGGAAGAGCTGATTTCAGCTACTTATTCACTGTGGCTTTTGAGCAGTTCCTGGGGTGGCTGCGACATCAACCTTTACTCGGGCTGCAACTGCATGTCCCATGGCCACCGCAGGGTTTGTGTTGATGTCTTAAAGCTGGAAATACAAACCTGCGAGCATCTTAGTTTCATGGCTGAAATGGGGGGGGGGGATTAGTCTCTTTTAAGTCTACTTTAATGAAGCAGCCTCCCTTTTCTTTCCTGTGTGTGTAGAGTGCACGCAGGTGCACATATCCTTGTGCAGGTGCACGCTTCTGTTGGGAGGTCAGAGGTCAACCACTGTTCTCAGTTACCATCTTAGTTGTTAGGCAGGGTTTTCCATGGAACTTGGGCACGTTATTTCAGCTTGGTTGGCTGGCCAACGAGCCCAGGATCCACTTGTCTTTGATCTCAGCACTGAGTTCTGGTGTGTGCTGTGTGTCACGTGGGTGCTGAGGGGTTGAACTCAGGGCTCATGCCTGCACAGCAGGTTCTTCACTACCGAGCCATCTCCTCAGCCTAGTTGCTACCTTCTAGGCAGACGATAGTTCTTTAGGTTAACACTGCATTTAGAAAAAATATCATTTTTTTATCACTGATTCATAGACCTACTTTGTCATCTTTCACAGGAAACAAAACTATATCTTGAAGTATTAAGCATATAAGAAAGTAAACAACAATTGTACTGCCCCAATGAATCTTGAAAATTTATTATTTGGGAGAATATCAGTATTGATCTTTTGCTTTATAGCTCATGATAATAATCAGAAAATATACATTTTGAAATGAAGTCAAAAGAAAATAATTACATATAATACATATTACAGATTTCTTATTTATACATCAGCAAAGCGGTACTAAAAGCATGTTCATGGCCCACAGTCAGCGAACATGGACACTTTCTTTCTAAAGGTGCAGCAACACAAACCCTTCTGGGTCAGTGACAAGACACTGATCAGGACATGGACGGGCTCTCACCAGGGCTGCTGTAAACCTGTATTTCCACTCTCCCCTCCCCCCACATATACGCATCTATTTATTGCCTTGTAGAGTTCTGCTGGTTTAATACGCTAAAGAGCCATCCGCAGCCATGTGGTTTCTAAAAACATATAAAATGCACGGGAAGGCGCTCTCGCGGCTCTGGCGCTGCCACTGACCTGGCGTCCAAGGTGCACGGGAAGTGTGAAGCAGCAATACTGAGTAAATACTGATGGCCGTGACCCTGACCAGCGACAGCCTTCTCCTGGAACACAGCCACAGCAGACAGGACGCACATGCAACTTAAAGACACTGACATGTTACCAAAGGAATATGTAGGAGCTAGCTTCACCGCAGACTAGTCAAGACAGGCTGTGTTAGAGAGGGATGCAGAGCGTCACTTTGTAGATATATATATAAAAGTTAAGGCCTACTTTGTCGAAGGCAACGTCCAACGCTAACTGCTGCCCCAGTGCGTGCCTGAAATCAGCCCTGTCTTCTCTCCATACTATTCCTTCAGCGTGTCAGTCCTCACTTGGGAAGGTCTCCCTGGCACAGCATCCTTGTCTCGGACCAAGACTGTGTGAGCGTAGGACTGCACTTGGTCTTGGCTGTGGGAGCAGTGTAGATCTATGGGTCTGGGCCACCACACTCACCACGAGCTGTGTCTACCTTACATGCCAGGCTGGAATCGGCTCTGTTTAAACTGACTTCAACTCTAGGAGCTGCTGAGCTGCCTGCCCGCCGATAACTAAGTGGGCATTCAAAGGGCAGCTTCAGCACCATCTGAAGCCTCACATATAAAAAAAAGCCCTGTTAACTGAGACAAAAACGAACGTTAACAGCCAAAATATAAAGAAAATGACAAAACATACACACACACACACACACAAATGAGGTAACCCACTGTGGGTGATTCTCTGAGAACAAGGATGCTCTAGAGGTCAAACAGACCAATGATATTCAAATTATTCACTGGTCAGAATAAAACATATTACATATTTAATACCTGTAGAAAAAACCACATAATATAACCTGCAGTGCTAATTTAAAAGACACGAAAATTTGTGATCTAATTCATTATTTAGAACCTGGATATTTGTTTCCCCATATGCAAAATTTGACATTTGGTATTTTTTGAATCCCACTGCCCGCACCCCTCTGAAATGTGGCCACAGACAGGGCTCGAAAGCCGATGCGCTTGTAGTCACAGTAGGTAAAAACAGGCACAGTAGACTAAAATCTCTGTAGGGAAATTAGTTGTTTTCTCTAGCTAAAAAAGACTTAGAAAACATTTGACAGTGGTGTGCTTGGGGACAAAGCCCAGCTGCTCAGTCTGTCTGTGAACTCACATGGCCGCACTCCACCCGTCCGGGAGGCTGTCTGTGTGTATAGGTAGGCCCATGGAGGGCAGCTGGCAGCTTCGGAGCTGAGGTTGGTAGAGATGTAAAGTGTGGTACTCACTGGTGGAGAGCCAGGACTGTCGGGAGCTGGTGGGATGTGAAACCTTGGCAGTTCACAGAGCTGTGTACTGTGCTGTTCCACCAGGCGTGCCAAGGAATCGTGCAGGTCCTTCCCTTTCCTTCTGAGATAGGGCCTCAAACTAGACTCCAAGCTCTTCTAGAACTTTCCACAGAGCTTAGGACAGCCTGGGTCTTGTGGCAATTCTCCTGCCTCGGTCTCCTGAGTGTTGGGATTATGTCATGAGCCACTGTGCCCAGCTTTGTCTTTGATTTCTCATTAACATTTATCCATTTGTGTAATGTTTACCTTTGTGGTCAAGGTTTAATGGACAGAATAAGGCATGGGCTGGGCGTCATGAGTCACCACTGTCACAAAAAGATACAAATCTCTTGGATTATATTTTTAAATATATATAGATATGAAACAATTGTTACAAATCTGGATCAAATGTGTACAGGCTGCGGTTCCTTCTCAAGTCCTCTGCAGAGCAGTAATGGCAAGATCAACTTGGTAAGTCCGAGGACCCAAAGACATCAGGTTGAGGTCTGATATTTATGTATTTATGTGGGTAGGGGCGACATTCATGGCTTTCAGTTCTCAAGAAGTGTCTATTACTTCACAGCCATTCTTAAATCTTCTCGCTGGAAACCTAAACAAAGCTGTGTGCTCGGCTTCACTAAACACCGGTAAACCAAAAGTAGCCCGGATGTGTTCACACATCCAGAGTCGCCCTTAGCGACACCAGGCGTTCCCTACTAATCCACTTTTATTTTACTGCATGTAAGTAGTACAGGGCGTGCATTCTCTTTAGAATTAAAAACTACTTCACGTTTCAGACCGAAATCTTAGTTGCCTCGTGCCACATGTGCTCCGAGAGAATGGAAACGGCTGGAAGGCTGACATGTGTCTAAATATTACTTGTGACTGCAGCTAAGTCACTGCGCGTGAGAAAAGTATTGACTCTCTTTTTTTTGGCTTAATACACAAAATGATACAAATATAAGACTAATATCCTATAAAGTCAAACTTAAAAATAAAAACAATCTCTGAATTTAACTTTATTTCCTTGGTAAAAAAATACCCGACCGCGGTGTTGCCGAGGTGTGGCTGGGTGACTAGAGAAAGTACGCGGTCACACTTACATCACGGCAAACGGCACCTACCCCTGCTGGCACAGCACGGACTACACAGAGGAAGTGGGTTGCTCTGAAATGTATCCCATGATTCCCAAAGTACGGCATCCCCATCTTCAGGGCTCTCTCCTCCTCACATCATGGGAGCGTAAGACAGGAAGACCTTAGCGTGTACCAGGAAACCCATGGGCAGCCATCAGCTGACCTGCTGGCAGTCTGTGACCACAAGCATTTTATATGAACAGTTACCCCATTAAAGCTGTTTCTGTGATGGTATATGGTAATTTACATTAGGAAATACTGTAAAGAAACGCTCAGCTTCAAGGCCAGAGAGAAAGCTCAACTCTCTCCCTAAAGCGGGGGTGGGGAGAAGCCCCAGCATTAACTGCAGCTGGCTGCACTTGGAGTCAGTCTGGACAGTGAGCGTCCCAGGAGGCCGCGTAGCTATGCATGAGCAAAGCTCGGACGGAATCTGCCAACATGCACAGTTAGAAGCCCACAACAGTTAACATAATTAAGTCACAGGATAAGGATTAATAAAATATTAAACAGCAACATTCATACATCAATCAGTTACATGGAATAAATTAAACTAAACAGTTACATAACTTTACTCTTTAATTCAGGGTTTATTCATGTATAAACATAGGCTAATACTTTTCTAATGTCCTCAGAATACTACAAATAAAAACGAAGGCTTTGCATGTCAGCTGCTAGACAGCACGTCAATACTGCAAGTGTGAACAGCTCCGTGTCCGGCGTCAGTGCACAGGGCTCAAGTGGTCTGCAATTGGAGAGGGTAGAGTGGCCTGGGACAGACCCTCGTTCAGTTGGCACACACTGAAGGATTTTACTGTCCTCGGTACCTTGGCTGGACCTTTCCCCTGAAGACAATGTTATACATAGATGCCTTCAGGATTAAATCCAGAGGAGATGGGGTTCTGCAGAATACGGAGATTACTGGGGAGCTGCCGTGAAGAACCAGGTCGCTTCAGGGACCCAGACTGGAATGGCGCTTCTAAACAGGGAACAGACAGTCATCTGGTGAAATGGCTAACCAGAAAACTTAGTAACTTCCCACCCCAAAGAATTACAGAGAGAAGGCCACACTGCAGCCAGAAGCAGGGGAAGAAGGCAGGAACTGGGAAGGTGAGGGCAGGGACTGGGAAGGAGAAGGCAGGAGATCTGGGAAGGAGAAGGCAGGAGATCTGGGAAGGAGAAGGCAGGGACTGGGAAGGAGAAGGCAGGAACTCTGGCCAGGAGCTTGCTCCCAAAGTCTAGTGGGCTTTGCTCTGCAGCTTCTCCCAGTTGCTGGGACCACAGCACACAGATGGGAAGTTCCAATTACAGAACAGATGAAAAACAGAGACTCAGGAGAGAAGGGGGAGTCAGGAGAAGTTAGGATGCAAATTAACATGACCCATATTCATATTCATATTTATACTGCGGTAAACAGGTCCATACAGAAGCAGTTTAAAATAAACCATATGTCCATCCAAATAAACAGATCCCGCAGAAACAAGAAGGACATCACTGTAGTGACTTCAGGGAGGACAGAGGAAGGCCTTACCTGTCTCTAGGTCTGCCTGGGAGGCCTCTATTTCAGTGGGCTCAGCTGGCAGCACGGTGACCTTCGTCCCTGTCTGCTGGATGAACTGCTGGAGGTTGACTTGCCGCAGCTCTTTGGTCAACTGCTCCAGCTCCTGCTCCTTGTCCTGGTTGGAAAACACCAGCTATTCTGTAAGGTGCTGTGTGGGTGGGGCTGCCTTGCTGCCGCAGGGGTGGGAGGGGCTGAGGGATGGGGCCTGCTTTCAGGACTCATTTGACACTCTGGGTTCTGTGCACAGGGTGGCTAAAGAGAGTTCTGCTCATCCTCCTAGAGAGGAGGCGTCCCTTCTGGATGTGGCCACACACTCGTGTAAAATAAATGTACGGCGTTAGTCTGCCATCAAAAGTACTGTTTCTACACATCTCAGTGCTACACCAGTCTTGCTGATCTTGTGACAAATGCCCTCCTACGCACTTTATGACCGTCCGCACATTAAGAGCAATTTGGCTCACAAGAGCTAGAGCCCTTTGATGAGGTGTTCGAGCTCAATCTGCTAACTCTTATTATAGCAGGAAGCGAGCAAGACTCTCATGAACTTCTCAGTCTATAAGGTTCCTAGGTCCACGAGAGAGCCTGGGCTGCAGAGCCACAGCTGGGTCTGTCTTAAGCTTCCCCTTACACGGATGAGGTATCCTGCTCAGAGATAGCCTTACCTGTAAGCGCTTGGTAGCCTGCCCCAGAGACCTCTCCACGGCTCGGATGCCGTTCTCCAGCCTCAGGCTCTGCTGTCCTTGAAGGTCCATCTCCCCCTTGACCTTTTCAATCTTCCCTTTCACCTCCTCCTCATTGACCTGTGCCTCCTGAACCTCCCGGTGCAGCTTCTCGGCTTCGAGGCCGCTCTCCATGGTGTGGATCTGCGCCAGGCAGTCCTTCAGTTTGCTGTCACAGTCAGTGACTCTCTGCCGTATCCCCTCAAGCTGCTCCTGCAGCTGCTTTTCATTTTCCTGTTCGATCTGCAGCTCATTTTCCCAGAATTCCTCCTCCTCGATCTCCACCTCATTCCTCCTGATCTTCTGCTCCAGGCGGACAATCTCCTCTTCCAGGCTGCAGTTGTACTTCTGCTCCCAGAATCGTATTTCGAGCTCGCTGGACTCCAGCTGCTGCTCGAGGGCCTGCAGCTTCTCTGTCTGGAGCCGGATCAGCCGCTTCAGCTCCTCCGCGGTGCTTCTGCAGCTGCTCAGCACCTTCTGCCGAAACTCAGTTTCCTTCCCTTTCCCAAAAATGTCCATCAGTCCTTTGGCACCTCCTGTGAAGGTTAGTGATTTCCTTTTAGGTTCTCTTCTTTTGATCGACTTGTCCACCTGAGGCCGCAGTTTGGCTAAGGGGGGCAAGCTCTGTCGGTACAAAGTTCTTTCAGGAATCCGGGCCACACTGTCTGAGGTGGGTCGCTCACTGAGAGATGGCCCAGTCCGACGCAAGATGAGCTGTACGTCGTTAGCATACTGCCCCCACTTGTTCAAGGATATGATGGGGTTTTCATGTGGTGCCAAGTGCCTTTCCGTATCTCTCCATTTTTCTATTAGGGTGTACCTTCCGGTTCGACCTGGAAAGGACCAGAATATTCTGTCATAGTGGGACAGAAGTGATAAATGGCGCAACAGACAAAACTGACAGCTGCTCTAGGTCAGCACGGAAATGCCAGCGCTGAGAGTCCAGGCGCCTCTGGCAGCTGACGGACAGCATGGTGTTCAGATCTCAACTGTGAGTGAGGACCCTCTGAGTTGCTGGGAAGTTCACGTTCTATTCCCCTGACTAAGAATTTTATACTCTGGTCAGACATCTAAGCGCTCAGGACTTCTGGGGCAAGACTGAACAAAGGGAAGCGCTGGGAATGCTTCCCAGCAGCCAAGAGGGAAGGTCCCAGAAGTTAAAGCCGCACAGATTCTCACTGTGTCAGCCTTGACAAGACAGACCCAGGGTTAGTGGAGAACCAGCCCCAGCTCACAGCAGTACCCAGGTCTTGGGGCTCCCCAGCACTCAGCTGGCCTATAGCTCATACAACTTTAGCTGCCCAGTGAAGCTGCCCCTTCCTAATAACTTCCTGTAAAATGGAGTCTGAAGATAAGTCTGGTTTAATGTTGATAAGAATAGTTTCAAAGGTTCTTCAAAAAACCCCAAAATTTAGATTTTATTGTTAGAGACAAAACAGTAAAATCATTTAAATAAAAAATATGCTTTATCCACTAATTACAGGATTGAAGTAAACTTTCAAAAGACAACATAGGGCCAGAATGAGGGCTCAATGGGTAAAGATGCTTGTCACCAAGCCTGGTGACCCTGGGCACACACAAGGTGGAAACAAAGAGCTGATCCTGAAATGTTTCCGGCCTCCATGGTGTGGGAGGTCCTTCTGTCTGTGGGCTGCTTTTATTGGTTCATGAATAAAGAAGTTGCCTTTGGCCAATAACAGAATATAGCCAAGTTGGAAAAGTTGGAAGATATATCTATATGTCTGTATGTATATATATCTATATCTA
>JABTXL010003013.1:1872446-1885377 GCA_025134845.1 Neodon shergylaensis
TTCTGTGGTAGGCCTACAGTCTGAGGAGTCTACCTGTTCTGTGGTAGCCTACAGTCCAAGGATGTCTGCCTGCCTATTGTCTTGTGCTCTTTCTTGATTTTAAAAGAGAATGACAGGCTTAGGAGAAGTAATAAACATTGTTTTAATTAGGTGGTTATTTGGATTAGTTTTAAGTTTTATAAAACACTAAAATCTTTTCTTGTCCCTCATGCAGTCTCGTAACGCCTTACGACAACTCAGGCTACCTGTGCCTGGGGTGGACAAGTGAAGAGCACCAAGCCTCAAGGGCACAAAAGCACACTTTCTGTCAACTCTAACATAAAGAGACTCTGATTGTTAACTTCCCAGAATGCTGGCCCAGCCCTCCCCTATGATGCCAGCCAGCATGAGCTTGAACTGACTTCCCTGAGTTCCTCAAGCGTGGTGCCCTGTGAGATGTGAATGGCTAGGGCAGGCGTGGGAGGTTTACATGCCACAGAAATGAAGGCGCTGCAGCCCTGGACTTGCGCAGGTTCTGCAGCAGACTCCCTGAAGCCTTCATAGCTTGGCAAACACCATTAGATGCGCAGCTGCGTCATCATTCCAGAGAGCATTGAGGAATAGGAAACCAGAGGGTTCTGGCAAGACACAGCTCCTTTCTTGTTAGACGCCTGGCTCACCAGATACCCTATTCACCAGAAATAGCACTCCTGATATTCTTTCTTTGGACAAAATTATCAGACATTACGTACACCTTTGTTAAATTAAAGGTTCTGAATTGAAGCCTAGTTAATAACAATTTATTGTCCATTAAAAAATTCTCAATCTTGAGAAAGCTTTGGGTTTCACTGAAATCATCTCCTTCCCAAGAAACCTGCACGAGAAAGGATCCCTCAGGCTCAGGATGACGGCTCACGACATGATGGAGTCATTACCTCTAGACACACTATGGCCTAATAGTGGGATCCAGAGCTCACATCCTCTGTGACTGCAATGAGCAACTGTCCCCAGTGCCCCCTTCTGTGATCTCCCCTTCTAGGCACGCCATCTACGTTCCAGATCCCTACTTAACCTCTGGCACATGACCTCATATTTTCCTCTCAGGGAAGAAGGGTTTCACTTTGAACTTTCAATCATTAAGTTACTGCACTAAACACAAACACATGCACTTCCGCTATCAGGGACACTGCTGATCACACAGACTCATAGCGTCTCACTCTTGGAGCACAGGGCTCTGACCAGGGCTGGTGGGACCAGTCTTTGCAGTTTTGTTTTCACACATGGAGACGAAGACATGGCTTCTGTCAGGTTTGGGGCTACACTATATTCATCTCAGCTCCATTAAACACCACTGCATTATTTGTGAGCTCACCTAAGAACGAGTTTCCCCATCCTGATGTGGGAGTGTCATATATCAATCTGTTGATTTCATTGGTTAAGTAATAAAGGAACTGCTTGGCCCTCATAGGTTAAAACATAGGTGGGAGGAGTAAACAGAACAGAATGCTGGGAGGAAGAGGAAGTGAGCTCAGACTCGACAGCTCTGCTCTCTGGAGCAGAGGCCACGCTCCCCTCTCCCCTCTCCTGGGCAGACGCACGCGATGAAGCAAGCCGCCAGGTCAGACATGCTGAATCTTTCCTGGTAAGACCGGTGCTACACAGTT
This sequence comes from Neodon shergylaensis, assembly GCA_025134845.1. Taxonomy (NCBI): domain Eukaryota; kingdom Metazoa; phylum Chordata; class Mammalia; order Rodentia; family Cricetidae; genus Neodon; species Neodon shergylaensis. Next base: position 1,874,090 of record JABTXL010003013.1, read on the forward strand.
TATTAGAGATGGGTTGATTGGGATATCAGAATTAGCCAGTAAGAGCTAGAGCTAATGGGCCAAGCAGTGTTTAAAAGAATACAGTGTCCGTGTAATTATTTCGGGGCATAAGCTAGCAGGCGGCCGGGGTGCTGGGGACGCAGCCCCGCCACTCATATTTACATCACCATCCTCCCAGCAGAAGCCCCTAGCATAGCTCTCCAGGAACTGAAATCTGAAGTATCCTCTACACCTTCTGAAGTCAGATCCTGGCTTTATGCCCAGTCCCCAGACTTGACCACAGGGGAAATTGGAAGTCTACACCGAGCTGCATGTGGGTGAGTAGTTGTTAAAGTGATGGCGGAGAGTCTTTTGTTTTGTGTTAATTTTATTGGTTAAATAAAGAGACTGCCTTGGCCCTTTAATAGGACAGAAAATTAGGTAGGCGGAGTAGACAGAACAGAATGCTGGGAGAAAGAAGCCGAGTCAAGTGGTCGCCATGATTCTCCCACTCCAGACAGATGCAGGTTAAGATCTTTCCTGGTAAGCCAGCTCATGGTGCTACACAGAATATTAGAAATGGGTTAGATCAATATGTAAGAGCTAGCTAATAAGAGGTTAAAACTAATGGGCCAAGCAGTGTTTAAAAGAATACAGTTTCTGTGTAATTATTTCGGGTAAAGCTAGCTGGGTGGGAAGCAGCCCCGCCGCTCCCACTACTACATTAAAGTCTGAGTACCCAGAAAGAAAATGACTTGAGCGTCCTAGGTAGAATTTCGAATGGGAACAGTGACCCGGTGAAGCCCTCCGACAGCAGCAGCACACCCGAGGGCCTGTTTTTCTCACAAGGTTTCTATGTGTGCAATTCTGGCCTCTTAGGTTTTGGTAGAGTCTTTGGCTGAGCTACTTTGGACTCAGTAGGGTATGAAAATGGCTCGGAGAAGAAGTTTCTTTAGCTACAAACCATTGCTTGTAAAGAAGCCTTCTGTGATCAAGTATCTATGTGTGTGGAGGCATCTCACAAGAGCAGGCGTGGGTGACTGGTGTTCTGACAGTCACCTGAGGACAGGACAGGAGCAGCACAGCAGGAAGTCTTAGCTGCTGCAAATGGAACGCTGGCCCTCTCACTTTTCAGCTCCTGAACTGGCAGAAAGCAGTCTTCCTCTGGCTGGCTTGCTGTTGTACTGGTTTGTATTTTCATTGTTGGTTTCCCTGGATGAACTGCCCCACCCTCAGGCACAGCAATGAGCTGTCTAGAGCCTAATGTAACTGATGGAGAAAAATACACCAGACAGAAGACACTCAGTGTAAATGGAACAGAATGTGGACTGAGTGTTTTCACTACAGCATCTGAAACAGGCGCAGACTGCCGCTGACTAGACGAGGGTCACGTAGACCTCACAGAGGGCAGGCATTGTGCTGTGCATGCAGAGACAGCATCTCTGTGACAATGACAAAGCAAACTTAACTCCTGGGACAGGAGGAGCAAGCACAGAAGGAGCTTATGGCCAAGGCTGGGTCTTTAACACAAGATAAAGGTTCTAATGTCTCACAATAGAGAAAAAGGAGAACTTGTATTAAATGTAAATCAGCAATTTGTCATGGGGGAAGAAAGTCTGTTACTAATATTTTCACTACCATGACAGGAAACCTGCAGCAAGCAACTTAAGGGAGTAAGGATTTACTTCGACTCAGTCTAGCTCCCTCGTGGAGGAGAAGACATGGAGGCTTCATGGTAGCTCATGTGTGAGGGAGGCAGTCTGCTAACATCTCAGTGGATCGGGAACTCTATCTAGGGTAAAATGGAGCTGGTATATAGTCCTTAAACCCTACTCAGACGGCCCCACAGCTGCTTGCTAGGTCTCATGTCAGAGGCTGCATAATCTCTCAGAACCAAGAGTTCAGACACACAGGCCTGTAGGGACCACACTTCACATTCACACTACAGAAATGCCTGTAAAGCCCCCCCCCCCCGAAAGATGGGCTAGAGGCTGCAATCCATGCCTGCATATAAAAGGGAAGTGTGTCCCAGCCCTTGCAGGCGTGGAGGCCCCTAGAAATGGTAAGGACCACAGTTCTGCTTGGGGGGTTCAGCTCTGCCCACTGTGAGGCAGGTCTTCCCTGCCTTTCCCCACCTCTACAGTCAGGCTCTAGAGCCCAGGATGATTGATTAATATGGTCAAGCAGTACAAGCTCAAGTGATTCCTGTACATAGAAATGAAAATGCTTCCAAAAATTAGAAACTTCTATTATACAGAAAGTCATTAGCAATAAAACATCTTGGAAAAATAAGACTGATGGAGGTGGGTCTTGTATCTTATCTGTTGCTTTCATTGGTTAACTAATAAAGAAACTGCCTAGGCCCATTTGATAGGCCAACCCTTAGATGGGTGGAGTAAACAGAACAGGATTGGGGGAGAAAGGAGCTGAGTCAGAGAGTCGCCATGATGCTCCCACTCCAGCCAGACGCAGGTTAAGATCCTCCCTGGTAAGCGCACCTCGTGGTGTTACAGGGATACTAGAAATGGGTTAGATCGATATGTAAGAGCTAGCCAATAAGAGGCTACAGATAACGGGCCAGGCAGTGTTTAAATGAATACAGTTTCTGTGTAATTATTTCGGGTACAAAGCTAGCCATGTGGGCGGCCGGGTGCCGGGGGCACAGCCCAGCCGCCCCTGTTACTACAGAGTGGCACCCAACGTGCTAATGAACTCCACGTAAAACCTGAGAGGGTTTAAAAAGGATAAAGAGAGAATTTAAGACAACTTTTTGCTGTTTCTGGGTTGCTTGCCGCAAAGAAATTGTCCTAACTCGGCAGCAGGAAAAAACTGGCTGTTTTAAAATGCCGGCTTTCTGGGCTGTGCCGCCATTGCGATCTCTGTCTGGCTCAGGCGGGAGACAGCGCTTTTAAATAGAGCATTTGAAATAAAGCTCTAAGGCTTGCTTGGCGCCAATGTGGACTTGCTGTGTGCCTGGAACTGTGCTCAGCTCAGGGGCACCAAAAGGCTCTGAGGCAGGAGCGGCTGCTCCATGCTAAACTGTGCTGACCTCAGGCAGGAACTACCGTAATTACTGTGATAACAGCGCAGTTAAGGTTTAGACTGGGCAGGACACAGGCAGTACCGTATTTCTTGTACATGGTGCAACTTAAGTTTTTAAGAACTGCTTAACATTTTAAGAAATGCTCCTGGATATTAAAAAAATGTTACAGATTCACAATAAAACAGATTCACACATAAAAGACCACACTGTTGGATGAATGTACGTAGGCTTGAGAGAGAAAATAAAAAGAATATAAAGAATAAAGTTAATGGTTTAAAAAAAAAAGGATAAAGTCTTTAAAGAGACAGAGTACAGATAGTTATAGATTAAAAAAAATAAAGAAAAATAAGCCACGTAAAAATGGAAAATTCACAGAGAGTCTGGATTCTTTGTATTATTGTGTTTTCTTTAAAATTTTTGACTATGAAGGAGCTAAGTACAGAGAGACATTTCATTATATGGGCTGCTAAGCTGAACCTGCACATATGTTCTAAAGGTATCTTGACTTCAGAATTTGGATCTAAGGTTATGATGCTTTGGAAAAGTCCTTCTTTTGTTTTCACAGAGGATGAGACTCTATGGATTTCTTCTATTCCGATTTGGTATGATAGACCTCGCACTCCTGAAAGGTTGCTGTGAACACCCTCAAAAAAATTTACTTCACTCAACTGCCAACTGAGATGAATCTAGCACACAGGTTATACCATTAAAGACCTAATTAACGACGCCCCCATTCAGCAGAAAGCAGTTTGGAGAGAAAAAACTGCGCCCATGTTCCCAAATACTGTTTATAAATGCTCTTTTACATTTAAAGGGGGATATGATATAGATATGAATAATTTGCATTGGTATGGATTTTAAGGTCAATTTTGTTATATGTATATGTATTTCTGATCTTGATTAAGATATTGTGATTGCGTGGTTCATTTTAAAATGTAATGTATAATTAGGAAATATAGGTTGTTAATGGATAATAGTCAAGCTTGTAGTCATGTTAGTTAGATTTTCTAGATATATAGAGATATATTTTAGTTAGATAGGCATTCTTCATATCTTTCAAAGACTGCAGAATATGGCATTTAAATGTTTTAATAACTTAGGGCTTTTTATGACTATGAGACACGTCTGCTCCTGGCAGCACCAATCTACTTCGAGAGGAAGATGGGCATCGAAGAGGATCCTTATGGAGTTTGATAGCCATTTGGGCAAGAAACTGCTCTTGCCTGGACTGATGCATAAACTGGACACAAAGAACCTGCAGAAAGAGGACTGCTGAACTTGCCAAAAGGTGAGATGGTCTTTCGGGGTTCCTGATTCATAAAAGAGTCTGCGAGACATTCTGCAGGACACAGCAGATAGTGACTGAACTGTCTTTGAATTTTCCTGCTTCATGGAAATGTCTCTGAATATTATGGGCCTGAAGGCCGAAGATGGATGCCCCAATGGTACAGAGGAACTTTGGGTGACTGTCCAGGCAGCGAGATGTCTCTGTCATTTCTAGAGTTTTGGATTTCTTGTTTGCTTAAGTAATATTATTTCCTTCTGGAGTCTTTGATGGAGTTGAAGAATGGTTAGTAATAGTTATAGTTTTCCTTAGTTATGATAAGAGATAAAATAGATATAAATATTGTAACTGTAATTCTTACTTGATAACTGTTTTGTTATATGTAATTTTACTGTTAAAGTTAAAGCCTTTCTTTTTTGTTTAAACAGAAAAAGAGGAAATGATGGAGGTGGGTCTTGTATCTTATCTGTTGCTTTCATTGGTTAACTAATAAAGAAACTGCCTAGGCCCATTTGATAGGCCAACCCTTAGATGGGTGGAGTAAACAGAACAGGATTGGGGGAGAAAGGAGCTGAGTCAGAGAGTCGCCATGATGCTCCCACTCCAGCCAGACGCAGGTTAAGATCCTCCCTGGTAAGCGCACCTCGTGGTGTTACAGGGATACTAGAAATGGGTTAGATCGATATGTAAGAGCTAGCCAATAAGAGGCTACAGATAACGGGCCAGGCAGTGTTTAAATGAATACAGTTTCTGTGTAATTATTTCGGGTACAAAGCTAGCCATGTGGGCGGCCGGGTGCCGGGGACACAACCCCGCCGCTCCTTTTACTACATAAGACCACTTAAAATAAGGGACATTTTAGGTTACTGTATCATATATCTAAGAACAGTCAACAACTTTAAATTTTTTTTTCTTTTTTGGTTTTTTGAGACAGGATTTTTCTGTGTAACAACTCACTTTGTAGACCAGGCTGGACTCAAACTTATAATAGAGACCCACACCGCCTGCCTCTGCCTCCAAGTGCTGGGATTAAAGGCATGTGCCACCATGCCCAGCTTCAACCTAAGATTGTTTAAAGGATTACTATTTAAAATTTTGATCACATTTAGTATAAAACATTCTGAGTCAGATAAAGTTACTGGAATGAAAACACTAATTCTTCTACTAAAAAGTGTCTTTTTTTCTTAAACTTTAAAAAAGTTTCTATTACATTTAGTGTGTGTGCTGTAGGAACTCCTTCAGCCAGTGGCCTTCAAGTTACCAGCCCACTTGGGCGTGGCCTCTTACACTATGAATGCCTACAGAAAGCACACGCATGCTCTCTCCCTCCTGGCTTCTGGATTCCGTTCCTGTTCCCTGTTCATGCAGAGGACTGTGATCTGGGAGTCTACCCCTAAATAAATAACCCTTTCTTATATGCAATTCTGAGCTAGTGTGGGATTATTTTGTAACTTCCATCTTCGTGTGCGTGTGTGTGTCTGTGGGAGCACACAGGTGTGGAGGTCATAGGACAACTTGTAGGAAATGGTTCTCCTTTTTTACCAGAGGTCCGAGACTGACTCCGTTGGAAGGATGGCAGCAAGCTCCTTAACCTGCTGAGCCATCCTGATGGCTCCTTCCTTACACTTTCCCGTGAATGCAAGCAGTACCTAGGTTTTAATCTCATTTCTTACTTTGGCACTACAAAAGGTTTTTCTTTTTCCCACGCTCATCCTGGATAGTGTCCTGACACACTGACACACCCATTTTCCTAAGCCATATACGATTCTGATTCCATAGCTGCATTGAGATTAACTCCATACTGTTAACAAGCAGCTCCTCAATCAGGACCAAATGTTTCTTTCGGAAGCACAGTGCTTAAACAACCAAGGAGAGATGCTTCTCTGTGCGGAGCCTATGCTGAGCTGGGGAGACAGCGACTGGGACCCAAGGATGCTGCTCTATCCCGGGGGCTGGAGTTCCCATCCTTGTACCGTGTTAGGCGGCTTGCCAACACCCGCAGTCCAATGCCCTGTTCTGGCCTGCACACACATTTGTGCATATACTCAGTTCAACTGACAGACAGACAGAAAGGCACACAACACACAATTGTCTTTTAAATGGGTAAAATTTGCTTTTTAACTAGGATCTAAGGACAAATGCAGAATTTCTATATAATAACCATAATTCAAAAATGAGCAAAATCTTTATGTTTATCCATTTTGGAAGACAGGTGTATCGATAACTGAGAGTGGTCTCCAAAGTAGACTCTGTTGACTGGTCTCTTTCTACTACACTGACAAACTAAGCCTGTCATTATCCCCAACTACCTCTAACACCCTAAAGGACCACAGAACCGTCGTTAGACTAGCCTCTTTTCTGGCTGACAGAGAGCACTGCCACACCAAGCTCTCTGCGTGGGGCAGCGGGACAAGAAAGCAGCACAGTGGGCATAGCCCATAGTCTCCGTGTGAGCAGCACTGCAAGCGGTTCCCAACGTCCCTAGCTTTCTGGGGGTCAACTCTGACAGGAGTGCCGCTGTCCACACCACTTCCAGCACCTTGTCCATTCCTCTCCTCCTTTCTCCACATTCTAGCCGCGCTATCCCTACCCCTCAGATCACTGACCTAGCAATGACTGAATGCCCAGAGCAGATGGCTCTACCTGGTGAAGGGGTTTTTCATGGGGTAGGTCCTCTAGGCATAGGGAGGATGCTGGGGTAGTCTGATTTGTATTATTCCACAAGTCTGTCCTCTGGTGGCATCACTATGGAAGGTACCACAGTGGCAGAGCCAAGTGGATGGGAAGCAAGGGTCCCAGATGTGCTGAGAGTGCTTCAACAATGCTCTTTCCAGAAATAACCGGGGCGTGGTGGGATGGATACCTTGATTCGTTTTGAAGGCAACTCCATGGTGCCCCACCTCTCAAAGGTCCAAAGTCTCGGATCATAGGCAACTCTAGGAAGCAGGCTTCCAACACACACTCCTTTAGGGGACATGCAAATCACATCCAAAGGCCACGGTGGCTCAGAGTTCACTGAAACCAACTGGAAAAGAACCACGGCAATGTCCAGCACCACATGACACGGCTGTGTATATATTATAAAACAGTGCCCAGTAGAGATGCCAACGACATGGCTGTGTATATATTATAAAACAGTGCCCAGCAGAGGCAATGTCCAGCACCACGTGACACGGCTGTGTATATATTATAAAACAGTGCCCAGCAGAGATGCCAAGCAGGGTATTTCTCTCAAGAGTCAGGGATAGCGTATTGGCATAAGAAAGCCATACACGGCTGCTGCTTTCCCTACTGTTTGGCACAAAAGCCCTTAAATAAAAAAATATAAAAACAATGAACTTCTGGGACCTGTTTGTTGCAGTAGTTTATTAAAGGGAGCATGAAAAGCCATCTGTCCTGTAGTGTGCCTCTGTTGGGTCCCAGGATACTCTTAACCCCTAGAGACGGTGTGAGTGGGCAGCCTCTCCCACTGCGGCTTGTACCCCAAAGACCCTGTGGTGACAGCACGCGCTACCCATGTGCCACCGTAGAGTGCTCTTCCATTAATGAACAAATGTCAGGTACTTCTACTGAAAACCTGCGGAGAAGGCAGATTTAAGGACAACCCTGTGGCTGTTCTCCTTGAGCAGGGAACTCCTGGGCTTTTTATTACTCAGGACAAAAAGTCAACCTAAGGGCAATGTGCTCACGAACAGCAGGAGGAAGCACTAAGTCTTTCTGTGACAGAGTCTGACAGTCAACTCTGTCTGTCTGTCTGTCTGTCTCTAACCTTTCATCACCCATCTGAGTTTAATTCACGACATGAATTAAACAAGTAAGGAAACTGAGGCAGAGAGCACTTGGATGCTCACCCAGGCTGACCCTGCTAGGAAGTGGCAGGTTTGACAGTGCCAGTAAGCGCTTATGAAATAGGCATGTGTACCCACTAACACTGTTTCGGGAGAGATGTGCGCAGTTCTTGTGAGAGCCAGTTCTAACACTGATGTAGGAGAGTCTTTATCTATCTGTTGTTTCATTGGTTGATTAATAAAAAAAAACTGATTGGCCTGATAGGTCAGAACTTAGGTAGGCGGGAAAGACAGAACAGAATGCTGGGAGGAAGAAGGCAGTGAGGCAGACGCTATAGCTCTCCTCTCCAAGATGGACACAGGTTAAGATTCTTCCTGGTAAGACACCACCTCGTGGTGCTACACAGATTATTAGAAATGGGTTAATCAAGATGTGAGAATTAGCCAGTAAGAGGCTAGAGCTAATGGGCCAAGCAGTGTTTAAAAGAATACAGTTTGTGTGTTGTTATTTTGGGTGTAAAGCTAACCATGCGGGAACCGGGTGGGACGAAAAGCAGGCCTGCTCACCTCCTTACTACATAACACTAGCTCTGAAGGACGCTTCAGGGCCATGGCTGCTGCAGTCAGATGGATGGAACTCACAGCCAAAGGCTGGGAGGGAGGGAGTGATGCATGGCATGGGGTTTCTGGGGGAACAGTGCTTCCCAAAGCCACTCATCTCAGCTAAGCAGGGTGCACGTTAGGATCTGAGTACAAATACTACCTCACCCCAGAGTCTGACGGGCGAATGGCAGCATGGTAATAATGGCTGTTTGGATGGGAGAAGGCTGGAAATGGTATCCTAACAGTACACACAAGCTTAGTGGTTGATAAAAACTGGTCTTTAAAAGAAACATTTTTATTGAAGTATAACATATTAGAGAAAACTCAAGTATCCTAGGTAAGAATTTGGCAAAATGAATGCATCCACCTATGCACCTCCAAGACCAAGTGCCCTTCTAGACCTGGTCCTCTGCAAAGGCAACCACCACGACAGGTGTGAGCACACGGAAGTTCACGCAGTGTGTCTGTGAGCCTGGCTCATGCTGTAGAGCAGCAATGGCTTCCTCTACCTGCACTAGAGATGCTCGCGGTAATGGACCATGGAGTCTTTTCTTAGCACTGATGGGCACTTGGGCTTCCAGATCCAGATGACTCAAATGGACTGCTGTGGACCAAACTGCTGCACTGCAATTGCCTGCTAGCTCATCGCTGTCCACGCTGCCTCTGCTTGCACATCACTCTGTATACTATCACCACAGGAAACCCTTTTCCAAATACAGTCCTACTAAAGAGATTTCAGGTCTGCAGCTTCTTCAACTGTACTTCCCCCACCCCTGGAAATGTTTCTGATTTTTGGCCTCCTAATTTTCCACAAACCGAGTCCTTTGTCACAGTGACGACACAGGTGGACACAGCACCCACGTCTGTAGAACCGGACAGTAACCGCACAGATGGTGGCAAGGAGAAGCACAGGCACACTGAGGACTCTGAGTGGGAGGAGTCAAAGGTGTTCAGCATCAGAGCCCTTCCTCTGACTGCTCAGATTCCTTGGTGCTGCTAAGTCACACCGTTAGTCGACGCTATGGAGCATATAAACACCGCAGTGTGAACCTCAGAAATGACACCCAGGTGGCATCAAGACACGGATGCTACTCTCTCATGCGTACTCTGCAGCTTCCCAGAGTTTAAACAAAACAGTCACTGAAGCAGTCTCCCAGATATTGTTTTGTTTTTAACACTTAGGGAAATAGCCAAGCAATCATATTTATGGAAAGGAGATAGAAAAACAATTTAAAAACTTTGTCTAATACCACTTAGAAGTGAAAACATTAACCAGTATTGTATGAAATTGTCTCAGAAAAGATGTTCCATATCACATAATAAAGCTTTTCTCTCTTAAAATAAGTTCATCAAAACAGAGCGAAGGTCACTAGTGAAGCGGCCAGACTGGCTCTGCTTTACCTTAGGCGAAGGTAAAGCAGAAATAACCAAGGAGTGTGAGGAAATCTGAACAGAGGGAGCGACGGTGCCCAGCACGTGGGCAGCTGCTCTGAGGCACGGAGACAACGCAGAGAACCCATGCTGCATCCTGCCACTTCTCAGGGCCACAGGCTCCACATGCACTCTCCTCTCAGCTCGGTTCTCGTGTATGTGTGTGTGTGTGTGTGTGTGTGTGTGTGATCTACATGCACATACCATGGTGCATGTAGCAGTCAGAGACTTGTGGAAGTCAGTTCTCTTGCTCTACTATGTGGGTTCTGGGAACCGAACTCTGGCTCTCAGACTTGGTGGAAGGCGCTCTTATATGCAAAGTCATCTTCCCAGCCTTGACAAATTCTTAAGTTTCTGTATGTTTCTTTTTTAAGTGGAAAAAATATAAATTAAAATTATTTGACTGAAATTTATATTATTCCAGAAAAGATCCTTATTAAAGGTTATGCTCATAGCACATTCTGGGGAAAAGCTATCACATCCTTGTATTTTAGGTGATAAACATTGTATAGTGAGGTGGTACCATGGCCTAGCAGGACCTGAAATGTCCATCCAGGTGCCATAAATGTCCAGTGCTCAGAACCAATAGAGCATCACACCCCCCCACACACACGAAGTAAACAAACACAAAACAGCTGACATTTATCTTAAGACTAGACATTAAAATTTCCAAAACATGGGCTGGAGAGATGGCTCAGTAGTTAAGTGGTTAAGAAGACCTGGATTCAGTTCCCAGCCCCCACAGAGCAGCTCACAGCTGTCTGTGACTCTATTCCACCCTCACATAGGTACACAAGCAGGCAAAGCACCAATGCACATCAAAAAAAAAATCAAAACACAGTAGCCAGCAACTTCCTGTCTAAGATTCTGCACTAAATAAAATAGTAAATCAAGTTTTGGAAATTTTTATTTTGTAAGGGCGACAGGTAGTTCTGTAGAGCTGCACAGAAAACTTAGAACTGTGTACTTAAAAGAGAAAAATCAGACACAATACATCACTGTCTCAGCGCAGAGCGATGTCGTTGAGCCTCTTCTTCTTGCCCAGCTTTAAGACTGCACACGTACAACAGCTGCCCATCATGGGGCTCCAGCTAACTCACTAGCACCTCACTGCACACAACTGTGCTATGTGTGCACATGGAGGATATGTGTGCACACA
>JABTXL010003013.1:1885387-1898663 GCA_025134845.1 Neodon shergylaensis
GCACACAACTGTGCTATGTGTGCACATGGAGGATATGTGTGCACACACGCTCTCTACTTTCTTGTCTGCTGCGGGAACTAGAGGACAGTGTTTCTGTCACGTTCTACAGGGACGGGAGCTTGTAAACCACACACTCTGAAACACACTGTTCAGTCGAAACTGTTCAGGTCTACACAGTCACCCAATTAAAAAGGTGCTGAATTTCTGATCATCTGAGTTTTCACACATTCAATAGCCCAATCAATATCCCAAGGAAAAGCACAGACCTCTGATGTGGGAGTGTCATATATCAATCTGTTGATTTCATTGGTTAAGTAATAAAGGAACTGCTTGGCCCTCATAGGTTAAAACATAGGTGGGAGGAGTAAACAGAATGTAATGCTGGGAGGAAGAGGAAGTGAGCTCAGAGATGCCATGCTCCGTGCTCCTGGGTAGACGTGATAGCTCCTCTCTGAGACACACGCGGATGAAGCTCCGACCTAGGATGGACGTAGGCTAGAAACTTCCCGGTAAGCGCACCTTTGGGTGCTACACAGAATATAGGAAATGGGCTAGTCCAGGTGCGAGAGTTAGCCGAGAAGAGGCTAGATAGAAATGGGCCAAGCAGTATTTAAATGAATACAGTTTGTGTGTTGTTATTTCGGGGCATAAGCTAGCCGAGCAGGCGGCTGGGGTGCTGGGGACGCAGCCCTGCCGCTCTTATTTCAACAGACGTCTAAAAACAAATCAAACGTGAAACCCTAGAAGAACATTTGAAAACTGTGAACTTTTCAAAAGAATCTGGCTTTGTTTTGGTGTAATTAAATATTCAGGGGGAAAGGCATGGATTGAATAATAGATTTAGACAATGGGGTCAGACCCCAGGGGCACAGAAAGAAGCATGTCTGCTGGCTCAGCAGCTGACGGACAGGGGTCCAGGAAAGGTGGTCAGGGAAGTCTGCTTCTGCCCCACAGACCCTGAAGAATGCCAGACTCTAGGTCAGCTGTGCTGCCTCCCAGTGCTGCAGCACAGCCCCATCAGAAAGGCAATTTCCTGGGCTGGAGAGATGGCTCAGCGGTTAAGAGCACTGACTGTTCTTCCAGAGGTCCTGAGTTCAATTCCCAGCAACCACATGGTGGCTCACAACCACCTATAATGAGATCTGGTGCCCTTTTCTGGCCTACAGGCAGGATACTAAATAAATAAATAAATAAATAAATAAATAAATGCCATTTCCTCTTTCCCCTTCTGCTGCCTTCAGGGAACTTCAGGCTGAAGGGCCTTGTGCCTTTGTTTCCTCCTCAGGTCAGAGTTCACCTTACAACACTCTCTCCCACTCGCCACCCAGTAACCCTCCTCCACCTCATGATACTAACTCATTTTCTAAATTCACTTAGCAGTGGCAGAGCATCTGAGAAAATTAAGTTGGCTAAGTTTGGGGCTCAAATGCAAAAAACCAGTAATTTGTTCTAGCTATTAATCCAAAAATATTATATTGAGGACATGACAATTTTCTGACTTCTTTTTTAAATACCAAGACTGGGCACGCGCGCGGAGGGAGGGGGGTGTAGATGGGCCAGCGGGTAAGAACACTTGCTGTGCAAATGGGAGAACACGGGAAAATCCCTAGCACCTCACACAGAAGCTGGCCATGGCCACAGGTGCCTGTGCAGGGCAGGGCAGGGCAGGTGGGATGGCTGTTGGGGTTTTCTTGTCACCAGCCTACCTCCAAGTTCAGTGCAGACTATGTCTCAGAGGAATGACAGGGATAGAGCAGCCACACACACACCCCATATGTGCATACCACACACACCCCATATGTGCACACCACACACACAGCAAGAAAATGAAGTCAGGACTAATACGTTTACATTAGGAAAACAACTACACCAGTTACCATCGTATCACAGAACACCCGAGATAACCGACTCACAGAGAAAAGCCTGTGGTCTCAGAGTCTGCGGTGACCTGGTAACCAGTGCTGCCATGCATCTGTTGGGGATGCTAAGGACAGGGGTGCAGAGCAGAGAGCACCTGCTTACCTCACAGGCTCTCACGGCCCTCACAGGATCTGTGAGATCCCTGGCCCTACTTCCTTAAAGTTACAAACCCTGCTAGTACCACTCTGAGGATCAGCGTTTAAAAACGTGCTTTGGGGCTGGGGCATCCAGCATCTACCCTATAGCAAGAATAAAAGTCCAAACGTCAGGACACCAACAAAAACAAAACACAGAAGCTATTCTAAGTACCCAGATGTTCAGGGAATGGTCAGAGCAAGAAACGCTGAGGATTCACCAGCTTGCTTTCTTCCTCTTTTGTTTCTTTAATACAGGGTTTCTCTGTGTAGCTCTGGCTGTCTTAGAACTTGCTCTGCAGTCCAGGCTGGCCTGAAATTCAGAGATTCCCCTGCCTCTGCCTCCTGAGTGCTGGCATTAAAGTCGTGCACCACCGCCTGGCTGGATCTGACTTTCCATGAATATGTGATTCATGGCCTCTGTGCTAATTATACCAGCACAGGGTCAGATCTTCTGTAATGTGGTTACGTCATGAAGACACAACTGACAAACACTCTATAACATTTTATAAAGATAGGTGAATCACATGATTTGTCTAAACTGAGCCACTGGTTGAAAGGTTATTTAAATAAATCCACTTATGAAGTAAATATGAGGAAAACACAAAAGTCCTCTCTTCATCTCCAATCATAGGTAGTTTTCTTTAGAGTCACAAGGCCAGGATGCTGAATAGAAATCTGTATTGCTAAAAATGTCATGCTAGCCATGATGGAGGCAGAAGCAGACGGATCTCTGTAAGTTCGAGACCAGCTTAGTCTACACAGTGAGTTCCAGGACAGCTAGGACACAGTGAGATCCTGTCTCAAAAAGTTTGTTTAAAGTCAGCAGAAGACGACTTGGAAACCATCAGCCACCAGTGCTGCTGACACATTGGAGATTGAATACCATGGGCAACAAGTGGTTTACACCAAAGTCATTACAACTCCTGGTAAGGCCTTCCGAATTTTCAGTTTAAAAACTTCAAATATGTTGCCAAGTGTTTAAATGATTTATGCAATACTCACCCACACACCCTCATCAAACAAAAACCTCCAAAGATTCCATGGCAGGGGTTACTGAACTGCTCAGGAGCTCAGGCAACCAAAACTAGACAGGGAGCTAAGTCTAGACCTCAGCCTTGGAGCCCCAAGCCTCTACAGAAGGGCATGGCATCACAGCCACCATTCCACACCCTCAGATCCACAGCCGCCCATGCTCTTAAGCTCAGAGTCACTGTAATGTAGTAGGCGTTAAATGAAGAGGTTATGCCCCACGTTGGAGGAAAACCAGAAAGGAGATTACCCTGTCTGCTTTAGCAACACTAACCGCAGGACGCTGTGAAAGCCACCTTACAGATCCACCTTCTGATTCAGACTACAACAGCATGGACCACACATCACAGGGACAGGAATCCATGGTCACAGCTGACCACAGGAACAGCCACACTGGCCATCAGTTCATAGGTACCAGTCCCTCACATGAATTATTTGGGAGTATAAACATTCTGACGAACACAGAGACAGATGACAGATGTCGGTAAGGAAGTGGGGAAGCAGGAGCTCTGCCTCTCTGCTGGCAGAAATGCAGACTGCCGCAGCTGTCCTGGGAATCAGCTGGGACCACCTTCCCAAACCTAGTGACAGAAACCACAGCTATGTCCTGGATGGGGAGTGAGCGCAGGCATGCAGGAAGGGCTCTGTGCAGGTGTAATAAGTCTTATTGCTCCCCAAAACTAGAACTCATTTTCCCCAGAGGGAACAATCAAGCCAACACCACAGAAAAACACTCCTTGCTCTTCTTTTCTGGGAACCCTGAAGCTCTTGCGCTTTCCCTCCCACCCCCACCCCCATGCTCAACACAGAAGCCAGAAGGGCCTGCTGCTGGCCTCACTGGTGTGCAGGGGGAGGGAAGCAGAGTGGAGTCACATATACAACAAAAGTATTGCAGTAGGCTTCGTAAAGCTCATGTATTTGATTAAGAACTTCAAAAACTGTATCAAGCTGAAAAGCATGATGCAGCAAATTCGCCGACTCACCTTATGAGCATCTGACACATCTGACAGATGACCTTTACCCTCTAGGTCAAAGGTTCTCAACCTGTAGGTGGCAACCCTTTGCCAAACATCTATCTCCAAAAAAATATTTACATTATGATTCATGACACTAGCAAAAATTAGTTATGAAGTAGCAATAAAATAACGTTATGGTTGGGGTCACCACATGAGGAACTGTATTAAAGGGTCGCAGCAATAAAAAGGTTGAGAACACTGCTCTAGGTAAAAATCTTTTCTTATCACTACTGTGCTAAACTTTTGTGAGCATTAGTTGCTATAAACTATATCTTAATTTGGAGAGTTGTGGTAATTACTCTTGATGTTTCATTATGAGTTTTAATGGCATTTCCCCAACTGTCCAACACTTCTGATAAAAATTAGTAGAGGTGCAGTCATTCAAGCTGTCCCATGGGTGTGGCCAGTTTTATTCTTATACAGATGGTCCAGTGACAGCAAGTTCCCCTCTACACCTCTGGTTAAGAAGAGTTCTACCTGCGACAGACATAAGAACGCTCATTTCACAGTCAATATTCAAGAAGAAAATGAATGTACTGTAGAGGGGAAAATACCCAGAGACTCTGCACAGACGGACTGCACAGGACATGAACTTCATCAGAATGGTTGAAAGTGCCAGTAACAACGCATCCTAGCTCCTTCCCTTGACCAAACCATCCCAGGTCATTCTGTCACTCCAGGGGTTCACACACTCAGTATTAACACATATCTGGGGGCGCTCTATCATGATAGAGAGTGGATGCTCCTCACTACTGCAGGATAATGAAGCCCACATTCTTCACACGGCCCACTTTCCTGCAGCATCATCTTCAGCTGCTGTGAGACAACCATGTGCCTGCCCCGTGCATCGTTCCCTGCGCACGGCTTTCTGCTTAGCACATCTTCCTCCTGCCCCCCTTCACTAGTGCGCAGGGAAATCGGTGGGAAGGAGGGGGCACCAGATATATAATGAGAGAAAATAATCCACAGACGCAATTTCATTGTCGTTATAAATTTATAAATGCAATACGGTTCACAACGGTGGAGCAAAGACCCGCAGAGACTGACACTAAAGTACCAGACAGACACACAGAGTGCACAACAGACCTCACCTCCACCCAAAACACACCGAGAAATTGTTACACGAAGATATTATTGTTATCAAGTCCTATTAAACAATACTCTAACATTATACTACTGCTGGTTTTTTTGTTTTTTTTTTTTGTTTTTTTTCGAGACAGGGTTTCTCTGTAGCTTTGGAGCCTGTCCTGGAACTAGCTCTTGTAGACCAGGTTGGCCTCGAACTCCCAGAGATCCGCCTGCCTCTGCCTCCTGAGTGCTGGGATTTAAAGGCGTGCGCCACCACCGCCCGGCTACTACTGCTGTTTTTTAGGTAACCATTGATATTTTACAAAAATGTCACATGCTTTTGGATGAGTAAATCAATGCACTGCAAGTTTGGACAAAGATCGAAGGCCACCTTTAATCTGTGAAAATAAAAGATGATGTATATACAGTCTGTGATTTTTATATTACCTGGTGCTTCAACACTAGCTTAGACAGACAGCACGTCTTTTTAATCCCAGGAGCTGAGTGCAGAGTGGAGTCCGCGAGGCCGGGGACAATTGAGTGCAGAGTGCACGCTGAGCCCTGATGAGACTATGAGCTCAAACCCAGCAATAAAACAACAGAGAACAAAGCAAATGCCGAACCAAGGGGTCCCCCACATTCCCAGATTCTGTGAAGGCCTAAGACCGGGCTACAACTGTAGTGGCATAAATGAATGCAGACAGATTGTAATAATATATACAGCTTTAATGGGGAAATAGACTTACAGAACCACAGGTTCCCGCGGAGAACAGGAAAGCAGAAGGGGCGGTTGGGAGCACGCCCGCAATCTTTATAACAGACAATATTGAGCAAGAAACATATAACAAAAGTTTTGCTAAACATTCTATCTCAAGGAGTCTAAATAATGTAGAGAGTAACTATAATTATATAATCTTTAACTCCGTCAAAGATTTGAGAAGGGAGTTAATATTACTTAACAAACGAGAAATATCCAAAACATGCAACAAATGACAGAGACAACTGACTACCTGGGCAATCACCCAAAGTCTTGTTTGTAATGCTGAGTCAACCAACTTTGGCTAAGGCCTAACATAACTGACATACCATTATTAAAGGCAAGGAACTTTCTTAGAACTATCCTACCCTGTCTTGGCAAGATAAGACAATCCCGTTTTATCCACTTACGGATATTCTGTATCTTTGTCAGTAGTTGAGGTATGTGCTTTTCTTAACCCAAAGGCCAGTTCTGCCAAGAAGACAAGCTCCCAGTGGAGTGTCTTCGGTGCTCAACGTTCTCTCGGGAGTAGAGCGGTGTCGCCAGGAGTGATTGTGTCTCATTGGCACAGAATTTTAGGTTAGATTAAAGGCCATTTTCTACAGCTCTTTGAAGAGGCTGAAGATTATACTATCTATATTAAATATAATCTCTATGTATCTAAAAAACCTGATTAACCTAAAAATAAATATGACAAACATATAATTCTCAATACCTATCTAACTTGAAGACTAAGAGAATAAACAACTGTGCAATATATCCTCGGGGGACCCCGCCCCCTGCTACCAAGGTGATTGGCGGGGTCTCTCCTACATACAACATCTGGATAAGAAACTGACTGGAGCTCTAGACACTGCGAAGGACAAGACTGGCTCCGAATGTGGGTGGCATCAGCCAAGGGGCTGGGTCCTGGAAGCCGAGGAGGCTGGGCCTGCCTAAGCTTGTTCTGTGCTTCCTGGCTGCTCCAAGCTGCTGCTGCTCCAATGCTCTGCCTTCACAGGTCACTGGAACCTCCAAAGTGGTGATACTAAATCAAGACTGCTTCCCTGGAAATCGTCTGTGCCATTCTGTCAGAGTGGCAGGGGGTTGATGAGCGCGATGGTGAAGCTGAGCGCGATGGTGAAGCTGAGTGGCCCCTGAGTTTGGATGCGAGAAAGCATGCGCATACGCAGCCTGCGCTCTGCAGCACACCTCTACCACCTTTATTAACCCATCGTGTAATAGTTCAGCTTTGGCAGTGCAAGGGTCCAGATGTTTGCTCTAACAGCTTCTGCAGACACATCAGGTTAATATTAGACACGTAATCGCTGGTTTTGGAACACGGCCATATGCTGTTTAATTACGCCAGCACTCCGGGCATTTCAACCACGAACAGAATTTCTCAGCTGACATCCCATGTGGAAGAAGCAGTGTGGGGTAAGGGAACTGGATGCTGATGGGATGCATCTAGCTCTTCCACTTTTAATAAGCCTGCAAGTTTTACGGATTAAAAGTTTCTTAGGCTATGACTAGCTGAAAAAAGTACACTAAAATTTGCTAGGAAGCTAGGTGTGGTGATGTGTGCCTTTAATCCCAGCACTTGAGAGTCAGAAGCAGGTGGATCTCTGAGTTCAAGGTTAGCTTGGTCTACAGAGTGAATTCCAGGGCAGCCAGTGATACACAGAGAAACCTTGTCTCCTCTCCCACCCCCCAAAAATAAAATAAAAACTGCTAGGAAAGAAAGTTTCTGAGTCTTTGCTATGCACAAATGTAGAAATTTCCATTTTTCTAAAAAAAAAAAATTCTTGTCTAAAAACAATTTGTGTGTTTTAGAACATGTGACAGTCACAGAAGACTCTGAAGAGCCCCAGACCCTGGCTTTGGGGCACACACTCTATGCAAGCAATATGTTTTGTATGAATAATTCAAGCTTCCCTGCCTGTGTGATTTTCAACATTTTTCTATAATTGTAAGTGATACTGAATTAAGAGTTTTAATGTACATTAATATGATGTAGGTGGGTCTTCTATCTATCTGTTGCTTTCATTGGTTAATTAATAAAGAAAACTGCTTGGCCTGATAGGTCAGAACATAGGTAGGCAGGGAAGACAGAACAGAATGCTGAGAGGAAGAAGGCAGGGAGGCAGTTGCCATGTCTCTCCTCTCTGAGACTGACGCAGGTTAAGACCTTTCCCGGTAAGCCACCACCTCATGATGCTACACAGATTACTAAATATGGGTTAAAGCAAGATGTGAGAATTAGCCAATAAGAGGCTGAAACTAATGGACCAGGCAGTGTTTAAAAGAATACAGTTTCCATGTTATTATTTCCGGGGCAAAGCTAGCTGTGCGGGGAGCCGGGCGGGACGAAAAGCAGGCCTGCCCGCAGCTCCTTCCACATTAATAACTCAATTTCTCCTACTTCCTTCAAGAATTAAGTATCAACATACACAATAATACCATATCAAACTTCCTGAAAGACCTTTCAAATCAACACATGAAAACAAGCAAGGCATCACAAGAAAGGGTCCCCAGGGGGATAAAAAGCCGAGGCTGTGTCAGGAGGACAAGGCAGTGAAGCGAGGGGGCGGGAACTGTCATCTAGAAATCCCCAGATACAAAATGCTTCAGCACTAGACGGTCTGCTGCTCACTCCTTTCCAGGCGATGGCTCCATCTCAGACTCCTGTGGCAGCTTTCACTATGAGTGTCTCACTCAACACAACCCAATGTGACGCTGTACACATAAGGAGATTGGTGACTTTCTTTGAAAAGCTTAGAAAGCAGGCATTTAAGTCAGGTGGAAGTCCTGGCTTCCTGGACACTGCTGAGTCAGAAAGTCCCAGGAGCACAGAGCCTTCGCCTTTCACTTTCCAGTCCAGATCTGACCTCTCATGCCCATCAAGGAAGCAGCTGTGGACGGATTCCTCTGGCACCAACTGCTCACCACCCTTCCTGCCAACAACAAAGGCTCCCACCTTTATTATTTGTAGCCGCTGACGCCTCTCTGAAATCTACCAGGCCCCAGCACTCTCTCACCCTGACTGTACAGTACAGACGATTTCCACAGTACTAAACCTGTGCACAGACACATGTGGGAAGTCACTCACGGACATGGACCCGTGTAAGCGAGGCCACAAGAACAGACAGTGCAATCTAACAGACAGAAATGAGCTTTCCTGTGAGTGTGGGGCTTGTGGCTTCAGCCACCAGAGGTCAGTCTTCCCTAGAAAGAGGCAAGACAATGCTCTACTGCTATTTATCTGTGGAGAGTGATCTCACCCATCTCTTAGAGCAGGCATCTGAGGACAGAGCTGAAGGCAGCCCCAGAGGCTAAAACTCTGTCCATAATGAAGCTAAGTCCCATTGCTGAGGGGCAGAGAAGGGGCTGTGGTTCCCTCACAGTAGAGATTTGTGGAACCATTACCAAGCAAGTAAGGCATAGCCTGGAGGGCTTTCCAGTTCTCACTGCAGAACCATAACCACTGGAGAAGCTGGAGGGCTTTCCAGTTCTCACTGCAGAACCGTAACCACTCCTCCGAGGCACTCTTCACCTAGACTGCAGTAATGTTTCCTGTTGCTTCACAGAGGTTGCCTCATAGGGCTGCTTCAGGGTTCAGCATACTCATTTGAACCAAACAGAAGGAGAAGAGCCTGGACTGGTGGTGTGTGCCTGTAACTCTTAGCACAGCAGTGGGGGGACGACGATTCTGAAAGCAGCCTAGGCTGCGCAGCAAACCCTGTCTCAAAACCAAACTAAAATAAAAAAAAACAGTCAGAGAAGCTTAGTCCATCATGAGCCTTGAACAAAATACCCTGCTCCCCTCACAGACAGCAGTGGAGACTGTCAGTTCCACTATTTAAGGGAAGGTCTAATTATGGCCACAAGCAGGAAGCTCCAGGG
This sequence comes from Neodon shergylaensis, assembly GCA_025134845.1. NCBI lineage: Eukaryota > Metazoa > Chordata > Mammalia > Rodentia > Cricetidae > Neodon > Neodon shergylaensis. Next base: position 1,895,197 of record JABTXL010003013.1, read on the forward strand.
CCACAGCGCTTCTTGATGATTTCATGTACACAGCAGCAAAGAACAATTTGGTATAGACCCTCTGGTTACCACAGGGTTAACCCAGCAAAACACCATCCCTTACTTCACCTTACTTCACTACAGAAAAACCATAAAGAGCCCAGTAGAGAGTGAGCGACTTCTTCATTAAGTCCCTGCTTGGAATACATTGTATCCAGAGCACTGAGGAAATTACTGCACACCAATGTACCCTCATGTACAGCTTCTTCGATGCAAAAGTTAAGTGTGTTCACTAAAAATATCCAGAAAATCGGCACGGCTTTGAGAAAATAAAACCGCTGAAAACTCCACCGAGGATGGGAAAATGAGGATGCATGATACATTTTAGAACACATACAATCTACATTGACAGTTTACTTTATAATTTACCTCCATTTATCCTCAGGGAGCACAGTTCTAACAGCATCACCAAGAACCCTGTGCTGTAGTCTGTGCCCTCCTGTAACACCCTTCTCTTGGGATGTTGCTATAGTGTCAATGCTCTGGCTTCTCCTCCACACTCTTGTTCTGACTGCATAACCGTCCTCCTAATCTTCTCCAATCTGGTCCTTCCCCAGCTATCACCACCTGAGGATGCTCCCTTTTAGGTTAAGTGTGACTATGAATACCCACGCTCATCCTCTGTCCTCCTCTCTGACAGCAGCCACTAGGAGGAATGTGGTTGGTGAACCTTACATACAATAGGTCCCTGATAGAGATGTTGTCGATGTAACTTACATACAATAGGTCACTGATAAATGTCAGACTTTCATTAATGATTTAATGATTAGTAACTTGCAAATCTAACTTCCAGGAAGCTCTTTGTTCCAAGGCCAGTCAGACCCAGGCAGTAGCAGCAGTCTCTTATCTATGAAGGGCAGGTTAGTCATTACAGAGGGTTTAAGCTGTGAATCCTAACCACATAACTTTGATACACTTACACCAAACAAGTTGGTTCGTTTCCTAGATTTTTAGAGTCCATGCCTTCTCTTTAGGGGTTTACTGGTCCTTCTGTCTTTCTTGCTTAAAGTTCAGCATGAGAAATTGCCGAACCATCCAGTTTGTTTGATAAACGCGTTTCCTAAGATACCACTAGCATTCCATGAGTCACTAGCTAAAGAGTGTAAGTTGACTGTGTAGCCATTACCACAATCAATTTTGGGACTGTTCTCACCCTCCACAAAAAGGCCTGAAACCCATTAGTACTCACTTGCCACTTCCCATCAAAACTCTAGCCCAAGGCTTCCAGAAGACAAAAATACCCACAACCCCACTAGAGTGGGGATGAAGGAGTGATTGAAACATTTAAACACACACACAGCTGAATTGACACAGGCTCCGACTTCTTTATGCTATGATTTATCTCTATTACAAAGGGCTACGCTGCCTCCTGTTAAGGCTCTCACAGAAACAACCCCGTCTGCACGTACATCTCTGACCGGCTCTTTGATGAGCACAGCACTTTCCATGCCCACCTATGCTCGAGAAGCTGAGGCCCTGCTTCCATTACCGCCCAGCACTTCATCCTTCTGCTGTTTCTTCTTGGTGCCGAGTGCTCTCAGGAGCACCACTGGGTAGTTAGTTGTACATGGAGATGTGCTAATGTACTTGGGCGCACTTGAGCTAATTAAGGCAATTAGTTTTGAACTAGGTTGTAAGAGATCTTATACTGTGTAGAAATAAGTCCTTTGTAAAATATTTGCAAATATTTATTACAGAAGAGTTTCTTGTCACTTTTTTGATGGCACCATTTAAACCCAAGTTTTACTTTTGATGTTTACTTTATTCTTCTTCTGCTGCTGCCCTGGCACTTAGTGTCATATACAAGGAGCTGCTGTCTGGTTTCTGAGGATTCACACCTTAGTTTGAGAGTTTCTGACTCCTCATCTTTAAACCTGTCCTTACTTCCCTTTGGTACACATGAGAACTGGACCGCCTCCGTTCCTGTGTACACGATCCCTGTGTACACAAGACCGGCTGCCCTTATTAGGGCTCCAGTTTTCTCAACAATGTTTATAGTTTGGTTTCTAGCATCTATAATTTTTGTGAAAATACACCCTAAGCATTTTATTGTTTTTCATTGTGCTATATGCAGAGATTTGAATCTCATTGTGTGTCGGCTCCACACCAGTGGTGCAGAGACACAGGATTGTGTATCTCCTCCTGCAGCAGCACTCCACAGAGGATCCTGTAGGATTCTCTACGATTGTTCTACAGCTCCACCCTTCCTCTTTCCCTTTGCCTCAGCATGGGGCCTAAATCTGCCAGGGTGAAAGTCAGCCTGGAGAAAAGAAAGGCTTCCCTTGAGAACTGGGGTGTAACTCAACCCCTCAAAGCCATCCATATTGTAAAAGACTCTGGTGACTGCAGTGCCCACCAGCAGATGTGTAATAGCTGGTGACTGCTGGAAGGGCAGTCTGGTGGGCAGGCTGTTACCTGCCTAGGACCCAGGGTCCACCAAGGCCTGTTCAGAGAGGCGTGGAACAGAGCATGAGTTTGGCCACAGCCACTTCCTGCTGAGCTGTGTCATCTTCCGTGATTCCAAGTTTCACTAAGAAATTAAAGTCACATCTTTAATTGTTAGTAAGATATACATTTGGGCTTATCACACAGTATAGTTTATTATATCTTAGCACATGAATTTTAGTGTTTTACAATTTTTATTTTTACGTGAGTGAACGTTCCTTAGGAAGTCAAAAGTATCGGGTCCCCTGGAGGGGAGCTAGTGTAGTTCCTGGGAACTGAACTCGGGTTCTCTGGAAGAAGAGGAAGGGAGCAGTCTCTCCAGCCTGAACTGTCCTTCTTTAAATAAGGGACAGTGCTGGGCAGTGGTGGTGCACACCTTTAATTCTAGACCCAGGAGGGAGGCACAGGCAGGCTTATCTCAGGCTCAGTTCCAGGCCAGTCTTGTCTACAGAAAAGAAAGGAAGGGAGGAAGAGAGGGAGGGAGGAAGTGCTGTAGTAGGATGTTTCTTTAAAAAATTCATACTCAGATACTTTAAATTATTTTTAAATTAAAAGATGGACCTTCTAAAGATGACCTGGGCTAGAGCTACTTCTGTTCCAGAAGAATGAAGGCCTGCAGGAGGCCACGCCCATCGCCTGGGGTGTGTGCTGTATTTGTGCTTACATTCTAATGACCACAACAGAGAAGAGGGTGAAATAATACAACTCCTTTAAAACAAAAACGGCTTTGACAGTTACAAGAAATATTAAACATTAGTCTGTCCTGTCAAACACTGGAGATGTTTATTTATGCAAGGAATTCAATCATTTTATCTCCCCTACCTTTTAAGACTTTCCTGCAAATCTTTTCTCCCACCACCACCTTGGAAAGTCTTTCTGCCAATGTTAGCCTCCAGCTGGTAATTCTGTGTACACAAAGACACTTAAGCGACCCCCGTGGTCAAGCCTTCTTTCTTTCCATCACATCCTTCGCAGTGGTCAAG
>JABTXL010003013.1:1902597-1925489 GCA_025134845.1 Neodon shergylaensis
GGACAGTGCGGTGCCCCGTCCAGCAGCACACAACAGTGCGGTGCCCCATCCAGCAGCACACAGGAACACAACTGCACAAAGCACAGGGCCCACACACAGTATTCAGCTGTACTCCATTCTGGGCCTGCTCAAGCAGTACCGAAACATGCCATTTACTCTGAGGAGAAATGACGGTTACAGAAATAGAACCATTTTTCTTCCTGGAACTACTCACCTACCTACCAAGTATGGGGTAAAAACTGGTAATTACACTCTGCTAAGGATATTTAGCATTAGCTACATTAAAGACTTCACACATAGAACTTACTTTAGTAACACAGTGAATATCATAAAACACTTTAAAAACTGAGATGTTAGGAAATGCCACCACATATCATAACCAGCAAGAATGAGCATAGCTAAAAGAGACACGTGTTTTTGTTATATAAAACAGTGTTTCCATAGCCAGTAAGTACCCTGTCTTCCCACACTGCTGGAAATGCCACCCTATGACTGTGATTCTAGTTAGCAGACCAGCTTACTGCTCCATGCCCTGTTACTGTGGTATTACTGAGCTGAATAAAAGGACAGGGCATGGACTGGCAGTCAGCAGACTCTGTCCACGGTGTACTTTAACCGTTGGTTTGGAACTACCTGGAACACGTATGTGGTGGTTTATTGTTCCATCCACAGGGCACAGACACTGCTCACAGGCCTCAGTTCCCCCAGGCGGTAACCATACAGACGGAACTGGAAACAAAGGACATGAGAGGGGCTGGGGCCCAGTCTCCAGGCACAGCAAGACACAAGAAGGCTGCCTGTTTACTGACCTGAGAGGCCAGATGACAGCAAACCCCGTGGAAATCATGCCCTGACCACATGAAACCTCCACTCGCCAGCCTACACTTCCGGATCCTAGGGCAGAGATGGAACAGACTGCGCAGTTCTTAAACTCACGTGGAAAGAAACATCACAAATGCCTCAAGTCCAAGAAAAAACAAATCAGGATACTTATCATAGTCATGGGTTTTTAAAATCAGCTCACGAACTGCACGAACTGCACAAGCACCATCATACCCAAGCCAGGCAGGAAGACGGAGGCTGCTGTTCAAAGCTCACAGACTCGGCTCAAACACTCCCTGCCAGCTCCAGAGCTCTGCAAAGAGCAGTGGAGCCTGGGGTTCTCATGCTCCCGTGTTGAGCCCTTTGCAGAAGGCTCACCACGCCAGGCTCTGTCCTAAGTGCTCCAAATGTGCCGATTTGTGTGATTCTCAAAAGCTCTTCCAGACAGGTGTCATTGTCACTTTCCCAAGAGACTTCCTCAGAGCACTGCTCATCACCCTCTACGGCCAGGGAGCCAGGACTCGAATGCAGACACGCTGGGGCCAGGTATTTAGGTAACGTGCTCACTGTTCAAGGAAAGAATTAATGTGGCACCAAACAACTTCAACGAGCAGTTACTCGGTGGGACGGCTTAGGGCTTGCTGCACAGGCCTGGCAACCTGGGTTCAACCCCTGGAGCCCAGGCAAAGATGGAAGAAAAGATCAGTCCACAAAGTAGTCTTTTCACCTCCACCTGCACACATCCTGGATGTGTGCACTAAAATACTAATAAAATAAAAACATTTACCAATGGTCTACTTAACTCTTCCCTGAGCCTGTGATAAACACTTAAGGATACTGCACAGAAGTACTTAACCAACACCAACAAGTAGGTAGTTTACTAATCACACATCGGGTGTGTTGTATGATGAGGACCTGCCCTGCTCACAGATGCCACCTTCCTGCTACACTGTCACATGGCAAAAGGAACAAGGCAGCTCTCCGTGGTCCATTTCATATGGGACTGATTCCACTTATGACCTCTCAGAACCTGCTCACTTCCCAAAGACCACACCCCCTGAGACTCCCCCACCCAGCGATGGTGGAGGGGAGGGAGGGGAGCACACACAGACCACATCTCCTGAGACCCCCCTGCACTAGTGGAGGGGAGGACACACAGACCACACCAGGCTAAAACTCATCATATTTACTGGATTCTCTTGATTGTGGGATGGAGGGCAGATCTGAAGGGAGGTCTGACAGAACAATCCACTCCTATCAAAAATACTACTGCTTATCAGGGAGAGTCTTCTGGGAAGGAGCTGACCAAGCTTTCCAGAAAATTCTTAAAAGGGTCTGGTACACAGATTGGCTAGATCCAGTATTCCCTCATTTCAATGGGAATTTCTCCCACGGGCACACAGAAGAAGCTGAATTAAACTAAAGCAAAGCTTACTAAATGGTGGGCTATGATCAGATATTTCTAATGTAAGCTGGCTAAATGAAGTCCACATCATGTTGTGGGACTGAATGTAGGGTCATGAAGATTCTGACCACAGTGAAGTCTGTGGATGACCATGAATTAGCTCCAGGTCAAATGCGTGCGTGCACGCTGTTTCTGGACGTGCTCACTCATGCTGTCCTGTGACTTCACTGCAGATGGAGTTGTGAACATACACAGTGCACTCTTAGCAGTGCATATCATTATGTCATGACCACCAACACTGCCTAATACACCTTGGCTCAGATACAAGACAACTGTGTTATGGTGGGAAGTGTTCTTACCATACAAAAACATTCTTCTCATAGAAATGGCGGTTTACCTATAGGAAACAAAGCCCCCCCCCTTCCTACCACAGTTCCTGACACGCTTAGTCTGTCTGTGTACGGCACTGCTAGATACACAGCACCCGGAGCGCACCCATCTCATGGTCTTTAATAAATGGTAAAATCATGTTTATTAAAGAGTTATTTAAGAAATAACTGTAGTTTATTATCATTAAGTGTTTAATTACATATTGATTTTATATGCATTTATAACCACAGTTGTGTAAAAATTTCTCAGATGGAAAGAAGTCGCTAGTGGAAAACCTTAAGCAGCCCTGAATTAGATAATGAGGGGAAGGAGGTTGGGCTAAGCCAAAGCAAATTCAACTAATCTTCAATGGATAATATGAGAAGCGATCATTAGGAAAACAGAGCTTCACAAAAACAAGGGCAGCACCCATTCCCAGGACGCGGGGAACTGGGCTGTTGGCAGATGGGGAGTCACTGTGCCTGTATAATGTGAGGTGGCTTCTCTCCCGGGCGCCCATGCAGTTCCTGCACGGCCTGAGAATGGCGCTCCTCTGTCCTGTCTCTGGCTCATTTTGGCAGAGCTGGTCACAGAGGAAGGGAGGGAAACTATGTGTTCTCAGAAACTGCTCATGGAGATGAGGTGACCGGTTCTCCAGCCCTTCCTAGTTCCTCATCAGGTTTTTATTTAATTTTTGGCTAAAGCTCATGGCCTTGGCTGGCACCTGACCCAATCTTCTCCATGGAAAAAAAACAAGCCCTTGAGAGTGAGAAGTCTTCCATCTTGAGGCTGAGAGTCACTGGAAGCATTTGCCCCTGGAGGTCCTGGCACAGGCACGCCTGGAGAACCGTGCCCACTGCAGGGCCACTCTCTCTGCCATCTCCTTCTGTCCTTACCTGTGAGGTCAAACACCTAAGCAGCTGGATTAGGGCTTTTCCTGCTGTGAAGAGAAACCGCGATCATAGTAACTCTTACAAAGAAAACATTTAATCGGGGTGGCTCCTTTACAGTTTCAGAGGTTCAGTCCATCATCATCGTGGCGGGGAGCATGGCGGTGTGTAGACAGACGTGACAGTGGAGCTCAGAGTCCTACGTCTTGACGCAGAGGGAGGAGGAAGTCAACTGACTGTCACATTGAGAGAAGCCTGAGCAAGAGACCCCAAAGTCTGCCCCACAGTGGCACCCTTCTGACAACAAGGCCACACCTCCGAATAGTGCCACTCCCTTTGGGGGCGTCTTCTCTCCAACCCCACAGGCTGTTTCAGACGCCCTCCGCGCGGGCTTCTGTTTCTTGTTCTTCTCTTCTCGCACATTCCACCTTCTCTCAGCTCCTTCCTGCCCAGCTCTTGTTCCTGGTACTCAATCAAAGTGACTCTTACCAAGGTCATGAGCTTGGACCACTCAGGAGTACAGTCTGGAATGGATCATGATGGCTGGTCTGCTGCTATGTAAATCCATTTGCAGTAGAAAAGGACCTGAAGGACAGGTACACGGGAAAACACTGGACTGAATGAAAGAGATGGCATCCACTCCACAGACATTTACTCCTTACACAATAGACAGCCATTTTTGAACCAGAAGGAAAGTCCAGAGGGAATGCTCCAGTCCCAGACCATGCAATAATTTCTTCAGCTTCAAATCTCAAGTCTCAACAATACCCCCAAGCAAAAAAAAAAAAAAAAAAAAAAAAGTTCAACTTCTGTGTAGTTGCTTACAACATAAGTGTAAACTACAATGAGAGATATCCAAGAGGGTGGGTGGTGTGAGAGGCCCAGCCTCCCTAAGACTGGAGACCAATCTGTATGAAATTCTAATTTACTGGTTGTAAAAATCACTAAGCTTCTAAAAAGGATGAACCAAATGTCTTTTGACAGAAAAGAATAGAAACGGCAATAATTAATAATTACCCCATTTGTCCTGAAGGTGACACTTTTTTAAATGGTCTATGATCATTTTATCTTCTTAAAACAATTTCCTTTGTAACATGAGCAATTTTCAAATGGTTTGCATATAAAACTGCAGTTGGCAGTGTAACTTTTAATGTGATCTATCTGCTAGTTCAAGAAGAATTTAAAATAGCAGGATTCTTTTGAGACCGAAAACAAGAATTGCTAAATATTTAAGATTAAAGAAACTATCAAAACTAAAACCTCTCTCTCACACATACAGGTACACATAACACATGCAATACTAGTAAGCATAAACAAGAAAACAAGATCTGGTATCACATCACCAACTATAACTTTCCAAAGTTTGGGAAGCTTGTGCACAAAGCAAGTGTCTCTGAGTCACATGAAGTCCTTTGATTTAATACATGTAAACTTCATGCTTTAATCTTACCAAATAATACTTCAGCCATTTAGACATCAACTTAGCCACAGACTAGGCAAGCACAAGAGAACAAATCATAAAACGAGTGCTTAAAGGGAAAGCAGGTGCAGGCCTTGATTCATGCCTTTCCATGTCAAAAGTACTGGCATAAAACGGCACACACTAGCCTTCCCTGGGAGCTGAGGGGCCACACGTGCAGCTGGATATGGTGACTACTTGCCAGAATTTCTGTCTGTCCATAAACATGCTACAAAGCTCTACAGGAAAAGCCTAGGAGGTACAGAGCGCGAAGGAACCATCTGTTCGTAGAACCCATCCATCAAGGCAGTTAAAGCAATCTGCGGAGATGGAGAGGAGTTACAGGTGTCCAGTTTCCAGAAATACGCCATGCTCTATGTAGTCACCCTGAGATAAGCACCGTGAACTTCAGCCAATGAGGAAGAACCAGTGCTGAGAAAGGAGGGTGACTTCAGCCCATCTGCCTACCCAGCAGTAGGTGTTTGCCAAGCATGCTGAGTCAGCACTGGGGCTGTGCCTAGAGTGACTGTGAGTCCTGGCTTACCTGCAAAAGCAACGGCTCATATCTTTTCTTCCTACCTAACTATATATCTACCTACATACGTGTTTATGTATACACCCACCTATCTACATCTGTCTGTCTGTCTGTCTATCCATCCATCTATCTATCATCTACCTAATCTATGTACTTACCTATCTATGTCTCTACCTACCTATCTATCGTGCTTGGTTTGAACAGCTATCTCCAATATAAGAGAAGAGAAGCCTTCTAGCATGAAAATATACACAGACTATGTCTGGAATAAGACTGAAATTTGGGTGAAAAGGCCATAATATTTTAACAAAAATGATAATAGTTTTCATTCATTAAATTGTTTATACACCAAGTCATAAATTTTCAATGAAACAAATAGATCTTCTTGTATTCAATACATTGAGTGAGAAGATGAGGTTTCCCAAACAAAAATGGCATTTCATTCATTGACATGTAACGTGACTTCACCCAGACCAAGCTCCATACGACACGACAGTTTCTGAAAGGACAGAATGGGCACATTTGGAGACATCTCGAAAGGAAAGAATAAAAAAGAAGATGAGAGGAGGAAAAAGAGACAGAGAGAAGGAAAAAAGGTCAAGTCGGGAAGCAATCAAGGCTGCCCTTCCTCAAGGAGTGACTTTTCTTCTAAACTGAGGAGCACACTGGTGACGTCAAAGAAAAGAGATGCTCACTACAGACTTGGCAAGGTCATGGAGCAAGCGTCCAAGTGCTGGACTGTGGTTTAAAGCAAGTTCCCCTAAGCCTTCTAAGGAGCAAACATGACCTGCCTGGGCTCTGAGAGAAAGGAAGAAAGAGGCAGGCTAGTGTGACTATGGTTCTCTACTCATGTGGGATTCCCCTCTGTATGCTGTGAATATGTTTTATTACCATTGGTTATTAAAGAAGCTGCTTTGGCCTATGGCAGAGTAAAGCCAGATGGGAAATCTGAACAGAAATATAGAAAGTAGAAGGAGTTAGAGAGACGCCATGTAGCTGCCAAAGGGGAAGAATGCCAGAACCTTACCAGTAGGCTACAGCCTCGTGGTGATACAAAGATGAATAGAAATGGGTTAATTTAAGGCATAAGAGCTAGTTAATAGGAAGCCTGATATATTGGCCAAACAGTGTTGTAATTAACATAGTTTCTGTGTGATTACTCGGGTCTGGGTGGTCGGGAACAAACGAGTTTACACTATGCAGACACCCTGCACTACCTCTCTCCTGTGCTAAGAGCTGCTAGAGACAGGTCTCTGTGCATAACCTGAGAGTAAAGAATAAGGCAACCTTGTTCACACTGCACTTTCTATATGCTTGGAGCCGCTGCATTGGCTCACACTGTGCACTTTCTATATGCTTGGAGCCGCTGCATTGGCTCACACTGCACTTTCTATATGCTTGGAACCGCTGCACTGGCTCACACTGCACTTTCTATATGCTTGGAACCGCTGAATTAGCTCACACTGTGCACTTTCTATATGCTTGGAACCGCTGCATTAGCTCACCCTGTGCACTTTCTATGTGCTTGGAGCCGCTGCATTGGCTCACACTGCACTTTCTATATGCTTTGAACTATAATTTTATTTTTTAAATGAGCAATTTTTTAAACTTAATGACTACTGTTTGCCTTTGGGAGAAAGTTCCCAGAACTTAGGAAAACTAAAAAGGAGCCAATGTGTCAGGAAAGATACTCTGCAGTAACCAATCTTTGCCTTTAGAGAGTACAACTAAGCAAAACTAAAAACTGTTTCAAGTGATATAAAATCAAGTTTGACTTAAACTTAAAAGTAGTTCACTTATCGCTGACTTCAGCTCATGAAAGAGCAGCCAGGGCTCTTCCTGGCTAGGAACTCGGTCCAAGGCTGTGTCAGGACAGACAGCACAGTGTGACCTTCCCAGGTTCTTATGCCCCACAGAGACCAAAACTAATCCACCAAAGGATAAAGAAGGCCTCCAATCCATTCAGACAGTTAGGAAAAGGGAGCACTGGAAAGCTATGTTGAGAAGGAACACCACAGATAAAGTAATATTCAAGCTCAAAGGTTTAGAATATTTCCTGAAAATCTTCTGCATGGCTAGTCCTAGTGGGTGAGCTAATCAAAACAATGGAGTCAGGAGGGGAGGGGGAAGAAATGAATAGTAAGTTAACATGGCTATGAAACTGAAACGACTGTCCCAACTGTCCATGGAATCCATGAAGCCCACCTCATCACATCAATAGCAACATGTCAACATTTAAAGGCAGTGACACTGGATAAATGGGCACAGGGAAAGAGGCAGAGTTTAAGACAGAGACTGCTAGTGTGTGTCCCCTCCAAAATACATTCAATTCAATTCAATGCACTGAAATCAACTGCCATTTAAACAGCATCAGGGGGCTGGGCTTCAAGAGGTTATCAGGCCAAGAGAGTACCACCCTCATGAGTGAATGCATGCCACTGTCTGTCTCAGAAGTGGGCTTCTCATACAGGGCCCCCCTTCTGTTTCTGTCCTGGTTCCTCCTAGTTAGCATGTGACTATGCAGGCAGAAGGTGTTTACCTTGATCTAGAACTGTGAGCCATAAGTTTCCTTCATTATAGAATGCAGAGTCTAAAGTGCTGTGTTACAGCAACACAAGACGGACTATGCCAGAGACACTACTTGCCCCTGGGTACCTGTGCCACCCTCTGAAGCAGGATTCTGCCGACTCTGGCATGGATCACAACATCAAGACAAAATACTCAAATCCACAATAGTCTGCACTCAGGAGCTCAGTATACATGTTTGGCCCTGTACACACTCTCACTGCAGCTCACCTCAATAAATTTATCTCCATAAAAAAAAAAGTAGTTCTTCAAAACTCATAGAGTAACATCTGGGACATCTGGTCAACCTTACACTGGACATGTGCATGGAGTAGAGTATGACATTTCAGTACAGGTCTTCTCACAAAGCACCACCATCAGCCATCTCTAAGTGGCCGGATGATTGTGGACTTTATCATCTCCCCAGCAGTGGATTTCTGTATACAACTTGAATTAATTTTCCTGGCCATGAACTCTTTTTATAAATTATGATTCATTAATTGTCCTGATCACTGGGTTTTCCTGTGACATTTCCATAAGCACATATAATATACTTAGAGCACGTTCACCTCTTTGTAGCCCTTCTTGTCCTCTCTGCCCTTTACTCTTCTCCATCCCCAGAGAAGAGTCCTCCACCTGTCTCTCTTTTATGTCTATCTTGCCTAAATTCCACAGGAGAGAAAAATGTAGTCTTTAGTCTTGTTTATTTCATTTGCCACGATGATCTTCAGTTCTATACATTTCAGTTGAAAGCATCTATGTTTTAACTCAAAATAATCTTGCTAGTAATTACCATATTGTAGATTGCAGTATTGAAGGAAATCAAAAGAAAAGTTTCTTTTCTGAAGCCACATCCTACTTTGTACAGACACTGGAAACAATGTCAGAATACAGGGTCAAATTAACCTCACCGTACAAGAAAAACTTCATTCACCTGTTCCTAAGCAAGACTACAGCACAGCACAACACAAAATGAAAACATTAACAAGATGACATTAGGTCACTGTACTCCTAACCCATGGTCCATGAAAACGGATTCTGATGTTTTAGTATCAGACATGCATATTAACAAATGGGTATGCCGATTCCCTCATTTCTCATGACATCTTCTTTCTTTCACATTTCTTTTTTTTTTTTTTTTTTGGTTTTTCGAGACAGGGTTTCTCTGTAGCTTTGGAGCCTGTCCTGGAACTAGCTCTTGTAGACCAGGCTGGTCTCGAACTCACAGAGATCCACCTGCCTCTGCCTCCCGAGTGCTGGGATTACATTTCATTACGTTACAGTCACACTGAAATCTCCAGTCTGAACCCCCTGCGACACATTATCAGAAAGTATCAGTCTCAAACATACATACCCAGTTTTTTGGCTTTACTCAAAATGGTACAACAGGCAAAATGTTCCCTGTCTTCTAAAACCAGAAATCAAATAAAATTAGGTCACAATAGCTCGTTTCTTGGGGAAAACAAAAGATGATGAATGCAATCGAAATATTTATTATCGCGGAAACTCTCTAGGTCTGGATGCCAAGTCAAGTGTGTCTGGATACAAGTTACCCGGAACTTGAACTGCAGAAAATGCCCTGCTCTACCGCGCTGTCTCCTATGGACAGCCACCTCCAGCCTTTTCAAAGCTGCTAGTACACACTGTAACAACAAACACTTCTTCACGAGCTTTATTCAGAAATACCCTCGTAGAACCCTTCAAACCAAATACAAGAATATAAAATATTCTCCATCAAAGCAACATAGAACAGCAACAGGAAAGTGAACACATGCATACGTGCATGTGTATGGACACACACACAAACAAACGCAAGCATGCACACATGTTCAGAATACAAAACCTTCAGAGTATTCCAAACCATTTCCCATTACCAGAGGCACATTCATCACCACCAAGTCTTTCATCCCGGAAATGCTTTGCAGGGCAGCTGTGAAAGACAACAGAGCTGAGTCCCACCCTGTCCTCCTCACCAACACCTCTGACAGCAGGGGTCAGAGAAGGCTCTGGAGGAGGCCTGCAGCCCTATTCAGAACAGATAGAAGACAATCTGTAAAATGAATCCTGTTTTACCAAACCTGCCTTTTCAGAGAAATCAAATGCTTCAGAGGCTGGAGAATGGCTCGTGGTCAAGAGGGCACACTGCTCGTACAGAGGAACCCAGTTCAGTTCCTGTAGTCATGTCAGGCAGCTCCCAACCACCTAGAATCCTAGTTTCAGAGGATCCAACACCCTCTTCTGGCCCCTAAAAGCACTGTACACACATGGTACACATAGATATACTCACAGAAATACACATAAAATAAAACCTTATATATCTCCTTTTAAAAAGAAAATATAGGACTCAAAGTTTGTTTGCACTGTTTCAAATTTATAAACCTAACAAGCTGCCTGGGATAAATTGAAAATTAGTCTCTATCATCACCCTCTAAAAGAAAAAGAACTTGAGAAATTGTCTTTATGGAGAAAATCTTATTTGGTAGCTACTCCGACTGTAGGACATCAACGTGGAAGCTCAAACAGCCCGTGTCTCACACTGACACGAGTGTGAGACCACAGAGCTCAGTTGTCCATCAAAACTGGATGCTGCGGCACCCGAAAGGCACAGGGAGGCCACCCTCCCCACATTGAGCAAGGCTGTCTGTCCTCTTCCAGGCAGGCTGACCCCCAGCTCTACGTGAAACCTTCATTTACTAACAGGCAAAGAACATTTTATAAAGAAGGGCAGAAAGGGTAGAAGGCAAAGGAGTCTCTGTACTTAGTCAAGAATTAAAGAAAACAGAAAAAAAAAAGCTCTTTAGAAACAAATTCCAAAGTAAGTCATCTAACCCTCACCTCTGTAACCTGAAGGGTCCAGAGAACTCGAAACCTGAAATGGTCAAGCCCTGTGCACGTGGCCCCCAGCATGAAGCCTCAGGCACAGTTCTCTCAACAGAACCGACAGGTGAATCCTGCTACCCAGCCAGCAGCTGAGGTGGAAACGGGACCTAGCAGCAGACACTAGTCTCTGAGTTTTGATCTAATTACAGGGACACTAGCTGGGCTGTCCTCCCTGTCCCTGTCCTTCACACGAGCAGGACTTAACAGGCTTTTTAGTTTTTACACAGATGTAACCAGCTGGCTTTGTTAGCGTCACTGTCGCACACTCAACCGTGTGAGCATGCAGTCACAATTTTTCTAGTGTTCAAACACTGTAGCAGGCTCTGCATGAGAGCTGAGCCAGTACAGAAGTGGAACTGAAGATTGGGGAGCCCAGTTGCTCCAGTAATCAAGCAATTACTAGATTTTAAGGTTGTACATTTTGGGTGGAGGATTAATTTATGTGAGACCTCTGAGGATCATGCAATCACATAACTTTAGCAAATGAAGGGCTAAGGAATTTATGCCATGGCTCACTGGCTGGTGTCCTTAAAGAGTTTATTCACCTGTAAAACGTGCACAGTTCCCTCATAAGTGATTTACTCGCACAAACAAGGTCAGACCGCTTTCCCTCCTGAGACCAGTGAGTCTCTTCCACGTCTGGGAGACAAGAGATGATGGGGCAGGCACACCCAAAGCAACCTGAGACAGGACTCAGTTTTGAATACTTGAGGTCAGGAACCCTGATGAGAGAGCTCACAGGACAGTTCGGTGTCACCAGAGAAGCCACAGAGCCTTCCTAGCCGCGCTCTGTGTAGATGCCTCTGCTTTCAGAAGTAGCAGTTAAAGAGCAGAGCAGCCATCTCAGAACTGAACTTGTTAGGACATGCATCTGTCAGCACCAGGGTGGCCTGGGCATTCGGACAGTCACTGAGGTTCTTTAAATAGACACGCTGTAAAGGACAGTCCTGGAATCACCAGTGAACAGAACTATAAATGTCTCCCAAAACTCTAAAAGGTGTTTCAAAGTAACTGTCCTGGGCGCTCAGCTTCTAGGATGCTCATGCAAAGCATGAGCATCTGACTCACCTCCCTGCAGGGTTCGAGCAGGGCCAGCCAGTGTGAGGCAGTATGAGAGACAACAGAACACCATGCTGCTATCCTGAGTGGTTGGCACAGGCACCTGAAAACATACGCAGCGTTCTTAGCGTGATGGCCAACATCTATCTTAAAAATCATGACTTCCCCTATTTTAACTTGCAGTCCTAAAAAAGCAAGGCACAGACAGCGCTTCCCGAGAACAATCTCCCGTCATCTCACTCCCCACTCAGCCCTCCTCAGCCCTCTGACCCACCCCCGCAGTGACTTGGGTGGGAGGTTTCTGTTGAGTTTCACCTAACACTTTGTGTTATTGGAAAGGAATTCAGTTGTTTCTTTAAAGACCACTTAATGGCCTAGAGTGTTCCAGGAAAGGTTCTCTCCCGCTTTCTACCGCCTGAAATTCCGTGCAACAACACAGCACCTGCGGATAAGCTGTTACTAGTCAGGCATTGGGAAAACTGCCTAAAACCAAGGCTAATGATGTTAAGGGAAACCCTGGGCGGGGTGGAGGGAGGCGGCCTGGCAGATCTCTGACCGCTTGCTGCCTAATGCCTGAAGAATGCGAAGCCTGAAGGAGTCTAAGAAATCCTGGCTGCAGGACGGAACTGACACTGACGCAGTTCAGCCTGTCACGTTCACACTATGCCCTTCACAAGTCTCTGCGTCTATTTATAGAAAGTTTAGAGCAAGGCCAGCTACTGTCAGCCATTTTTACTATTTTCAAGATATACTCAGACACACACTACTCTCTTATGAATAAAGGACAACCCCACCCCCACAAAACCTCAATTCTTAAAGTCTTAGTCATGAAATCACATGAAATAGCAATAAGAAAAAATGGTGGATTTTTTGTATCTCAAGTGAGATACAAAACTGGGAATAAAATGTGTGTATTTCCACAGTGGGGGACGTGAACCTGAGTCCACAGGTGCCCTCCTACAGCCGGTTCCAGCCACAGGGCTGCTGTCTCCAGAAGCCAGTTCCTGACTACAACTTTCTAATTGTTTCACAGATGTCACCGATTTCCTAGTTCTTAAGAAGGCATTACATTTAACTTCTTATTTACTCTGCATGCGCAC
Organism: Neodon shergylaensis; assembly: GCA_025134845.1. Lineage (NCBI taxonomy): Eukaryota > Metazoa > Chordata > Mammalia > Rodentia > Cricetidae > Neodon > Neodon shergylaensis. The sequence goes on from JABTXL010003013.1 coordinate 1,915,682, forward strand.
AAGCACGTGTGTGTGGGGTGTACACATATGCCATGGAGGGCGAGTGGAGGTCACAGGACAACAGGAATTTGCTCCATCTAAAATGTGGGTCTCGGGGCCTGAACTGGTTCCCAGGCTTGGGGGCACCTTCACCCACTGAGCCATCCCACCAGCTTGGTTATGTTTTAGACACTGTTATCACTGCAATGCAAGGTGTATGGCTGCCTGTTTACAATGTTTAAGGATAAATAGTAGACTGTAAAGCATCATCGAATTCCCCTTCACGTATGATGCCAGCCCTTAGAGGAAAGCCTTTGCTCCAACTAGCCCTGCCTACGTGTCCTCCAGGAGACCCTGACACGCCTGCCTGGGGATGGATGCAAAGTGCAGAGAAGGTCCACCAGCTGGAGAGAACCAGGCAGCCAGTGAAAACCACGCAGGAGAGACTAGCTGTTTAAACTAGCAGCCACAGGAGCTACTATCCACGAGTAGACTCCTTCCCCACTCACCTTCTCCGCCCCTCTTTACCTTCCCAGCACACTGCTCTCCCTTCATCCAGTTCACTTCACAGATGAAAACCAAAGACCAAATCCTTGAGCACATCACTGTTGCCCACGAGTCCCTCTGTGTCAGGAGACTGTCTAAGCTCCTTCTCACCTCCTTTCCTGGAGCCACTGCAGAGCATGAGCCAGCCTCCCACCCAGCCTTCCTGCCTCTAGCTCCATTCATGTTGGCATCTCATGTCTGAGCCCTACCAATTCTCTCTGTGGCCAAACGCACCTCACTCCCCAGCAGGCAAGTAAGATGTCTTCTTGCCACCCCTAGGAATAATTACCCTCATACCTACAAACTAGTACAGTTCTCACCCTCACCAAAGCGCTTCTTTGTAACAGAGGGAAACTATCATAGAGATCCACAAGTAGTTAAAATGCAGAGAATACGTGACCATGGGGTGCCCAGCCCAGTGCAGATGACACATCTACATCACAACCTACTCAGGGCTCAGGAAACATCGCAGAAGAGGGAGTGCAAAGACTCTAATGCCAGAAGACCAGGGCATCTGCTGTGACCTCTCTCCCCTCCCCTCCTTTTCTCCCTCCCTCTCACATCCTCCCATGACAGATCTTCAGTTTCAATTGGTCAGCCCCCAAACATATACATATGAGCAACACATAGCAAAGTGACTCAGCATGTGCACGTGTTAATGTGTGTGTGTGACAATAATAGTTAAGAATAAGAGATCAGAGCTTGGGGGACAAGGCTGGAGCTGAGGGGAGCGGGTGGAATAGGAATAAGTACAGTACTCGTTCGTGTACGACATTTTCAAACATGAATAAAAAACAGAAATAAAACAAAAATGTATCAGCTTGCTTTTTCATAAACGATATACCCCTGTACCCACAAAATAAGAATAAAGTCATAAATACCATACAAATCTGAAATATCCCTAACTTTGTGGGTTTCTCATAATGATAAAGGACAGGAACATACCAGGTGTTTTTGTTTCTTTTCTCTGACGTCAAATTCACAGATACACACTTCCTATGAAATTCAGTTCTGTTAAAAAGCAGTGTCAGTGAGAAAGGTACCCTCTGTTTCACATATCCCATAGGAAAGGCTAAGAAAACAAAGGGCTCCAGAAAGAACAAGGTGGACTTGCTGTGGAAATACTCGCTGTGTGCTGCTCTTACAGTTAAAACATCACCAGTCAATAGGCAACGGTAACAATGAAAACAATTATGTAATAACAAATTGCTAAATTCTTGCCTTATTTAAAGTAGGGCAGGCACTATAAAGACTACAGCATGGATTTCTTTCTGTGCAAACTTGTGAGACATCACCATTATCCAAAGCAGCTTCTCAACCTGTAGGTCGTGACCCCTATGGGGGTAGAACGGCCCTTTCACAAAGGTCACCTAAGACCCCAAACAACACAGATATTTATATTATGATTCATAACAGTAGCAAAATTACAGTTATGAAGTAGCAATGAAAATAATTTCATGGTTGGGGAACTTCACAACGCCAGGAACTGTATTAAAGGTCACAGCATTAGGCAGGCTGAGAACCACTGCTCTAGAGAAATAAAGTAACGTTTGCTAGGTCCCAACAGATGACAGACATTAACATGTCCCTCCTTCTGGAGCTTCTTCCAGCTACTAATGCTGCTACCACATGAGCAGGATGGGTGGCTGGCAGCTCATGCACTCACAGCTGCTGGGACAAGCTACGGTGAGCACTCAGCAGACAAGCCCCAGGCAGCGCTCTGTCCAGTTCAGACACGTCCACACTCTGAGGGCAACTCAGTGTGTTTCACAGGCCACCTCTCCTATCCCGGGCTGCTCTCAGGAAATGTCTGCACTCCACAATACCTTGCCCCTCTGTCCTGAAACACTCACTGGTCCACACCCCATAAAGAACTGAACTTCACCCCAACAATCTCACAATCTACTAAACACACAGGATATCAGAGAGCAGCATATCAGAAGCTAAAAACAGAAGGTGATCAACTATTCTAAACAGCCCACCCACTGATTTTTGCTTAAACACCTCCGAAATATACTTCACAAAGTTCAGCTGCTAAGCTGTGGGATCATTATTTGGCCAGGGTTTCCTTCCCCTGGCTATATTTCAATATTCTATACCACGGTGTTTTCACAAGACCAGCTTCGGGCTAGACCAGTATTCACTCAAATTCTGTTGAAGATTTAGGATCCCAATTTGAGGGAGGGAACATATACCAACAAATATATAGAGGTTGAAAAACAAACATAACAACATGAGTAGAAACTTCATTACAGAACACACACCTGGTATAATAATGGGACATAAAGGGTTAAATGTAAAAAGGTGAGCCCTGGGAATAGAATCACATAATATCCATGGCCCAGGAGGTATATGAAAACAAACCAAACAAACAAACAAAAAGACCACCACATGGCTAGCCCTGCGTTTTGAGAGCAAACGTTGAAACGGATGGGACTGGAAGAAGACAGAGAAAGGTGAAGAAGAGGTGAGGAAGCAGGTTAGTGCTGCGGAGACAACCCTCTCACAGCTCTGATGGAGGCAGGGTCCTCAGAGGGATCCAGAGGTGGTGTGGAATATTGAATGGAGATGTGGTCCATTCGTTTATGCTGTTGAATATTTGTTTAATGATGCAAAGATATGTTTTATTCCTTTATGTTGCATTTGTTCAACTCTGTGAAGCTTTGTTACTTTGCCTGCCTAAAACACCTGATTGGTCAGACAAAGAGCTGAAAAGCCAATAGCTAGGCAGAAGAGAAAGGATAGGCAGGGCTGGCATACAGAGGGGATTAAACAGGAGAAGAAATCTAGGCTCGAGAGAAGATAGAGGAGCAAGAAAAGGAGGAGAGAAAGATGCCAGGGGCCAGTCACCCAGCCAGTCACAGAGTAAAAAGGAAAGAAAGATATTTAGGATAAAGAAAGGTAGAAAGCCCAGAGGCAAAACAGAAGAAGAGAAATGGGATAATATAAGTTAGAAAAGTTGGCTGGGCATTTATAAGCTAAGAATAAGTCTCCATGTGTTTATTTGGGAGCTGGGTGGCAACCCCCAAAGAATAAAAAACAAAAAACTACACAAAGGGAGGAATGTGTTCTGAGTGACATAGATGACAAAGGTAACCTCACAGGTGAGGGCAGGAGGCAGCTTCTCTGAGCACACAAGGGCTCTCTCTGCACAGGCTTCACCCTGCCCTGGCTTCTGACTTCCACCCACCCCTCTTCTACAGCACGGAGCCCTTATTTTCACCAACCCCACACCTCACACAGAATCTGGACAACTCAAACAATTAGACCAGAGAAAGTCAGGAAGAGGGCACTGACAACACAGGAACCTGATATACTATTTCCTGAAGTGTGTATGTGTGTGGAGGGGGAGTGGGGATTTCAATTCTTCCCTATAAGGAGGGAAAGTTGCTGTGGGTGGGACTACTTCCTAAATCAAAGGAAAAATTCTAATGAGAACAGAAAGGTCCCTTGCTATGCTGTATTTTCATACTACCACAAACAAAATCCCAAATACTGGTAGAGATACCACTCCCAGTCACCTGGACATTCTCCTAAATGCCAGAGATTGCTGTGTTAACCTCTGCTCAGCTCAGACTTGATTATCCCACTTCACTGTGTGGATGAACCATCTGTTCATAATGCTACTCCCAGGAGAAAACCCCAAGATGGCTCACAGAGGTCTCTAGGTGGATGTCTGAAACTTCTCCAGTTAGGTCTCCGCCCCCCCCGCCCCCATGCACTACAGCCTAAGAAAATGAACTTTAAAATGCAGGAAGAGTAAGTCAAAGATTGAGAAGGGTTCATTCTAAAATAACAAAAGTGAGTTTCTTGCAGAAAAGGAAAAAAAAGTAGAGGATTGGGAATGCAGTAAGTAGAAGGTGCCTGCCCAGCACGAATCCTGGGCTCTCACTACCAGCCCTGCGCCAAAGGCGCTATCAGGGACTCTAGTGCACATTCAGGGACAAACATAGATGTAGGAGAAAAGATAGTCCACTAGTGAACACAAAACTACTTTAGGATATTGGCATGTTTCAGCATGTTCTAAACAATTAGCTAATTTCCTAAACTGGCTGATGGTGTATGTTAATCTTGAATCACTGCCCAATTTCCCATCAAAGAGAAATATACACAATAAAGCAATCGGCTCGCAGAGCTGACTGACTGTCTTTAGGTTTTAATGCCATTTAGGTCAAGGACTTGAATGTGACCTGTTTCTGAAGCCCTACCTGAAGGCGGGTCTTCGGGTCCTTTCTGGAGTTATAGCACCCAACCATTAGGGCTCAGTTTGGCTGTGCTCTCAGCTCTGACTGAAAGCATAAGGTGGCATCTGTAACGTTTAGAGCCAGTTTGTCTCCAGGCTCAAAAGAGAGCGGCTAGAGCTCTTTCCATGTGACAAACGGCAGAGCACAGAGCTTCATGGACATGAACTCATCTACTGATGTCACTGAAACGACCGTGCGATGGGATTTTCCTCATTCTCTGGTGAGAACAGGCACAGAGTGGTTATGCTACTGAAAGCCAAGCCTTCAGAGTACACAGCCTGTATTTAAGTAGCAGCACTGTCTGCCTTAGCTACACTCCTGACCACTCAACAACACTGCAAAGGAGGCTCTCCCACCCTTTCTCTCCAGTGATTCTACCCGGCTAAGTTCCACAACTGCCAGAGGAGAGTGGCTATCCCCACAACTATTTTTAACCTGATTCTGACTGATTACATTTAGTATTCTTTTCTTTATGTTTAGAAGGTTGTCTCAACTGCTAAGGAGATTGTAATCTCTCATTATTACCGATAGCTCCACTATGGATTGAGTATAAGATGTTGCCCATCAGCTCAAGTATTTGAAAACCTGGTGCCCAGTTGGTGGCGCTCTTTGGGGGTTATGGAACCTTTAGGAGGCACACCCTTGCAGAGAAAGTACATCAGTGGGGGTAGATTTGAGGGTTTGTAGCCTCATCCTAGTCCTTGCTCTTTCTCCCACGGTATGGATGAGAATGCGCTCAGCCAGCTCTTGGTCCTGCCGCCATGCTTTAACCTGTTGCCACGGCCACAGAAAAGCCATGACTGCACTTCCAGTTCCATTCCAAACTGTTTCTCTTGTTTTCTCCATTGTTATTCCACAGTGGAAAAGAACAGACACCATATTCCTCAGCTTGTTATTTCGAAGATGGTTCTTCCTCCTCCAGAACAGTAGACACTTGCACAGAGCAGTGCCTGCCACTTCCAATTCCACACAATAAAAGGTGTTTGCCAGGAAACATTTTTTAAGTGTTCTGCAAAGTGTCGTAGCACACACCCTTAACTGCAGCCTGGTCTACACAGTGAGCTCATGGCCAGCCTGGTCTACACAGTGAGTTCCAGGACAGGCAGGGCTGCACAGATTCTGAGACAACTCCCCCTCCCCCACTGCCACCACCCAAAAAGAAAACAGTGTAGACAGAAAGCCATTGAAGAGAACTCTTAAAAAACTGTGCTGGGGATGCAGAGGTGCAGTCTTCACAGTTGCTGGCTTCTGGTGGGGGTGGGGTGCTGAAAGAGAAGGACTTGGTTTTCTTTAAGGGGCAGGCGTTGGGAATTTGACCATGCTCCAGTGAGTGTATGGGCAACACAAATTGGATTTGCTTTTTTCTTTTCTTCTAGGGAAGTCACAGGGTGGGGTGGACCTGGGGAGACCGGGAAGAGAGTGTGATCAGGGTAGATTATGTGAAACGCCCAAATAACCAAAAACAAAAAAATACTACATTAAAAAAGCGGTATTACCTCAGCTTAGGAGTCATCATGGACGCTTACAAAGATTTCTAGTGCACAGCCTTGAGATCAGGACATATGCTGCCCACACATCACAATCATATCCAGGAGACACAACCACAAGCTTAGATAACAGGACGATGGCTTTGAAAGTGGCGCCTGTAAAACAATCATGCTTCAGACGGTGCTGGCAGCAGCAGGAGAGAGCACGCAGGGAAGCAGAGCGTCCTGCGCTTCAGCCTCTGCGTCAGGGACTGACTGACAGGGGTCTTTCAGCACGCCTGCCTCAGTGCACCTCAACTCAAAAGCAGACATACAGAGGAAGCGTGTAAGTTACCTTCTAGGATGAAGAGTCCTACCCGTGCCAGAACAGCAGGCTGGACCTGGAACCATCTCTCCTCTCCTCCTCCTCACTCCAGACTGACCTGACCCCTCCCCTCTGCTCCTCCTCCTCACGCCAGACTGACCCCTCACAGCAGGTTTCCCACTTGGTGCTCAGTTAAGACTGTGCAGCTTAAAAAGCATCTCTACACAGGTTAACCCGTAGAGCTGAAGGCTAACAAAAAAGGCCCAGCAGAACCTGGCATAGCTCATTCACATCACTCAACTCAGTGTTTTTCCGAGGATTTAAGTCAACAAACCTAAAGAGCATGACTGAAAAAACAACTTTGTTTGTGGAATTCATACTAATTTAAACGTCATGACCTGTCTGCTTTAAAGGCCTGGTGGCAGGGAGGGGTCTGGGGCTCCCTGCTGCCTCCATCTGAAGAAGGCTGGGGTGGTGGGGTGGCAGTATGGCGGGGTGGTGGGGATGGCAGGGTGGCGAGGGCTTCACTGTAGCTCCACAGTTAGTCACAGCATTTACTTCTTAAATTACACATTCTGCTAACTGGAGAGAACGGCCATGCTGCTGCTGCACATACTTAACATAGCCTGGAAGGGTCTTGGCTCTGAAGAGAGCCTGTAATTCCAGGTGTAACAGCACAGTGGGGTCAAGAGCCTTGTTCACAAGACACATTCTATTTGTTTCAGAAAACCTGATGAAAATAAAAGTACCTAAGTTTGGAATTTCAGATTTCACACCTACATTTACCACTGTAAACCTTTGCCAAAGGGCCACCTTACCTAAGAAAATTTTCCTAATTCCTGTCTCCCAACTAAAACTATCTACCACCCGCAATGGTTAACCAAGACCTCCCACCTGCTGTCCACTCGTGCCCATGGCTCACACTCTTCAGTCCTCCTGGGAAGTGCAGTCTTATTTGCTCGTCATAGCTTCAAGCCTTTATCTTAGGTGACGTCCTGGGTGACATGATGTCACAGGATGGCCCTCCTCTCTGCGCCCCGTCAGAGAGCAGCATCCACCCCCTTCCTGGCTGGTCCTCCAGCTGGGCCAGGCACTACAGCCCTCTGCTGTTGGAGTCTCTTCTTTCTCACCCACACGCGAGAGGACAAGCTGATTGCTCCTCAACTGCCCAGCTGTGAGGTCAGCCAACTGATCATGCTGAAGAAATGGCTGGGCTGTATCTGTACTGCTGGCCAAACTTATAATCTGTATTTCTAGCCACTTTCTAGGGATCCCCTTCTAGAACTGAAAATGACACCTTTCTCTTTCCTGCTCTCAATGTGCTCTGGTTAAACAGCATGATAAACCGACATTATTCTTTCTCTCCCTAGCTATGAAATCCCTCCTTAATGCCCCAGAAACATCTACATTGTTTACTGCACCTTGACTCCCAGGTCTCCCAGACTGAAGGGAGAGTTGGGACTTTGTCCACAATGCCACCCAAGTGGCCAGCCTACACAGAGATGAGCCCTTATTTTAATGAAAGTACTTTTGGACTTTAGATATTGACATTTGTCATGGGATCCTATGGACTCCCAGGGCTCACAGAGGCCAGTGATCCTGACCTTAAAGTCAGCCCTGTGCCTGTATTCCAGCTGGTCTCCAGACAACCTATGAAGGACCAACTGTACAACTTCTGGAAAGAGCGGAACATGTCTGTAAAGCAAGAGAGTCCATTTTTTGTCATACAAATAATTTAGTTTGGGGAACTTGAGTTGGCAAGTCACACTGCCAGTTAAACCCACTAAAACAACACACCTAATCTACTAGCTGGCATTCAATGAAAGAGCATTCTGTAAAACAAAAAGGTCACTGATATAAACTGCAGTGATCTGGGCCCATTTTTCCAGAAAATAAAATCAAATGATCAGCTGAGCGAGAGAGATTGAGTAAGAACTTAGGCTTTGCTAGCACAGAGGGAAGATAAATAACAGGACGCCAGCAGAAGCCAGGCAGTTGCTTTCTGTGCAGTTGACAAGGGGTAGCCCATAATTGAAGCCCAGCAGGAATGCAAACATGCAAACATCTCACCAAGTCGAGGAACAGGGTCAGTCTGGTGTAGGAGGTCTTCTGTTTATGTGTTGCTTTCATTGGTTGAATAAAGAAACTGCCTTGGCCTTTTGATAGGGCAGAACTTAGGTAGGCAGAGTAGACAGAACTGAACGCTGGGAAGAAGGGCAGTCAGAGAGCCGCCATGGAATTGTCAGGTCAGTCATGCTGAATCTTTTCCAGTAAACCACGGCCTCGTGATGACACACAGATTATTAGAAATGGGTTGAATCAAGATGTGAGAGTTAGCCAATAAGAGGCTAGAACTAATGGGCCAAACAGTGTTTAAATGAATAGTTTCTGTGTGATTATTCCGGGTGTAAGCTAGTGGGGCAGCTGGGACGACAAGCAGCCCACTTGTTCCTGTTACACTGGTCGGCTTGCGCACTAGTAGGAACTGAAAATCCCCGATGTGAAAGGCTCCGTGGACTTAACACAAGGACCCTGATCAAGCAGGCCATGAAGAAAAAGTCTATTAATCTGGCCTGATCACTTCAGCTTTGGAGCTATCTCTCCAAATATAAGCTGCAGATCTGTTTATCAGCAATGAAAGTTAGGAACTAAATCAGGTATAGACACAATGTGGCTAGCTGACGTTATGAAGGACCTAAGTGAGGAAAGCCAACTCAGGAGGAGAAACAAGAAGGAACCAGCCCAGCGCTCTGGGACCATAGCTCTCCTGTCCTCGCTGTGAAGCCAGGGACTTCCAGGTGAGCACAATCAGGAGGACAGCACATCCACCTTGTGCCCCCCCCCCACAGCAGGGGGAGGAAATGGAGACAGGCAGCCTGGGCCAAGAAACCCAGTGGAAGATTTGTTCATAAAACCCTGACTTGGAACAAAGCCTACACTCCTCAAGGCCACACACACTACCTTCATACCTCAGGGCAACACTTAAGACCATCCCAAAAGTGACTCTACTACACTTCCAATGTTACTCCACCCATCCAGTTTTGTGTGTGTATCTAATCTGATTCTTGATTATCCTGGCTGATAATCAGACCTGGCACTTAGAGTTAGGGAAGTAAGTACAGAAAGTAGAAGTGACATATCAAGACTATCAGCAATAAGTACTGGAGATGAGACTGGAGGCAGTTGACATCCTGGACCAGGCTCTACCCTGTCCTCAGGGATGAGACTGGAGATGGCTGACATCCTGG
>JABTXL010003013.1:1925499-1970813 GCA_025134845.1 Neodon shergylaensis
TCCTCAGGGATGAGACTGGAGATGGCTGACATCCTGGACCAGCCTCACCATGTCCTCAGGCTGTGGTAGAGACTTTTCCCAGCTTCCCACCACATTCACCCTCACACCACTACCTGACATTCCATTTCTCTTAGGACTCTGGTCTTTGGTGTGCGCTGTCTTCTAAATGACAAGTATTGAACCACTTTCTTTACGGAGCTGACCAGGGCCTCACACATGGCACCTGAGCAAGTGTTCTACCATGGAGCGGCACACCCAGCCCAAGCCCTTTTTTGGGGCAGGGTCTTAATTCTGTAGCTCAGGCTGGACATGAACATGCTATGTAGTCTAGGTTGGCAAGTACATAGAAGAGCCACCACCTTGTCCCAGCTCAGTCTACTGCGTGACAGAATCCTGGTGTGAGCCACACCTTCCAGTTCAGCCTATTGTGTGACAGAATCCTGGTGTGAGCCACACCGTCCAGTTCAGCCTATTGAGTGATGGAATCCCTGGTGTGAGCCACACTGTCCAGTTCAGCCTCACTTCTGTTTCAAGTTCAGCTTTTGCTAAATGTAAGCTTCCAAAGATGCGGAGGTCCTTCTCTTTGTCAAACCAACTACCACAAAAACAGCTTCCTCACCACAAGGTGTGCCGTGAGTGTGCGCTGAGTAAACACAAACAGCCATAAACAAATGTACTGAACACGTTAATTCTCATTCGATCTCAACATTTCTCAGGGTAAAACTGGAATAAGCAGAAATTTTAGTTGAGAACAATGCCAGGAAAAACAATAATGCCCAGTGTTTTCATCAGTAAGCTCGCTATGCTATCAACCAAAGGTGAACAAGCTTTAGGAGAAGGCCGCCCTTGCCCCAGGACTGGAATAGTACTCCTCACCCCACGCCAGCCACTTTCCCAGGCCCCCAGGCACACAGAACCAGCAGACAGGGGGCAGGATCTCTGTTTAGCCTGTGCTGCACCCTGCTGCTCTGCTGTCTGAGACTCCTCCCAGCTTGAGTGCACTTTCCCTCTGAACTTCCCCTGGCTCCTGGAACTGCTCAGATGCCCCGCCCTGCCCCCAAAGGGAACAGCTGGAGATGAGAAGGGCTTTCCTAGCACACCCATCTCATAGCACTCAGAGGCTCTGTGAGGGGACCTGCGATGAGCTACTACAGCACTGCCCGATCCACCAGCATCAAGGCCACACAGCTAGGACCTGTCCCTCAGCTCTCCTGCACTATCTGACAGAGGAAGCCAAGCTCCGGATATAGAGTTGGCCCATCCAGCCCCCAGTATGGAAGGTCTCAAGAAGTCAGTGCTGTCCAGAGAGAAGCCATGATTTCCACACACATAGATTTAACATGGAAAGGGGGGGGCTGCTCTAGAATTGACCTTGGCTTCAAGGTCCCTGTCTGGCAGACGGCAGTCCTCTCTTCAAAGGAGACACCCTCATCACTACAGCACACACATCTTCACTCAGGCTTCCTCCAGCAGGGTAGGCTCCGCAGGCTGCAGGGCTCAGCCCACTAGACAGCAGGTTCTCTCCTCCAGCTCCTATCTGTGCCCACCTTCCCTCCCATACCATCAGGAAGTTACAGAGCACACTGGCAGCGATGCTCAGCAGAGCCCTCCTGCTGCCAGGCTGCCTTGGCTGCCCCTGATCCCCTCACTAGCTGAGCTCTCAGAGGCTGCCTGTCATAAATCTTTAGGTCGACTTCAAATGCAGACCTTGGGATCACGTGGTTTCACTTCCAGATGGCACCTTTCCTCACCGTCATCCACAGAGGAAGCTGTGCCAATGGAACATGAATTATTTTAGTCGCTTAGCGCTCCTATGGGAACAAACAAACACACACTATGGCTGCTGGTTTATAAACAACAGAAAGTCGCACTTTCATGGTTTCCAGGCATAAGACTGGAGGTCAGGGAGGCGCCCACTTTCTGGGTAACAGCAGCGTCCTCCTGTGCTGTGTCCTCACGCGATAGAGTTAACTCTCCCATAAGAACATAAGGGATCCGCCTTCTCAACCTGATCACTTCCCAAACCTCAGCTCCTCACATTTTGGGTGGTGTGTGTGTACGTGTGTACGTGTGTGTGTGTGTGTGTGTAACATCTTGGGTGGTGTGTGTGTGTGTGTGTATGTGTGTGTCTGCATGTGTGTGTGACATCTTGGGTGGTGTGTATGTGTGTGTGTTTGTCGGACCTCATGACAAGACTCTGAGGAGGTACAATCACTCAAGTCCTAACAAGTCACCCTCCCCTCCAGAACCTGTGGAACACTGAGGGCAGGTTATCTTACAGACTCACCTGAAATTAATCCTCAATCAGTTTACTTGGATAACATTGTATTTAAAGGACCCAGGAATGAGAGAATCTGGGGATCAAACTCCCGAGAGAATCCTGTCCTTCTGTCCCCAGCACACACGTGCTCCCAGCACATCTGTTTTAGTATAGCCCCAAATTGTTCTCTCGATTCCCTTTCCTATGTCCCATGGTCTAGTCTAACTGGCAACTGAGTCTATGCATGTATAAACTTTCCTTTGTCTCTTTTAATAAACAATTCTGGGCTGGGAATATAATCGGGTGGTAGAGCACATGTCTGTCCCTGAAGCCCTAGGTTCAATTCCAAGCACGCAAAATAAAACAACCAATCGACCAACAAATAAAACAATCCCACAAATAGTAAATTTCTTCAATTACAAAATATACATTCATTACAGAAAAATTGGAAAACAATAAAGAAACAGGATTAAAAGTCATTAATAATGAGTGTGCAATCTACAATAGCACAGAGTAAGTCACATGACCCAATATAAGACACCAGGCACCAAGGAGTGCTGTAAGATTTTTTTTTAAATGAAAAATGGTCAAAAGACCGGGATACGCTAGAAGTCGAAGCCTGGGGGTCCTGCAGATGCTGCTGGCGTCTTGTTTCTTCGTCAGGCACTTGCTGCACACTCTGCTTGAGACGAGACAGTGAATTCATTCATCAAACAGCTGCCTGCACTGACATCCTGGGTAGATGCCCAGCACGGTGGGACGCTGCTTTCTAGAGGGTCCTGGTCTAGCAGGGAAGACAGCAGGACCCGGACCTGGAGCCTCAGTCCTGAACCTGCACATCTCAGTGGCAGGCAGGACCAGAGAACACTCCGAGAACTGGGAAGGCTCTCCTGGGTGGCGCCTTCATGGTCACTGTCTATGGGTGTGCGAGCTGCTGCATTTAAGACATCTTTCTGAAGCTTTTTAAAAACACTGTTTAACACTGTTCTGTTATCTCTGACTTTGTAAAGTCACAGTGTAGCTCTGTGCTAATACAAACACGATTATGACAGAAACAAGGGAGCTAATAGGAACAGCTGGGGAGCGGAGAGCACTTCTGGTTTTCTCTCTCCACTCAGTCACCACTCCTCTCAGAGCGGGAAGGTCTAGCTGACCCTTCTAGAGCCAGGATGAGCTCCAAGCAGTAATGATGAATTAGGGCACAAAGAGAGAGACTCTGACATCCTTGCGTTTAGAATGTGTGGAACAATAAACACTGCCAAGCGTGGAAATGTGGCTCGTGTGAGTTCAGGGGCTAGGAAACTGCCCCAGAACAGAAAGGCTGGCCACAGATGAACGCACCAAAACCCAAAGTGCAGCAGGCCAGGAGTGAATCTGGACATCAGGGACTACTTAGGGGCTCCGCGGGGCCAGAAAGAAACCATGAAGAGGCCTCTGGCCTCCAGAGACTCTCACAGACAAAGCACCTCACTTTAGAAAAGAGTACTCCACAGAACACCCACAGCAAGGGCACCACTGGCTAAGGAGCTTCAAAGAGCCTACTAACACTCCTTGAACTGCAACAGGGGACTGCGAGCTTAGAGCCTGTGTAATCACTTTGAACCTAGCAACAAATGAGCCAAAAGAACCCCTTAGAAGTTCAGCTGTTTGAAGTCGAGAGCTTCCCAAATTACCACACAAAGGACTATGAGAAGTAGGCATGCATATGGCATGGAAGAAAGACTGGCTCTCAGGGAACCGAGCACTCCTGCAAGGGAGAAGCCAGCCAGGCTGGTGTTAAGGCTACTGCACAGACGCGAGCAGAACCTTTTATTCGCATGAACAAACAGCACATCGTATGAGGCATCACTGCAAAAGACACCTTAGTGAGAGCCTGCTCCAGCTGTTAGGCACATGGATGAGGTATAGGAGGCAGGGCAGAAGAGAGCCAGCTGTACAAGGTCTGATGTGACGACCTGCAAACATGATCCTAAGTTCTGACTGTGGCCAGCTGGTGAGGAGTGCCGGCTTCACGGTGCCCCACCCTGTCCCTTGCTTTTCCTACCCCTCAGGCTGCAGGTGCTGTCTGTCCTCAGCTGACGGACACCCCCTGAGGAGTGAGGGGCTGTGCTGCGTGTCACCTGGCACCACTCACGCAAACACGCACATGAACATGATGTGCCATGGGCCTAGGCAGGAACTAAGGAGGACGTGGCCACACGCTGACCCTGCAGCACTAACTGCAGTGTGGCTGAGGAGGCACAGATGGGACATACATTCCACCTCTGAATGTCAGAGTAAAAGCCACGCGCAGCGGGGAGACCGCCCCTCTCAGGCCAAACTTTTCAGAATTGATGAACTCTGCACCTCTCAGGAAAACAAAAACAGCGAGAAAAGGCTCACCAACAGACATCCTGAGAAGAGACCAGAGAACGGATGGGCTGTGTGGGGCCTCAGGGAGAGCGCGAGTTAAAGCCAGGCAGAAACAGGTGAAACTGCTTCTTCCTCACTACCCACCTGCCCTGGAGGCCACACCAACAGGAGCTCTATGCATTTTCTCTGCTACATCTCCATGCATGGAAGGGTGTGTGGTTTGGTTTTGATAAATAAGCAAATGAAGACGGTGACACCTACCAAGAATGTTTTGATTTTCGTTTGTTGAGAACGGGTCTCACTGTGTCACCGTGGCTGTTCTGGAACTTTCCAGATACACTGGGCTAGCCTCAAACTCAGAGATCCACCTGGGTCTGCCTCTGCAGCACAGGCAGGCAGCACCATGCCAGCTAGGAAGAGGCATTTTGAGAAGACCAGTAATATTGTGAATGTGTTGCCAAAAGCCTGGCTTCACAGATCCTGATGCCTAGGACATACATGATTCTCAAGAGTCCCTGCTGGAGGCTGAGCAGCGGGTGAGAGAGAGAAGCCACACACAGACCAAGCAGAGCATCCTGGGCCTGAGGCTGAGTCGAGCGAAGGGAGCTTTGACATAGGTGCAGACAGAATCACTGCTGCAAAGGTCTTGGGGCCCTTATGACAGTAAGCCCTGTTCTCTCACTTTGGATGACCTAGTGACAGCACTGTCTCTCCCCCACGGAGCCTATGAAGGGCACTGGCTCTACACATGACAAGCATTCACTCCAAGTATGGACACAAGCAAACACTCCCTTTTTTGTTGTTTTTCAAAATGACTCAAAGAATACATTGGTAGCCCAACTTAAAAATGAAGAGCTCAGGATCTGGTACTGCTCAGAACGTCCAGTGGCTCAGGCTTCTAATTTTTTGTTGTTGAGATTTGTTTAATTTGATTTATGTGTGCATATGTGTGTGTGTGCACATGTATTCACATCGGATCCCTTGGAGATGGAGTTACAGGAAATTGTGAACCACCTGATGTGGGTGCTAGAACTAAACTCAAGTCCTCTGGAAGGATGTGAGCCTCTTCATAGCTAAGCCATCTCTCTAGCCCTGTCCTGGGCTTCCAACTGAAGTTGACACTTTCTCTTCTAGTACCTTCCTTGAGCAGTTACTCAATAAAATGCAAAATAAAATGAGAAATAAAAATAAAAAGGGGAAACAAAAGGTAAAACTAAAAAGTGAAAATGAAGGCAACGATTGAGAATGGGAGAACAGAGAAACGGCAGATCACCACTGCAAGAAATACAAAGTATCTGAACTAGTGTGACTTCATTCTTGTAACAGCAGAACTTCTTGTTTAACAAAAATAAAAAATAAAATAAAATGAAGGAAACTTTGAGTAGGGAAGGTTTCCATAAGGTCACAGAAGAGAGACCAAGAGTGTTATTAAACATAGCACAAACACATTATCAAGAACTGGATTTGGCTTCTTTCATTCGGCAATGGATAGCCACTGACGAGTAGACAATCGATTTTAGAGACAGGTCAAGGAAGCCTTATTAGACAAAAATCCCCTAATAAACAATGTTGGAACAACTGGGTTACTGTGTGTAGAAAATGAACCTGGACCCATAATGCACACTGTATAAAAATAAACTCAAAATAGACCATAGGTCTAAATCTAAAGGCTGTTGCTATAAAACTTGGAAGAAAGCACAGGAAAAGACAGTTCTGACTTTGGGTTAACAAAGATGTGTTGAATACTACATTGTAGAACACAATCCACAAAAGAAAACAATCATAGGTTGGACTGCATGGAAATGTAAGACCCTCAGTCTTCAAAGGTGCCCAGGAAGAGGGAAAAGGCAGCTGCAGACTCAAACATGTTTGCAAAGCATCTATTTGATGAATAACTGTACCCAAATACAGGAAACCTCTCAAAATTCAATCTTAAAACACAGTAAGAACGTGGAAAGGGTTGGAAAGATGGTTCAGAAGTCAGTACTTTCTACTCTTGTAGAGGACCTGGGTTCAGTTCCCAGCACCCACATGGTGTCTCAAAACAATCTGTAACTCCAGTCTCAGGGTCTCTGACATCCTTTTCTGGCCTCAGAGGGCACCAGGCACACACGTGGTACACAGACATACATGCAAGCAAACACTCACACATATAAGATAAAATAAAAATAAATTTAGAGATGTTCAATATCAATTATCAGATAAGTGTCAATGAAAACCACCAAAGAACACCCCAAACACTTAATGAAAAATACTAATCATACCAAGTGCAGTAAGAAAGGTATGAGTGTGCGCACACACTGCTAAGAAAGGAAAATGGTGCTACACACCTACTTATTACCCCTCCCTCCCTCCCTCCCTCTGGAGGTGGGTGGAGGTCCAGAGGGTCAGTTCAAGGCCAGCCAAACACTGCAAAGCAGAAGCAAAACAAACGTGAAACGGTGGAATCTGCACAGAATACTTCAGTAGTTTCTTTAAAAGCTCAGCTCATTAATAATGAAAGGAAATGGCCCAGAGGTCCAACAGAAGAATGGGTACGCGTACAGCAACACGGCCCAGCAGTCGGTGTGTCTGTCTGGGTTGTCTGTTTGTGCTTGAGAACTGCCCTTGGTATCCCAGCCTGGATTCGGGACTTGCTAAGTAAGGAGGATGACCTTCAATTTCTAATCTTCCTGCTTCTGCCTCCAGCTGCTGGATGGCGAGTCACCCACCACAGTTCATAGAGTACTGGAGACCGGACTGAACAAGCACTCTACAATGAGTTACACCCCAGTCCTACTGCTAAACACACCACTATGAGTGAGTCCCAGACAACCATTCTGAGGGAGACAATATACCCATGACTCCATCTCAGAGTCTAGAAACTCGGCCTTCTGCAGTACAGGAAGGATGGGGAGGGGACGCACTGCTAGAGAGAATGAGGCACTTGGGGAGGACAGTGGCTATGTCCCTTGTGCTGGTTGGTGTTGGGGACTTCCAGACCTGTGTCAATGCCTATTAAAACTGCAGCTAGGCATATACAGGTTAGTTCATGACAATTTTATCCTACAGAATAATTTTTTGCTTAAAAAATAAATATAAGGCTGGCAAGATGGCTCAGTGGGTACGGGTGCTTGCCACCAAGCCCGAGACCCGAGCTCAATGCCTGGACCCACATGGAAGGTGGACAAAGACTCCAAATTGTCCTCTGACGTCCACATGCGAGACTCCCCCACTCACACAAAGCAAACAAATAAATAATGCAGTAATACATTTAAAATAAATACAAAGATGTTATTGTACAGTTAAAGATAGGGAAGATAAAATACAAATAAACTACTTTGTTTCCCAACAGATTCTAATGTATCCAGTAACTGAACCTCTTGCAGGAATGGCCAAACTCTAAGAATTAGATCTAACCTAACCTATTCCCCAATGACATCTCTATTGCAGAACTGCACAGAATAGATATTCTACTATATTAAACAAAAATAAATTCTTACTTTTTTGACTAATGTCTATGTAGTAAAGGAATCTAATTTTTGGTATCTATATTTACATTTGCAAGGATCATTTAATCTTAACTGGTTTCCCAATAATAAAATTACTACAATTAAGGATAAATTTGATTCAGCACTCAGAAGCCAATGATAATTAACAAGAAAGACAAAGTATACATCCACATGAATATAATCTGGAAGAAAATGATTACAACTTGCCTCTTGTTACAACCTATATCTATATGATTTCTTTTCAAACCAGAGTAAACTACATGCTACTAATTATGCTACAGTGCTCAAACTCAGACAGCTCTCAAGTTAATGAGATTGAGCTTGACGACAACACCTGAATGTATAAAACATACAAACAACTAAATCAAGCTATAGCTGACATGAGGGCTGGGAAATAAAAGGTAATAAATAATATGGGAACCAAGACACCCCAGGCAATTGTCTAAGTTCATCTAGGTAGCCAGTAGGCGTATATACCTAAGAGACCAAGAGTAACAAAGGCGCCCAGCCACAATGGCTACACTCGTGATGCTAATGTCCTGGGCCAAGAGACCCAGCAGGAAGCAAGTCACATGCCGGGCCCACCCCAAAATCCATTCCTATTTTTTTTCGTGCAGGTAAGTCTTGGTCTCAATATGCTTGCACTAAGATAAAGCAAAAGACCCTGCTACAAAAGGCATACCTCTGTCTTTAAGGGAATAAAAGGACCAGTTTCTCTGAATACAGTGAAGATCTGAAAACCTAAGGGTCCTTTTCCAGACTAAGTCCAGGTCAGCCACACCCTCCTCTTGAGCCAGCACGTGACTAGGTGTGTAATCTCCCCACCCCAGGAGTGCCCAGAGGGAGAGCTGGAGGCCTTGTGCGGAGGAGTCAGTCGTGGAGAGACAGTGAACCTACTGAGGGACAGAAGGAGGCTTGGATTACACACCCAAGGGTGAGGGCAGTAGCTGAAGGAAGAGTCGGGAGGCAATGTGTGAGCAGTAACATGATTTCATGGACACCGAGTCAGGACCGTGTACAAAGCAGCCACACGACAAAACACCCAGCAACACCCAGCGTTGCTTTGAGCTTCTTTGGCCATGGAAGGTGTGTCTCCTTTTGCTTAAAAAAGGAAACGAGAACTTCCCCACCTCTAGGTGGCTCCTGTGGCTCTTCTCCCGACTGTCAGGACAGATGGCATGCTGGAACACCACGGCGCATCCTTAGACCTGGCCTGCCTTTTCCTATAGTTGTTTCCCCAACCTCCTTGAACATCTGGCACTGAGCGGCCAACATCATCTGTCTGGCACACAACCACGTGACACTGTGTAAACATATGGCACTGTAAAATTATTTCCATTCTGCAATCCTGTGCTAATAAAAACTAATTTTAATGTTGTAGTCAGAAAAGCGGAATGTACCACAGAGAATCACAAGGACAACGTTAATTAGATGTTATCTCAATATATTTGATGTGGGCTTCCCCTCTGTATGCTATGAATATGTTTTATTACCACTGGTTAATAAAGAAGTTGTTTCGGCGGCCACATATATTACCATGCATTTCCTAAACACCACAAGTGCATTATTTTTCTTGATATTTGCACTCAGGCTGTTTCAGATCACACAGCTAACACTGTTTGGAACATAGTAGGGCTGGTTTGGCTTTTCTGTCACAAAACATAAACATAACAGCGATAAGGACCATTGAAGCATGTATGTGCTGGGTGTGGTGGCATCCGAGTGCTTTAATCCCAGCAGATAGAGGCAGGCAGATCTCTGTGAGTTTGGGGCTAGCCTGGTCTATGTAGGGAGTTGCAGGCCAGCCAGGACCATACAGTGAGCATAAACGAGAAATGGACACTAGACCAGCAGCTATTTACTGCGCACTGCTATGTATACTAGGGACTGGGGAGAGAAGCAGGCACTATTGCTGCCCTCAGGGAAGTGAGGCTAAACAACACATGCAGCATATTATGAATTGTGGTGAATAAGAAGGATGCCTGACAGTCCTTGTGGAAGAAAATAGGTCGGGTCTAACAGACATGATGATGGTGGCCTTCTCAAAGAGAACCTGCAGAAGAAAGGGTACTGGAGCTGGCACCCAAAGGTGAGAAGTTATTCAAGGCTGGGGAGACGCAGGTGAGGGGCAGGAAAGTCTGCTGGGGATGGGGCATCTTACTCCCAGGATCACACCTTTCTTGGGAATCCTGAAGGTCTGAAAAAAGCAGGTAAGCAAACAAGCAGGAAGGGGCAATGCAGGCCACTGGGCTGAAGAACAAGAGTGGCCTGACCCAAACGTCAACACAGCGGACTAAAAATCAGATGGCTTTGGAGGAGACTTTACAGAAAAACATCCCAGCACTGTGCGGTCAATCTCTTGGAGGGCAGAAGAGTGCAATGAGCCAGGCAACAAGCTTGGAGGGACAGTTTAGAACAGGTGAGGGTGAGTGTGATATCTGGATGGCCATAAAATAAGTTCTAGGGACACAGGAGATTCTGCCATTGCTGACTACGATGTGGCAGGCACGTCAGGGGCTCCGCTCACAGCTGACCTGTTAGCAGTGGTGACCCTGGCTGTGAAGACAGACATGAAAAGGATGTGAATACAGATGACAGAGCTGGAGGAGCAGAGCCCCTCCCTTAATTCCCTGGATGCTGACAAGCCTGGCTAGCTGCTACAAGGCATCTCTCCCAGATGCAGAACACCAGGTACTATGTCTACATTCGGAATTCGGAAACCTACTCAGCACTGGAACAAAGTAACCTCCGTGGAGAGTGAGTAGTTGGCACATTGTTCATGATTCCTAAGCAGCCCCACTCCACCTCCACCTAGAAGGAAACCTGCCAAGTTTTGACACGTGCAAGTTATCTGGGGTCTCAACGTTTTATAAACTGACAAAACCATCTGCCAAAATTAACTACAACGAAAAGAACAACGACATCCTGCAGCAAACAACAGTTTTACTCCCAAGTTGTTATATACAACAACAGAAGACCCAATGAGAAGTAGGAAACCCTGAGGAATTAATCACTTCTCAGAATGCAAGACATTCAGGTCAAGCACTAATACACACAAAAGGTTACGAAAAAACAAGCACCAAGGATTCCGATTTTAAAAGTCACAAGCTTAAAAAAAATGCAAAGAAGACAAAGATGCAAAGAAAAATGACACCACGATCCTGCAGAATTTTAAATTTGCAAGTTCCAAATATTTCTTAAAAAATGCAGCACCGGAAACTGTGACCCCTGTAATGACCTGGACACCTCTGTAACTGCTTTTCTGCCCAGGTCACTAACTGAAACCTTTCCTGTGTGCACAATCCTGGCCTGGCTCCCTCTAGGGGCTCTCCACTGTGCCCCCAAGCTCCAGAAGCCCAGAAACAGGGCTTGACCACCTACGAGGATCTCAGTCCATCAGGGCCAATTGAGTCTAGTACGGAAAGTACCATCTTGAGCCGCTTAAGGGGGAGGGATGAGTGATGGATTTTTGAAAAGATTTAATCACCTACATTGCAAATTATGCTGTGTTGCATCTGATCCTTCAGTAGAAGAATGATCAAACTGTTCAGTCTTCTTAAATGGAGTATTGGCCATGTGTAATTTTGAGGTTTGTGGGAAGTTCCCCGTGGAAATAAGTAAAATCACAGGAACCATTAATGTGACCACTGAAAGATAAAGCACAAACCACTTCCCAAACTGATAGTGCAGTTGTCCAGAGCCTTGATTCCTGTATTCGCCAGCACCTCCCCCTGCAGTGGACTGACAGACATTCGGGACTGCCTCAAGCAAAGGATGGGTTTTAAAAAAATAGACCAGGAAACCTGCTGGTTCTCTGCCTCCATCACGACCCAAACCCCTGGCAGCCACAGATGAAAGACTTCTAAAAGAGAAGAAAAACTACCTTAACCCCCACCCCCAACACACACCCTAAAACTGAGCAGAAAAGCAGAGGTCGCTATGTATTTTAAATGCGTCCCTGGGACAAAACAGATCTCATGAAAAATCGCTGAGCCCCAATCTAAGTCCCTAAGTGTTCCTGCGTCCCTGCTGTCAGCGGGTTGGAGGGGGATTTAAAAAAAAAAAAAAAAAAGGCTTTGATGTGTTGGCAGGGCTGACCTCATGAGCTCAAGTCAGCTTGGAAACGTGCCCCGCATATTTCCTTCTCTACTTCCAAAGATTAGGACCAATACTGACCTGCAATTCGATGCTGGGAAAGTAGTGGTCGGGCAACCCCAGGCGGCTCGGCGGTGCAGAGACGACGCAACACCTAGGCGGCAAGCAAGCCGGTCTCCGCCGCCCACCGCCGGGCCGCAGCGGCCTCGCACGCCAAGCTCACGACCCCTGAAGTTGAGCCTCCCTGCGCCTGGCCCTCTGCAAGTTTCCAGGGTTCAGAACGCGGCGAACTTTGCTAGCCCCCTCTAGGCGGCTCGGTTCCCCGGAGGGGCTGGCCATCCGGGAGGCTGAGCAAGGAGGCACGGTGGCCAAGGTTCAGACAAAATGCAAAAACCTACCAACGGCCACTTTTCCTTTTCCAGAGGGAAAGCTCTCCCTCCAGGCGAGCATCCGATTTCCATCTGGAGAGGCGGGGAACCGCAAAGGGTCAGCCGTGCATTTCCCTTCCCCTCAAAAGTGGCCTCTAAACTCGTTCGCCAAGGACACCGGGAGAGAGGCGACCCCGGGCGGGCAGCACCAACTTTTGGGCGGCGGAGCGAGGGCGCGGGGGTGACAGCGGGGCCGCGGGGGGGCGCGGGCCGGGAAAGTTCTACTTACTGCGCGTCGCAGCCCGTCCCGCCGTCCGGGTGCACGGCCCGCGGCAGAGGCCCGGCCCGGCCCTGGCTGAGCAGCGGCGGCTGAGGCGGCCCCGCGGCGACCCGGCGGCCGAGAGCGAGCGAGCGGCGGGGCCGGGGCTGAGGAGGCCGGGCCGCAGGGCGGCGCGCGAAGGGCTGAGCCGGCGGAGGAGACGCGCAGAGAGGGCGCACGCCGGCCTGGCCCGGGCGGGGAGGGCGGTGCACAGCGGCGCGGAGGAGGAAGGGAGGGCGGGACCGAAGGGCCGCGCCGAGCCCCGCAGAGGGGCGGGATGAGGGCCGTGAGCACGAGCCGGGGAGGCCGCACCGGGGCCGGGAGGCCCGGCGGAGGGTCTGGGGGCGGAGCGGAGGGTCTGAGGGCGGGGCGGAGAACCTGGAGGCGGGGCGGAGGGTCTGGGGGCGGGGCGAAGGGCCTGGGGTCGGGGCCGAGGGCCTGAGGGAGGGGCGGAGGTTCTGGGGGTGGGGCGGAAGGTCTGAGGGCGGGGCGGAGAACCTGGGGGCGGGGCGGAGGGTCTGGGGGAGGGGCGAAGGCTCTGGGGGCGGGGCGGAAGGTCTGAGGGCGGGGCGAAGGGCCTGGTGTCGGGGCCGAGGGCCGAGGGCCTGAGGGAGGGGCGGAGGTTCTGGGGGTGGGGCGGAGGGTCTTGGAGGCGGGGCGGAGGGTCTGGGGGAGGAGCAGAGGGCTAAGGAGGCGGGGTCGAGACCCAGGAGGGCTGGCCGAGGGCCGGGAAGGCAGGCCAAGGGCCGATAGCTCCTCCCCTTCTCTGGGGAGGGCTGAGGGCAGAGGAGCCGGATCAACCCCTCACCCGCTGGGGTTGCGGCCGCTGGTCCCCGCCCACAGACACCGTAAGGGAACTGCGCGGCGCCGCACCGTGGGAGGGCGGGGGCCTGTGGGCATCGCCTCGGGTCGCTCACTGGCTTCGGGGTCGCCAGCGCTGGACACCCTGCAGCCGCCTGCTCTGCGCCGGTTGACCGGAGAGAAGAAAGAAAAGGCCCGGCCTGCCCGAGTACTGGGCTTTCCCTCGGCTGTGCTTAGGTGTCCACCATAACAGCCCGCGATGACCTTCGTGAGTGAGGAGAAGTAAAAACGAAGTGAATGAATGGAATGTAACACAGGTGTAGGAAGAGCTGGGCCCCTGGAAAGACTGAGGCAGGAGGACTGTGGCAAGTTCGAGGCCTGGCTAGGCTACGGGCTACGGAGACCCTGTTTGGATTGCTTTTCCTCTGTGATTCCGCGTCTGTCCTTAGCAACGGGAAGTATCAGCCCCCCAAAGAGTGAATCAGATATTGGAGAAGAAAGAGCCCAGCTTACTGGAGAGAGCAGGGTAGGCATATGGCCAGCTTGGGCTACGAAGACTGTCAGGAAAGAGAAGGAAATCTTGCCTTCTCCAAGGACTAGTTGGAATTGCTTTTCCTCTAAGTGGCTGTGATTCAGCACCCGCACCCCCACGCCCCCAGCAGCAGGCCATGATAGAGGCAACAGACAAGAAAAAATGAGAAAAACGGCAAATGAATCAGAGGTGAGTAACAAGCGTTTGGAAAGGACTGGGCTCGGATTCAAAAGATGCACCCACAAGGCTTTAAAAATAGCCTTTAGTCAGCGAAGGGCATCGGAACCCTGGCCTGGAAATGCAGATTTGTGTGTTGTTTTCACTATTTTGTGTCAGGCAGTGACTGAAGTGCACAAAATTCAGTCCTTGAGCCTGGCCGATGCTCGCACATGCCCAAAGTGCAGCAGTAGTTACTCGTTTGAAAAGAGATGCGTTTGCATAGGGTGGTGAGCAGCAAGAGTGTGGTCCAGTTATGAAGTGTTTCCTTTAGTTTCCTGGTACTTACTTTTAATCATCAATATAAGGATATTAACTATGAAAGCCGGCTTCTCACAGTCCGTCTGATTGCTTTCTCTAAAGGTCCGTTTCCTCGTGGTTTTGACCTGTGGTTGTTCCTCAGCTCTACCACCCATGCAGGACCAAGGGAAAAGAGAATTCTAGCTAAGACTTAAATGGAAGAAGGCAACACTTGAGGAATTTGGTGAGATGCTTCCTCTAGGAGTCAAACGCACAGTCCAAGGAAGTGAGTGGGATTGCGGGGAGTGTGGGACTGGAGTCCTCCTTAACCCCACTGGAATCCTTTCCAGCCTTGACGTGGGCGTGTCCCAACCTCACTTCCGAGGTTGGCAATCTTCCACTCCACTGAACGCTATTAGTCACCTGCCCGAGTGCCAAAGCTGATGGAAAATTTGAGTGCCCAGTGTGTGCCTTTTGCCACATCTGTCAGTCTTGGGTCTTCCCTTTTTACAATGCTCTTCTCTCGTGGAGGTCTGAAAATGAGTGTGTGAAATGGCCTCTGTTTTGTCTTGAGTCCAGAGATGAACAAGTTGACTTATCCATGACAGCTCTCATGTGACCAGAATTGAACAGAATTAAATGTACTGTGACGAAAAACCACGCCCGTCATTTATAGACGCCTTTCCTAAGAGCCGGGCACCCAATGAGACACAGTATCCCCAAACTGGAAGATGGTCTTATTGATAGCTGCAAAGCCAGTGAGTTTTCCCCAGTTCTAGATGAACAGAGAGGTCTCTTCCCACCTCAGCCCCATTTAGTTGGTGCATTTTTTTCTCCAGTGTAAAATACATCATGTATGTGTTGGACTTCCTGGGATGACCCCAGATGCCTTTGGTAGGACTGATAAACAGCTCATACTTCCGCTTTCTACTTCTGTTCGCGGAACACCACCCAGCTAGATGAAAACACTTGAAGTCTGTGTCATCCTCAGATTCACTCGTAGAAAACCGCTAGAGAGGAAAGCTTCAGAAGAGAGGCAAATCGGAAGAGCAGCCGATGTGGAGAGCAGCGGGAAGAAGAGAGGAGCTGCACCAAGACAGGACCGAGCGATGTGGGGACACAGTGGCAGAAGAGACCCGCAGTTTGGAGTCTGTGCGACCTCTTAACAGCTGCAGATTGGGAATTCCAGCACAATTCCTGTTGTCTGTGAATTCCCATAGTTATCTTAAATAAAAAAAAATGTTAAAACACCAATAAATGAGGCCGAAGGCTGGGATCTATATGACCTTGGATAGGACCCCCTCTTCTCCCAGATATTTCCTGGGACTCTCATGGGCAAAGCTGTTAACTTTTGTTCGTGGTGGAGATAGGCTGTCTCAACTCTCTGCATCCTGACATCAAGCGTGTTGCTAAAGCCCAACCCTGTCAGCTCACCTCAGGAGCCACATTGTGACCTCACTGAAGACGGTCACTTCAGAGCCCACAAAACTCTCTATCCTGTTAAGAAGGTAATGAATTACATCTTTCCTCTGATACCTCTACTCCCACACTGCCCCATGCGTGCCTCACTTTTTTCCTGGATGCCTCTCTGTTAACCGTCCATCTTCATATCTAAAATTTACGTTTAAAATATGTTTCAAGCCAGGCGGTGGTGGCGCACACCTTTAATCCCAGCACTCGGGAGGCAGAGACAGGTGGATCTCTGTGAGTTTGAGACCAGCCTGGTCTACAAGAGCTAGTTCCAGGACAAGCACCAAAGCTACAGAGAAACCTTGTCTTGAAAAAAAGATATATGTTTGAATACGAACACCATCTCTGCTTTATATTAGCTTGTCCGGATGTTCTCTTCTGCATCAAAGTCAGGGTTCTGGCTTCACCTGAGTGAAGTCCCCAAGAACAAGAGCCCTGCCTCCACCTCTGTGGACACTTTCCTCTTGCCGCTATAGGAAATTGTCACAAACCTGATGACTTAAAACAGCGATGTTGTATTATCTTACAGTCCTGAAAAACCTAAACACGGGTATGATCCCCATGTTCCTTCTCAAGGTTGGACAGGGAGAAGTATACACAGCTCTTTGAGGCACATCTCTCTAGAAATCCCTGGCAGCTCTTGGATATGTCCACTGGAATCATTTTACCATTTCTCAAACTAGCCCACCAGAGAACACCAACCTGTATGATAGATAGGGTTGTGGGAAGACCGTGTCCACGCTTGGTGGCCTAATCACTTTTCTGTTTCTGTGGGAAAATACTCTGACCAAACTTAGGAAGGAATGGGCTTAATTTGACTTACAGTTCCAGGTCACAGTCTATCACTGAGGGAAGTCAAGTCAGGGACATGACTTTGAAAGTAGGAACCATGGAGGAATGCCGTTTGATGGCTCACTTACAGACTGAAGTTTAGCTGGCTTTCTTATACAGCTCAGGACCACCTGCACAGGGAATGGTGCCACCCACAGTGGACTGGGCACCCTTGTATCAATTAACAATCAGGACAGACATGCCCACAGTCCAATCTGCTCTAGACAATTCCTCAATCAGATAACCCCAGGCTCTGACAAAGCTACCTGAGACATTCAATGAGGGGACACGGTAGGGGACCCCTCTAAAACCGGCAGATGACAGCCCAGATGGAAGGCCAGCGGTCAGAATCCACTAGGGGCAAAGTCCTGGGAAATCCTGCCACGAGGAAGTCTGGGAGGCCACCCAAGGACTGAAAAGCGTGTGTAATCCTGGCAGGAATCGGTTATGCAGATCAGAACATAACTTTCACTCCACTCTGTATTCCACACAAAGTAAACTTCCAACTTTCCAGCCCTGGAGGGCGGTCCATTCACATCCCTGAAATTGTTCGCCTGAAGGCCCCAGTGTCCTCTGCCACCCTCAGCCCCGCCCCTTCTTAAAGCTTTAATCCTGTTCCTCCATCATACCTGCCAGTGCCTGACTCCGGCTGACTCAGCCCAGGCACTCGGCGGGCGGCCACTAAGTGATGAGTGGATGATGACGTGAGCTGGATATCTAGTGATCTCTCCCCCTTACTCCTTTCTTTGTTCTTCAACATGTGAGATACACAATCTTTCAGTTAATAAATAAATCATGGCACAGGAATTGCAAAACGAACACTATATAATGTCAAGCTTCCGTAAGCTCATAGTCCACCTAGGGAAACATGCTTTTAAAGGGGGATTCAGACCGGGCAGCGGTGGCACACACCTTTAATCCCAGCACTCGGGAGGCAAAGGCAAGCACATATCTGTGAGTTTAAGGCTGGCCTGGTCTACAAGAGCTAGTTCCAGGACAGGCTCCAAAGCTACAGAGAAACCCTGTCTCAAAAAAAGTGGAGGGGGAGGGAATTCAAGAGCTGAAAAGATGACTCTGCAGTTAAGAGAGTGTATTGCTCTTGTAGAGAAGCCAAATTCCAATTTCTGTCCCCAGCACCAATATTGGTGGCTCACAAGTTTCTGTAACTACAGATCCGGGAGATCTTCTGCCCTCTTCTGGTCTCCATGGGCACTGCACCCATGGGGACACACACATATATAGACTCACATACATACACATAATTTCAAATAAAATCTTTTTAAGAAATTTAAAGGAAAGTGAGGCAGATGATGACAGCTGCCCATCCATTCTCTTTCTTCCCTTCTTTCTTGGTGACAGAAACCTGGTTTTGTGCTCAGCGGAAATGTCTCCATTTTTATACCCTTCTTTACAGACACTCACTGTTAGTTAGGCCTACAATGTGTAGAGGGAAGTTGTGCAGGGCTACTGGGAAATCAACTCCTTTGCAAGAGTCTTGTGGCATCATAGAAACGCAGCATCCTGCTAAAAAAAGACAATAGAGGGGAGAAAAGAAGAGCAAATCTAAGAACCTCAAACTATTTATCTTTGGACTTCTTTCATGTGGGAGAGAAGTGGCAGGTCTCCTATTACTAGCTGAACTGCTAACGAATACAACAGCTCATTACAATATGATGGCATAGAGGTAAAAGAAGTAGAGGCCGTTTAGTAGGACGGATTGTTACCTGGAGTGGGAAGGTGGAGAGAGCTACCCTGAGAATATAACTGGAAAGCCGGGCAGTGTTCGAAAGGCTAGGAAAGGGGACTTTAGGTCTGATGCTGAGTGAATGTCTCAGATGAGGCAGAGGAGTCTGGGAAGAGGGATGATGACTTAAACAATTCCTGGTTTTGATTTAGAAGGATAGTTTGATGTAAAGCACGGGAAATTATGGAAGCCTTTGAAATTTGAAGTATTAAGAATACCCTTTTAGAGCCTAGGCAGTTTGGATGCTCACCTTACTAGACCTGGAAGGAGGTGGGTGGTCCTTGGACTTCCCACAGGGCAGGGAACCCTGATTGCTCTTTGGGCTGATGAGGGAGGGGGACTTGATTGGGGGAGGGGGAGGGAAAGGGGAGGCGGCGGTGGGGAAGAGACAGAAATCTTTAATAAATAAATAAATTAATTAAAAAAAAAGAATACCCTTTTAGGGTTTCACGTAGCCTCAGCTGTGTTGCTAAGGACAACACTGAATGTCTGATCCTTCACACCCCATCTCTCAAGTGCTGGGAATGCCAGCCTGTGTCATACGTCTGGCTTCACGTGACCCTGAGGCTCAAACACAGAGTTAGCACTCTAGCTGGGGAGCCAGTTGTAAATTTTTGCCTTCATGTATGTTTTACTACTTTGAGAAGAAAATAATAGATTTTCTTGTATTAATTTTGCTAGTTCAAATGTTCGGTCATTTTGTTCAGAGTGTATAAATGAGGATATTTAGAGATCCTCGTCCTCAGCCAGAATTGCCACGCCTTCCTCTTGGCCACTGCTGTGAGTTTAGAAGGAAAAGGAGATCACACTTCCTACCCTTCTTGGTGTATGTGCGTTCAGCAAGTAACAGAAGCGTCATCCCAGGCTAGGGAAAGCCTCTTCAAGGGCTGAGAGCCCGCGGCACCCTATGAATGCTGTGGTGTGCTTAACCAATGTAAAAGACTGAAGAAAAACCAACAGTTCTCATACCTAGGAC
Source organism: Neodon shergylaensis (assembly GCA_025134845.1). Lineage (NCBI taxonomy): Eukaryota > Metazoa > Chordata > Mammalia > Rodentia > Cricetidae > Neodon > Neodon shergylaensis. Next base: position 1,945,195 of record JABTXL010003013.1, read on the forward strand.
TTCAGAACTGAATGATAGTGTCTTCTTAAAAACTCAAATTCAGTGCTGGGCATGATAGCAAATGCCTTTGATTCTGGCACTCGGGAGGCTGAGGGAGGCAGAATTCTAAGAGTTCAAGGCCAACCTGGGCTATGTAGTGAGTGCTTGGCCAGCCAGAGATACATAGTAAGAAACTGTCTCTAAATAATACTAATTACAACAGCTTTAATGTCTCACCCCCACTAATAATAGGACAGGAAGATAATAATCAATGTATTTTGTCAAACAATAAAGTCCAACGTGGAAAAGATAAAGCACAAGCTACAACGTAAACCAAAAGGAATCTGTTAATATTTTCAGAAATGGAATTTAAAATATTGGACCCTTCCTTAGATGGAAGTTGCTTAAGAGAATAAACCCACGAAAATTAAAACAACAAACTTGATCCTCTCGTTACGAGCTGGAGAATGGATTTGGATAGTTGGAATTAAGATGGGGGATTGTACCAAGCCTATTTTAGGATCAGAACATTGTGGGAAACGGTAAAGGAGGGACCAGATGTTTACGAAATTGCTCCCTTCCTCGTAAACACGCAGTCAAATCTGGGCTGTAGCATTCTTTCAGGCCAGATGCCACTCTTGAGTCTCACTACACCTCTACCACACTGTAATTGAGTTTCATAATGATGACCCGAGTGTGACTTCTGAGTCACGGCAGGAAGATTGAATTACGTTCGGCTCTGCCATCGTGTATTTAATTATGATTTTATTAGTTGCAAGCATGGAAATCCCATCTGTCTTATAGCGTTAGTAGACTGACCCGGGGGCTCCTCCTCGGAAGCCCAGCCGGCACCACCAGCCGAGTTTGCAGTTCATGGAGGGAGAACCAGAAACCAGGGACAGTGTGGGGATTATTGTGGAAGAATCATTATCAGGACATAATGCTATCGTTATGCCATGTTTTAAGAGAATTGTCACAGGTGTTTGTTACTAATAAATGGCAGGTGACTGATTCCTTTAATAACTGTAACACCTCGCGTGTTGTCGTGAGGAACATTAGGCATGTATTTAAACGCTCGTGTTTCATATGCACTCACTCAGACACAGACACATGGATAAAAGTTTAAAAGCCCTTAGTAAAGGGAAAATTGGAAGATAACAGTAAAAACATGTGAACTGGGGAGATTGGCTGGAGTGATGTGTGAAAGTCCGCCCTGCCAGGCGCATGCGTTTTGCTGTCCTGCCTGGAGCATGTGCCTCGTTGTAGCATCCCTATCAGGATGCTCTTAAGTGAGAAGTTGCATCACAGGAAGTGATTGAAGTTTTCTATTTCAGTACACCCTGTGCTTAGCCTTTTCCCAAATGCTTGCACATCCTTATACCAGTGCTTTGACCAGTGATCGGGTGCTGGGGTGGACTTTCCCGTAATGCAGCTGCTTAGTCATCCCTGCTCCTGTAAGTAACCCCAATAAAAGTTCAGTGGTTCCCCAAGTCGGACTTTGGTGCAATCGTTGCTTTGGTCTGCCTTGGGGTCCCCTTATGGGGTGAGTAGACCTGTGTGTTGTGTCTCCCCAGAAGTCTCTCACATAACAGTGAGAAATTCGGCCAAACACGTGAGGTGGGGGAGGAGTTTAGGTAAGGCTTTAAGACAAATCTGCCCTAGCACAGTTGCTGCTTCTGCTGTGTATTCTCTACTTCCTTCCATGGCTTCACTCCCAGAATTCAGTTCTCCTGGACAGAGTGGGTGGTGTTTCCTGTATCTGAAACAATGGAACCAGAAGCGTTTGTATTTCCTATTTCAGGTTTGGGGAAAGCTGTAATATTTGCATATGCATAATGACATATTTCTGGGTGGGGCCCACCTATTAGCACGAAGCTCAGTGACTTCATATATGGTGTCTGCCCGGATCCTGGAGATGAACACAGACGGTACTGTGAGCAGCTAGAACTGAACACAGTCTGTGTAACCGAAAAATCAGAAAACACCATTAGTAAAATCACACTGACCCTAGGAAGCTCCAGTCTCAGGGTCTTCATGGATTGAAGATTCTTAGGTTAGGGATGCTCGATTTGTGCTAGTTTCTAGCATCGTTTCCCCTCAATGTCATCATCTCGTGAATTCTGTAGGTCCTGGAGCTTTACAACAAATGAATGAAGAGAGCTGAAACCCTAAGACAAAGTCGCTTGGTGGGGCTAGCTGCCATCGGCAGTAAGAGATGGCTCAGAGGTTAAGAGAACTTGTTGCTTTAGCACAGGACCTGGATTTGGGTCCCAGCACTGGCAAGGCAGCTCACATCAGTCTGTAACTCCAGTTCCAGGGCATTTGACACTCTCTTCCCGGCTGCCTCAGGCAACGCACACGTGTGGTGTATGTACATACGTTCAGGCAAACATACATACACATAAAAATAAACACTCTAAAAAAAACCCTGGGAATTTGCACTCTTACAGGCCATGAAAGCATAGGAAGCCAAGGCAGGGCAGAATACTGCTTGGCTCTCCTGGAAACCAGTCAGTTCTGCCCAGCGGGCTTTCAGAAGGAAGCCAAGCAGAGGATGTTTTTCACTTTTGCTTAAAATCGTTGCCAATGGATATTCTCTGGGGACACTGTAGTTCAAACAGAACCGTATTTATTAGGATGCAAGTATCTGAGATCACAGAGAGGGTAAGACGGGTCCTTCCTTCCTTCTCTCTTATGACAAGAAAGCAATAATAACTAGACTAGGGAATATCCAACAGGTGAGACCAGCCACTACGTTGTGCAGATAAAAATAATGAAGTAAGAAGTAGCTTTTAGAAAAGTTCTGTCAGTTTAAAAAAAAAGAAGATAAAATACAACATTCGATCTGAAAATTCAGGCTTGAATATCGGCAACCCTGAAGCCAGATGCTGCCCAGAAGAAAATCTTGGGAAAGCAGTGGTCATGCTGGTCAGGGCAGAGGAATTCCACTGAGGTGTTTCTGCACATAGGCATTCTGCTGTATGAACTCATGAGCACATTTAGGGTGCATTTTAGACGTAGTGTATGATTAATATGGATGAGTAAAACACAAACCTCTCGATGGGAAGGAACACAGATCGCATTTGATCCCATAACTTGCTAGCACAAGTGGTTATGCAAATAGGAGAGAGTAGGAATGAGGAGGGCAGGTGGGCTTAGAAGAGCTTAGAAGGCTGCCTCCCAAGGGGGTGGGGCCCAGGGGCCCAGACTGTCATCCCTCTGAGCATTGACACCCTACTCTTCACTCCCCTTTATTCCATCTCGCTTCCCAATAGCCAGGGGCTGCTAAGCATGAGAGGTGCCTGAGGAAGATTTTTGGCTGAATAGATGAAAAGCAAATCATGAATATTTCAGAGCTCTCCAGAAACTTGAGCCTGAGCAAGACAGACATCAGAAGGACAGAATATCTGCAGATGAAAACTTCTGGCGTGATGTGGGAGTCCCCTCTGTGTGCTGTGATTAGCACTGATGAATAAAGAAACTGCCTTGGCCTGTTGATAGGGCAGAACTTAGGTAGGCAGGGAAGACAGAAGTGAATGCTGGGAGGAAAAAGGGCGGAGTCTGGAGACGCCATGGACCTGCCGCTGGAGATAGACGTGCTGGAACTCTGCTGGTAGGTCACGACCTCATGGTAATACACAGATTAATAGAAATGGGTTAAATTAAGATGTTAGAGTTAGCCAATAAGAAGTCAGAGCTAATGGGCCAAGCCATGATTTAATTAATACAAATTCTGTGTGGTTATTTCGGTTCTGAGTGGCCAGGACAAACAAGCGGCCCTCTTCCTACACGGGCATCTGTGGGTGTTGTCACCCTTCACTCCTCCCAGCTTCCGAAAGCCCATCCTTGAAGAAGGAAGATAAAGCCATGGCCAGCTCCAAGAAGGCTGGCAAGTACATGCGTCTTCCAGCAGCCCCGGTGCCAGCGTTGAGCCCTGTAATCTGTCTGGACCTCAGTTTCTGTGAATAGACCAGGATGATGGAACTGAGCACTCCCGTCGGGGGCAGAAGGATGAACTGTTTCCCTTGGTGTGTGCGCGCTCTAGGCTTGCTTATTAGTCAGCCCTCGTTCCTGTAACCAGATACCCGACATTAAGCAATGTTGGGGGGGGGGGTCTGATTTGGCTCCTAGCGTAAGGGAATAGAGCCCATGCTAGCAAGAAAGTATGGCGGCAGGAGTGGGAGGCAGCTGCTCACACTGCTTCTGAAGTCACAACTCATAGCCAGCTCGGGAGGATCCTCGCCTGTGGGAGGGTGCAGCTTACATCCAGGGTGGATCTTCATCCTCAGTCAGTCTCCCTGGAAACACCCTCACAGAAGCACAGAGGTCTGTCTCCCAGGTGATTCCAAATCAGTCAAGCTGGCCATGAAGATGAACATCACAGCATTGTAGACATCTGTTGTCCTCAGTCCGTCCACTACGGCCAGTGGCTCCTGGTTGAAAGCCGGTGCTTTTAGTGGGATACTGTCCCCGTTAGTAGTGAGAGAGGAGTTAGGGGTAAGAGCAGAAACCAGACATCTTAGTAAGGATCAGGGAAGAGGAGAACTAATGCCCTGGCTATGATTCACAGGGGAGCAGCCACGGCAGGTGTCTGTCCGTTTCCCCCTCCACTCCCACCCTCCCAACCCCGTCGTGTCAGCAAGGCTGAAACATTTCTTTCTGCACGTGCTGGTTTGGGGTTTTGCTTTTTCTTTCTTGTTCATTTCAGTGAGAAGTGGAAAACTGATTAGCTAGTTCTGCACTGTGTCTTCATCATTATTGTAAAAAAGCGTGCTACGTTCAGAATCTAAGCAGAGGTGCATCACCACTGTTCAGAGTGACAGCTCCGCGTGGCTGGATGGTGGCTGGACACGGATGATGTGGGAGGGTTTCTGTGTTGACTGGAAAGCCTGTTTCTCCCTATATTGGGTTGGCTTAGGGGGTCACGTTGTATGGGGAAATTTTACAAGCCATACTGAAGATTTAAGAAATTGTTTAGATCTGGTCGGTGTATGCAAGGAAGCACAGAAAAGAAACTGCTGATATGATGGTTCCTTGATTGAGGGAGGATTTTATTGTTAATAAGAAGGAGAAAATAGGCTCTTCTGAAGAGGCGGGCTGGTCCTTGCCTCCTCCTCTTTTTCCTTTCTGTATTTTTCTTTCTTTCTTTCCTCCCCCTCTCCCTTTACCTCAATAAAGCTCCCACGTAAAAAAAAAAAAAAAAAGAAGGAGAAAATAGCTAGAGGCATCTGGAAGAGTCTAGAACAGAGAGAAGTAGACTGGACACGGCCAGAGCTGTCTGCAAGAGAGCGAAGTTGGGGAGAAGAGTGGAGAGAGAGAAAGGGGGGGCAAGAGTAGCTGGGTTATAAAGAGGATGTGTAGCTGGGGAGAAGGGAGAACCAGGAGGCTAGAGTGGACTTTGAAATGAACAGGGACTGGGGGAGACCAGAGGCAAGCATGGGCTGTGATATGCTGATAGGCACCACAGGTAGCCATCTGTCCCTTCTTCCAGAGGTAAGAGAAATGACTCCCTTTGGCAGATGGGAAACAGTCTCACAAGGTCCTAAGGAATGCTGACTTTTACCCAACCACCGTAAATCTTCTGTAGCCCATCTTGAACTCATTTCCAGATATACGGACAGCCTGAGCCCGAGCAGTCAGGAATTTAAAAGGCAGACCTGCGCAGTCATGATTATGAAGTGGAGTAGCTATGTGAGGACCCAGCACAGGGCTGCTTAGACACAGTCCATGTGCTCGGCTCCTGGGGAGCCAGAGCTGCCGATGAAGTCCCTCGTCCCTGCACAACCTAAGCTAGAAAATTCAGAGTCAAATGCTGCTGTCCTGGGAAGACATTTGAAGCTCAGGGCATCCACTTCTTCATCCTCTAGAGAGAGGAGCTTTGCACGATAAACATTCTCACACAGATTGTTCTAGCAAAGTTCTAGTAACCTTTTCAACGTACACCTAAGTAGGGTCTGAATTTACTTGAGACGGAAAGAAAATAAACAAACCCCAGTCCGGGGCCAGAGAGACAGCTCAGCAGCTGAAGAGTACTGACTGCTCTTGCAGAGGACTCAGGTTCAGTTCCCAGCACCCACTCCAGTTCCAGGGGACCTGTCACTATCTTGTAACCTCCTCAGAAACCAGGCATGTCATGGTGCACATACATATACAGGCAGGCAAAACACTCATGCACATAAAAACTAAAAAAATAAAAGTTTTAAGAACCCTTCTTTGCTGGTTTTCTCTCTCAGTTTACACAACTGCTATGCTCTGTCTTACTTTTATCTCTTTGCAAAATAATGTTGCCATAGCTCAAATGAGAGAACCTTCTTGGGGAATCCGGGCTTGTCATTGTTAGCCATGGAGCATGTGCGATTAAGTAAGAGTTCTTGTACATTTCCACAAGTAAAGCAATCTTTGTTCCATCCTTGGCGTCAGAGGCGGGTCTGTCCCCGACTGTGACAATGCTTTATGGTTTTGCATGCACAGTTAGACTGAGCTCAGCTCTGAAAGCAACTGGAGGCCATTTTTGAGGAGGCCAACTGTCGTGTCTCTGTGATTACAGAAGGCTCAATTGTCAGGAGAGAAACCAGAGTCACAGAGAGCAGCCCTCCTTAGTTCAGTTCTTAAGGCAGTTCTCAGCGCCCCCGAGCTGAACCCCATGACGCTTTCCCCTCAAGAGCAGGCGTCTTCAGAGTCTTCAGAAGTCATGCTGCAGGCAGTGGGGGACCCACCCAGTGAGTTGAAGCAAAACCACAAGAAAGAAGGGTGCAAACGTATGTTTGGAAGCCGAAAAGATATTCAGTACATTTGGTGGGACTCTGGAAGAGCAGGCTTTGTTTCCTCTAAGCTGATTTTATAAACCACCACAGAGAGAATTCTTCAAGTCTGAGGTTTCCCGTCCCTTAATGGTTGTCTACGAATGTCTGGGAGCTGATTGAAAAATAAAAGAGGTCTCCATCTCTCCAAATTGCTCTCCCTGGTGGCCATTCCCTCTGCACACCCCTCCCATGCTGCCTCTCCCAATCTAACCCCTCAGTATAGGCAGTAATCAAATTCCCTGTGGTCCCTGACCAGGAAAAGCCCAGTCCTGCCGCTCCTATCTTATCCTGGAAGAGATGGTTCACATCAGCCATGGCTTCTTTCTCCATTCTCAGCATGTCCTTCTTTCTGCAGAAAAGCAGGGGGCAGGTGGGACACTTTCCCAGGTCCTTCACTTTCCAGTCCTTCCTCCCTCTGGTTCCCCAACTCTACTTGTTACACACGGCTAAGAAGCAACCACATTAAAAGAAACAAAACCAAAACAAAAGCCGGTGATAATTTCATTTATGAATACAGTATACATTTAGATCCTATCTACCCACCGCATTGCCTCCCCTTCGACTCCATGGCTCAAGTCCCTTTTCCAACTTCATGCCCCGCCCCTCTGAGTCTAATTAGTGCTGCCCTAGGAACAGAACCATCTGCTGAGCATGAGAAACCTACCCGGAGCCTCACAGTTGAAGAAAACTGAACCCCTCTCTTCCAGCGGCTGTAACTGCCAATGGCTGCTACTCCGCTAGGGCGGGGCCTCATGAGTCAGTACCCCTTCCTCCGCGGAGTGTTGACTGGCTTCATGGTGTGAGTGTGTGTGTGTGTGTGTGTGTGTGTGACCCACGGGTGCAACAATACTTCACAACAATCTCCCCCACCTCTGTCTCTCAATATCTTTTAGACGCCCCACCCCCACCCTATGAGGCTCCCTGAGCCGAGGGGCCGGGCTGGGGGTGGACAGCTTTAGGACAGAGGTCTCCAGGGTGGACCACGACTCTGCACCTCGCCTTTGGGACCCTCTGCCTTCACCACCCTCTGCGCCATGAGAAGCTCCTCTGGCGAGCGGCGAAGGGGTGCACTGCTCCGTGGGTATAAGGGTGACTGTTTAGAAGGCAGGTTGATACAGAAGCAACCCCACGTGACCTGTGATAAACTTTGAGGGACGGAGCCACATGCATTCTGGTGTTTTTGAGCTGAAGAACTCTGCCCCGACTGTCTGAAAAGTCACTCTGGACCTTGTTTCTTTCCTCCCACGGCTCTCCGTACCCTCTCTGTCACCTATTAAAACAGCACAAGTGGTTTCTGCTTAGCAGCTCTTGCCTTTGGCGCATTAAGAACACTGACTTTGCAGTAAGGATGGTACCACGTAAAGTAGACGAGCCCCGTTTGAAATAACTTTGGAACCCGGCCAGTTTTCTATGAGAAAACGAATTCCCAGCTCTTTAGGAGATGGTTCATTTTAAGTTGGTGATTTCCTCTGAGCTTTTGGTAACCAAAATCTTTTGATGTGGTGACGTTAAGTCAGAGAGGCCTGCCTCGGGTTTTACCTTGCTGAACATTATCACTGTGGAAATAATTGGCGCGGTTTGTTCCTCGACTCCCGCTGTGCTGGCACAGCTTCCCGGGTACTTGGCGATGTGCAAGTTGGTTCGTGGCAGTTTTTTGCAGTCAAGCAATGTACGGCTTCCCATCCTGTCTGTCCTCTCCTGCACGAACACAGAAAGCTATCTTCTGGATTCTCTCGCGCGGCCTGGCGTGGTCATGTGAGCAGATATCTGTCACTACAATCTAAGTGATTTGAAGACCTTGTGCCTCGTCATTGTGAGAGCAAAGCCCTGGTCAGGAGCTCACCTGTACCAGTCAACTCTCATGGTGACCGACTGTGAGAGCCAGACTGGAAGCCAACTACGGACAAGCAGAGGTACCGCCAGCCTGGGTCTCCACTGTCTGAAGTTGCCACAGCACCTATCTGGGGCTGTTACCAAGGAGACAAACTTCATTGTTTAGAAAATGTTCTATTTTTAATGGATCCATAATAATTATCCACATTACTGGGTACCGTGTGACATTTTAATGCATGTATACACTATGCAATGATTAAGTTGGCATAACACTGTATGTAATTCCTTTGTGGTGAGACATTCTGTCCCTCTCATCAGCCTGTTGTGAGATATACAGTGAATTGTTATTAGCTCAAGTCAAACCACTGTGCTTACTCTCACCATTCCCATCTCCTGAGGAACCAGCATCTTCCTGGCCCCTCCCCACCATCCTTACCACTCTCTGTCAGCATCTTCCTGGCCCCTCCCCACCATCCTTCCCACTCTCCTAAGACCTATTGCATACTCTGGTTTGATGATGTCACTGTTTTAGTGCTCTTGTGTGGGTCACATCATCATGTGATACTTGTTTGGTTGACTTTGTGTTCTTTGAGCCACTGACTTTTAGGGCACTCTTATAAAACCCTGGTCTAATGTCCACTGCTACTATAAAGATAGTTTATGAGTTATCCTGTTGTATTTTATCTCAGAAAGAATGGCCAAACTATACCAGCAAAAATCAGTTTTCAGAAAACAGAACTCCAGGGGACTGAAGAGAGTCCCTTGTCTCTAATGTCTATACATTAAGAGCTCATTGCTCTTCCAGAGGACTTGAGTCCAGGCCCCAGCACCATGTCAAGTGGCTCACAATGTAACTCCAAGCTCCTGGGCCATCCTGGCCCCCTCAGGAATTGGCACACACGTGGCATTAATTCACACAGATACACACAAACACATAGATAAAAATAAACCAAAGAACAATTTTTAAAAGATCTTAAAAATAAGGAAAGAAAAAGAAAACAGAACTCTGAATATATCCAACTACTTTGCCTTGGGTCTAGTAATGATTTTTCTCTAAACATTTAAAACTAATTTAAGGTTATGTTCAAACAGAAGTGTATTTTCCAGAGCCAAGAGTAGTTTCCCAAGAGTTGAAATGTGCAGGGTAATCTCTTTGCCATTCCCTGTGTCTCTGAAAGGACACTAAACACACCTAGGTTTTCTTTCTTGGCTACAACATCCCATGAGAATCCTGTTTTAATTAGGGTCAAATTCTGCTTCAGATAAAATGAACCCTCAAGAACATACTTAGTATGGGTCACTGTGGATCGAGTAACAAAAGACACAGAAAGCAAGGTTAATTCTATCAAGTGTGAGAAGTTCAAGTGTAGGACTAGCAAGGCTGCCCTGCTGGTAAAGGACTCACCACACATGTCTGATGACCTGAGCAAGACACCCAGGACCTACAGTGGGAGGAGAGGAACCACTCCCCAAGACTGTCCTCTGGGATGCACGCACACATACAAGTGAGCACACACGGTGATAATAAATAGAATCAACTTTTAAATTAAAGCAGAAAGACACCTCAGAAGTATTGTTTCTAAAATGAGGTATAAGTTGGAACAAAGGTGAATTTGTGACTTGTGTGCATGCACTCCTGGCCTGGCTGGTGATGCTTCCTAGAAATAGCTGAATATTTTCCTCTATAATGATTGGTTTGCTTTGCTTTTCTCATGCATCAGAATAACATAATTGATGACTTCCTGTGAAGTTTTAGACAAGAACAAAGCAATCTAACAAACGAGAGCTAAAATACACAGCACCAAGTTGGCCCAGGCTCAGAAAGCAAACAGGCAGGTTCTGGGTGAGCAGGCTAGAGTTGCCTCTAACAGCCCTGAGTGCTGAAAGAGGGAGGGGTACGGAGGAATCTGTCTTTCCTGAGCTTGTAACAGGAAGGCCACTTGCTCAAAAAAACCAAGTGAGTACTAGCATCATTAAGAACGAAAATCTGAATTCCGAATGCGTTCTAAGGAATATGTTTATGTGGATAGAATAAGCTTCGACTGCAGAAAAAAGAATACTTCATATACTGTAATGGCGATTCATCTTGTTTTTAATTTGTTTTGCATTTGTTTATTTTATAAGTATATATGGTGCACATGTGGTCATCAAAGGACAACTTGAAGGCCTAAGTTTTCTCTTTTAACCTTCTAAATCCTGGGGATGAAACTCAGGTTGTTAGGGTTAATAGCAAGTGCCTTTTCCCATTGAGTCTTCTTACCAGCCCTTGTTTTAAAATAAATAAAATTATACACACACACACACAAGTGTACATGCATATATACACGCACAATATATATACATATATGTGTGTGTGTATACATACATGTGTGTGTATATGTATGTGTGTACTCCCAGGCATTCTCCTCTCTATGTTTCCCATCTGGCTCTAAGATGTCAGGATAACAGACTTGAGCTCCAGTATTGGGTTTCACATTGGGTTCTGAGGATCTGAACGCAGATCCTAGCACTTGTGTGAACACTTCTATCTACTGAGCCATTGCCTCTGCCTGGCAGCTTGTTTCCTGAAGCAGAATTACTGTGGTAGTTATCGGAACATTGTAGGTATAAAGATTTGTGCTTCGTACCAGGAACATTCTGACTTGGTAAACGTGGTTTCTCTTGCTCCATTGTACAGCTTCTCCACGGATCAGCTCCAAAACCAGCCCCCAGAACGGTAAGAGAACATGCCTGAAGCTCAGTCTCGGCAGTACAGGAAATGGAGCTTGAATGTTGGATTCAACTCCTGTTCTCGTCTACAAATGCCAAGCTAGGTTCCAGCGCTTTGTTTGCCTGGAAGGAAATGCTATGTTGATACTTGTTTTCCCCAAATCCACACTAGATAATGTAAATATCTGTGTTTCCTGATGGTCTTGGGGGACCCCTGTGAAAGAGTTGCTCATCCCCGCCCCCCATGGGGTTATGGCCCACGGGTTGAGAACCTATGGTGTAGCATCTACAAGAGCTACTGAAGGAGAGTTGTTGAGTTTCACAGAAAAACAGTACCTATAGGGAGTGAGGGGGAAAACTGAGGTGAATAAAGACTGAAATTAACACAGAAGATGCAAGAAAAATTGAAGGAAGCTTGAGGGTTTGAGAAGGTGGTCGTAACTCTTCCCGGAGCCCAGACTTGGTGGAAATGTGGTTAGTTAAGATTAGGGGAAGCTCAAAAGCGTCAGATGAGGCCAGAGTGCCACTCCTGAGAGAAAATACAAACGCCAGAACTCAGCACAGATGCCATCTCCTGCGACTTTTCCCATTGTGCTGACCGGACATCTGACAGGAAGAAACCCGTAGGATGGGGGTGGAGTTATCTGGGCTTATGGTTTCCCGGGATACAGTCCGTTAGGGTAGGGAAGACTTGGCAGCCGAAAGTCCGTGTGGACAGAGTGTGGATGGAGCGCCTTACCCTCTTAGGAAGCCGAGATAGATTAAACATGGATGCTGGACTGCTTTTTCTCCTTTGCTCCTTTAATCGAGTCCTAAATCCTAGACCCTTTCCATCAATCCTCTGTAGAAACAACGGCTGAGGCGCTCCCAGAGGTATATCCCGCTAATACTGCAGGTGTGTATTAACCCAACCAATTGGCAGTCAGGATTAACCATCGCACAATCAGAAAGGAGAACGCTGTCTGTCATCCGCCATCAAGGCTAAAAGTTTAGTGTTAATACCGTGAGGACCTGGTCTTCACGGCAGGTACCATGGAGACTGAGGATGCAGGCCGAGGGATGTTGTGGTCACTGGAGATGGATCACAAAGGAGAGTCTGCCAGGCACTGGCACCCTGAGCCCGAGAGGCTGAGCTGAAACTGGGTAAGCCTTTGAAGTAGGGCTAAACAATGACTCATCTCACCGACTTTAGTTCACTGGATCCCTTTTCCTCCCCCTTGGGGAAACAGATTGAACGCATAATAGCTCTGAAACACTCCCTTGAGAATACGCCTCCGACTAACTCATAAAAACTAAATGCTTTTCATTACAACTTGAGTGAGTGACTCGTTCTGCCCTCCCCGTGAAGTGCCTTTCCCTGAATGGCAGAGAGTAGTAGCATTGCCCCAAACACAACCCGTTTGGTATCAGATCACAGTTGAACCATGAAGGTCTACAAATATTGTTGATTTGAAAATTAATTTTTACTGCTTAGAGAACAAAGGAAAGTAGTTAATAAATACCTGAACTATTTCATTATTGGAAATATCTAGGTATTAGATAACACTTATTGAAGTATGAACAGATAGGAAAAATACATTGGAATGACTAAATACAAATGTTTGTATGTTGGGTTTATTTGACATGATTTAAAAAAAAATCTTTGTTTTCTCAGATTCAATTCCTTTCCCCCTCCTCTCATCCTAGCCTCCTCACTGTTACTGCCCCTAAATATTTGTTTCATAGATTAAGCAAAAAATAGGAAGGAAGAATCCACGTGTTCCAGAAAGCAGCTAATCTCCTGACGTAGAGCGCCAACTATCCCACAAAACAAACAAACTGAACACAGTTTTAGGGTAATTGAGTCAACTGATGCTTTTCAAATTGTTAGGAAATAAATGCTGTGAAAACCACTGTTTTTTGATTAGTGTGACCTATGGTATTTTGTGACGGAATATTTCTATTTATCCATTAAGAACAAAACACTGAGACTTGCGGATCCGTGAGTGGCTTGTGTTGTACACACATGAGCTGACGGGCTGTAAACTAAATTAAAACAAAGTTACAAAGTTGCCAACTTATCACTAAATCACATAATTAGGTGGTGATAAAAACCTATACAAAAGAGACTCAGGGACCCTCATTGTAAGTCCTTTAAGGTCTCTTGGTTGGAGATGGAAGTAGTATGGGCTAGAGACATTAAGCAATTGAGGATGAGCCTAGTAAACAGGTTGGTCATCCCAGAAGAGTCTAAGGCAAGATGTCTATCTGAGCAGACACAAACCCTGGAGCTGGGTGAGTTAGTGCTGCGGTTATCAAAACTGACTGCATCGGAGCGTCCTGAGGGCTGTGAGCCTCAGAGTGCTGGCTCTGCCTTTGGAATTCCTGACGCAGAGGCTCTGGGGTGGGGACTGACAGTTTCTGTGTTTTTATCACTTGCCCAGAAGTCACCGATGCTCCGATTCTGTGAATCCTTGACGAGTCATTTATTTGGAGCAATTCCTAGAGGTGGAAGGGTGAGTAAGGAAGCCAAGGAGGTGAAGGGGAGAGCAGGAAGGCCGACTGGCCACACGCCACTGCTGTGGCGGAGATAAGAAGCCCCGACAGGAAGTGACTTAAGGCAGAGAGGGTTTCTTTCAGCTCACAATTGCAGGCTACAGCCCCTCACTGTGGGGAAGTCAAGATGGCAGCCGGCCACATCCCAGCCACAGTCAAGACTGGGCAGAGAATGAATGAATGGAGGCACCCAACCCCTTTTCTCCTTTTCCGTGCAGTTTGGGATTCAAACCCGGGCACTGGTGCCTCCCAATTTTAGATAGAGCGTTCCTGTCTCAGTTAACATCAGTAAGAGATCTCCTGCAGACGTACCCAGAGGCAACCTGATTTGGGAAATCCCCCACTAAGACTCTTCCAGATGATCCTAGATTGGGTCCTTAACAATTAAAACCACAGTAACTTACTGAGAGGACTTAAAGCAAGGACTGAACAACGGCGACAGAGGACTCACTAAGTTAAAATAGTGGAATGGGAGAGACGGCCTTGAACTAAATGCCGGTCTCTGCAACCTCTGAGCTGGACACTTTGGTCTCGCCAGGTCAATAAAGTGTCAGCACCCCAAAGAGAAACTTGATGATGCCAAAAATACGTGACAGATGGGAGTGGAAATGAGGTCTCTGGTTAAGTAACATCCCAAGGTCAACAGGTCACAAAAGAGTCCCCGAGTCATAAGCTACTTATGAGAGCAGCAAGGACTGAGACAGCTGGAGATGGAGCCACGGTGCCTGTGGCTGATTGAGACTGGAGGGATAACGTGGCACAGGACACAGGGATCTGAGCTCATTAGCGGTGCATCTCAGGAGGAGGCACGCTCATCCTTCTGTCCTGACCAGATGGACGCAGGCCTCGTGCCGCAGCGGCCTCTTACAACCTGTGGAAGAGGCGACATGAAGAGTGCTTTGCAGTAGCTGTTTATCAAACAAGCAAGGTTGAGCTCACAGACTCTGGAAAGGTGGGAAGTGGCCAAGACCACTCTAAGGAAGTTTCCAGATAAAGTAGACGCTCAGGACCAGGAATAAATATCACCTCCTTGTGGGTAGGTAAAAACTAACTGCTTTATCTGAAGTTTTCTGGCTTTGAAAGATTCTAGACGGAAGCCTACCACAGACCGAAGAGCAGGGGAGAGCATTATAAACACTAGAAGGTTAGGTATGGTGGCAGACACCGCCGATCTCAGCACTCAGGATGCTGATTCAGGAGGACTGTTCTCTCCAGACCAGGCAGGGACACATCAGGAGACTTCTTCTGAGACCCAAAGAAGTGAAAAACTCAGCAAGTCAAGCTTCTGGGCAAGGAAGACACCGTCGAAGGAGCTACCTGTGTTTGGCTTCAGGAACGACTGTCTACTGCCTCTGTGACTGGCCTTGGCATTGGTCTAGCAGGTGGTTGGGTCAGTATCCCAAGGAGAGGCTTCTTGGTGTAAATTCCATACATGATTTCCTGGCAACACTGTTTAATTACGAACATTTTGTAGCAGAGGGCACAATGAGATCTCTTTTCTCTGGGTATTATAAGTATGCATGTGTGTGCACTACATGAGTCTATGCAGGCCAGAGTCACCCCAGAGTGCCATTACTCAGGAGCCCCCTGGCTTGTTTTCTTCAGGATAGGTTCTCTGACCCACCTGCGGCCCACCTGGGTACTCTAGACTGGCCTGCCTCAGGGGACCCGCTGCCTCTGCCTCCCTAGCTGAAACTGAGTGCTGGGGCAGAACTCAGGTGTGCATGCTTCCAGGACAAGCGCCTTACACACCAGCCCTCCTTCCATCTCCTCACTTAGCGTTTTATATACCCGTGTCTATCATTCAGTCTTTAGAAAGTAGCTCAGGGAGAAAGCAGATGCACTCAGTGAGGAAAAGAAGACACTGGCAAATGAAGTCATTTACTCAAACAGAACGTGTGGCCAGGCTTGTATTTCTAGAGTCCCGCTCATAGGGCCATCAAAGGTTTGTGATCCAGTCCCCCAGGTGGTCAGAGTCTAAAGACTCAGCTCTGAAGACTCCATGAGGTGAAGCTGTTCTCTGAGGAGCTCCAGGTGTGCCACTTCATCCTCAGCACATGGTACCTGGGCAGGTCACCTACTCTACACAATGGACGTTCTATAAATTGGACTTTTGTTAAAATGCCCTATAGGCGCATGTCAAAGCTAATATTGTATTCCTGTACTGTTAACTATTACCACTTCCATGTATTCGAGCTGAATGCTTTGTGCTTAGTTCCAAGGCCAAAAGATTTAACTCCAACTGATAGAGTCGACGTCAGACTTCTGTGATTTTGATACAGTTTAAGGGCAATGTTTGGTTCTGACGATCCTTGCCAGGAGCACAGAAGCGAAACTAAGCTTGCCATGAACCCAGCATGTGAAAGTGGGTGAGAAGAGTTATCTTGTTATTGCTCCTGTTGCTGGGATGAAATGCCCCCACAAAATCAGCATCAAGAGAGAAAGGGTTGACTGGGCCCAAGCCAGGGACCTCTGCAGGGGCAGTCCTGAGCCAGCAACCTCCATTGGAGCAGGCCTGAGCCAGCCACCTCCACAAGAGCAGGTCAGAGGGAGTTTTTCATATGAAAAAACAGAAAACCCAGGATAGCCAAAACAATCCTGTACAATAAAGGAACTTCTGGAGGCATCACAATCCCTGACTTCAAACTCTACTACAGAGATATTGTACTGAAAACAGCCTGGTATTGGCATAAAAACAGACAGGAGGACCAATGAAACCAAATCGAAGACCCGGATATTAATTCACACACCTACAAACACCTGACTTTTTACAAAGAAGTAAAAATTATAAAATGGAAAGAAGAAAGCATACTTAACAAATAGCGCTGGCAAGACTGGATACCAACATGTAGAAGAATGAAAATAGATCCATATCTATCGAGTCCAAATGGATCAAAGACCTCAACATAAAGCCAACCACATTGAACCTCATAGAAGAGAAAGTGGAAAATACACTTGAACACATTGGCACAGGAGACCACTTCCTAAATATAACCCCAGTAGCACAGACACTGAGAGAAACAATTAATAAATGTGACCTCCTGAAACTGAAAATCTTCTGTGAAGCAAAGGACACGGTCAACAAGACAAAACGACAGCTGACAGAATGGAAAAAGATTTTCACCAACCCCACATCAGACAGAGGGCTGATATCCAAAATATACAAGGAACTCAAGAAATTGTTTATCAAAAGAACAAAAAATCCAATAAAAATGGTGGTACAGACCTAAGCAGAGAACTCTCAACAGAGGAATCTAAAATGAAAATGTTCAACTTAAGGAAATGTTCAACATCCTTAGTCATCAGAGAAATGCAAATCAAAACAACTCTGAGATTCCATCTTACACCTGTAAGAATGGCCAAGTCCTAGGACACTGATGACAACTTATGCTGGAGAGGCTGTGGGGAAAAGGGAACACTCCTCGATTGCTGGTGGGAATGCAAATTTGTACAGCCACTTTGGAAATCAGTATGACAATTTCTCAGTTCTTCTGGAAGCTTCTGCTAAGTCATCTCTTCCTCCCTATGAAGATTCTTTTGGTTCTTCCTCAAAACTCTAGAAAAGTGGATGCTTTCCCTCCACATCCCAGTGTGCCATGCATCTGTGGATGCTGTGTGCTACATTCTGACAGCCAGCCGGGGCTACCTTCTGATAGCCTGGGCTACCTATGTGCCCTGTTGTAATTTGTAAGGACCTCCAGCCATTTGAAAAGGTTTTGTTATTAAGCAAACAATAAGTTAATACATCAACCGGCTCTGTTGCTTTTAATTATGAAGCTACTGGTATAGGACTGACTTCAATGCTGAGAGCTAAACATCCAATTACTGCTTGTGTGCAATTTGATTTTAATTGTTCTTTTTCAGATGCAGGCAATAGCTTTATTCCTTTCTTTTTCATAGGGTTATGATAGCAGAGCAACAAATTCAACCCTTCTGTAATATGAACCTAAGAATATCTTCTTCCACAAGTAGTTGTGTGAGTTACAGTATGGCTAAGGTAACGCCTAGAAGGAGGGGATTATTTGGGCTTATGGTCCCAAAGGGACAGGGGACCATGACCACCATGGTAGGGAGGGATGGTGGGCATAGCAGGGGGAGCACAGCTGAGAATCAGGGGAGCGTGGTGGGCATAGCAGGGGGAACACAGCTGAGAGAGTCAGGGAAGCGTGGTGGGCACGGCACAATTGAGAGCTCATACCTCAGATTACAAGCAGGGAACAAACTGAGAGAACAAACTAGGAATGGTTCAAGACTTTGAAACCCCAACGCCCCCCACCATGATGCACCACCTCCAGCAAATTCATACCTCCCATGCCTCCCCAAACAGTGCCAGGAACTGGGGGACCAAATGCTCAAAGGTCTGAGACTGTGGGGATTCCTCACTCTAAATGCCACTGTCATTTTCATTTCTTGCCTATTCCCATGAAATCTTGATTACATTTCTGTGTGATTGGTGAGTGTGTATGTGATGTGTGTGTGTGTGATTGGTGAGTGTGTATGTGAGTGTGATTGGTGAGTGTATGTGATGTGTGTGTGTGCGCATGCGCGTGCCTATGTGTGAACGTAAGGGATCCAGAACAGGATATAGGGTTTCCCTCTGTAGCTTTCCACCTTATCACCTGCAGCAGGGTCCCTCTCTGAACCAGTGATTTTGAAGCTCATCATTTCTTACAAGCTAGTTGACCAGTGAGCTCCTCTCCCAATGCTGGACTTGAAGACACAGTCAGCTATGCCCAGCTCCTTGTTCTAGTGCTGGGGATTAGAATTCAGGTTCTGAGGTTTGCAAAGTAAGTGGCCTTACCCACTGAGCATCTCCCTAGCCCTGTATTAGAGGTTTTTTTTTAATTACACGAGATATTTTTCAAAGTTGTCAGTGCAAGGCTGGCAAGAGACTGCTTGACATCACTTAAGTTGACTATTTCCAGACACAGCAGCAGCAAGTGTGCCTGAAACGTGAGGCTATTACGCCCTGCATTGCTCTTGCTTGCTGCCTGATCACGTTGGCTGGTTAGTTTGATAAGTAGTATTTCTAGTGACACCTGTTGCTGCCAGTTTTCTTGGGATATCTAAACTTTCTTTCTCAACATATCTTACAGAGATTTTATAAAAATCACTCACATGGGTCTGGTGATCAATTCGGAACCAAACTTTAGTTAGGTTCATTTTTCTCACCAAGTGAGCTGAATCTTCTTGGTGATATGAAGACACAAAGTCAGGAAAATATTGTAACTGGTTTTGAGTTTATTTTGATTTTGTTCTGACTGCATGGTTATAAAATCATATTTCTAAAGTAAAACAACCCTTCTATAATTAGAATTAGGGGAGATGTTTTAAGACTAGGTAAGTAAGCTCATTGAACTTTTACCTATAAGGTTTTTTTTTATTATTCATTGCTAATTTCCTTTTGTTCCCCATTTCCTAACATGCTTATTTATTGGGGCTGAAAAGATATCTCCTTGGTTAAGAGCACTTACTGCTCTGGCAGAGGACTGGGTTCCACACCCAGCACCTACATGGAGGCTAACAACTCTCTGTTGATGTGGGAGGTCCTTCTGTACGTGTATTGCTTTTATTGGTTGATGAATAAAGCTGTTTTGACCAATGGCTTAGCAGAGTAAAGCTAGGCAAAGTCCAAACGGAGATATATAGAGAATAAACGGAGTCAAGCAGATGCAAGCCAGCCACTGAGGAAACAAGACATGTAGAAAATGAGGTAACATGACAGCCATGTGGCAATACATAGACAAATAGAAATGGGTTAATTTAATATGTAAGAGCTAGCTAGGAATATGCCAAATAGTGCTGTAATTCATATAGTTTCTGTGTGATTATTCAGGTCTGGGTGGCTGGGAAACAAACACATATCTCTGTGCTACAATCTGTAACTCCAGTTTCAGGGAATCCCATGCCCTCTTCTGGTCTCTGTGGCACTAGGCACACATATAGAGGCCAAGATGTACTGGGTCCCTAGAAATGGAGTTAAATATGGCTATAAACCACCTGATATAGGTGCTTTATCTATGTATTGATATGATTACAGACACAAGGATTCTTTTTTTTCTTTACATGATAGGTTGTAGTTTGTTGATACTGTCATTTGATGCTCCCATGACCCCGCTCTGCTCTTGAAATCCCCTTGAAAAATGATCCATTTGAGTTATTTTTACACCTCATCTTTTGGTTCTGAACAGTTCTTTGTGGTAAGATACGATGCCTTGTACTTGGTACATTTCCTGACCCATTTCTTCATGCATCTACATTTCCTGATATTGTTGCCTGTATGTTGCACATGCATGTGTAGACATGCTTGCATATGTGTGGACACACGTGTATGTGGAGTGCATGCATGTGTAGACATGCTTTCATATTTCACATTTATTGGTTGCTGTGATGGGAGCGGCGGGGCTGCGTCCCCAGCACCTCGGCCGCCTGGCTAGCTTATGCCCCGAAATAACAACACACAAACTGTATTCTTTTAAACACTGCTTGGCCCATTAACTCTAGCCCTTACAGGCTAATTCTTATATCCCGATCAACCCACCTCTAATAATCTGTGTAGCATCAGTCTTACCGGGAAGATTCTAGCCTACGTCCATCCTGGGTTGAAGCTTCATCGAGTGTGCCTCAGAGAGCAGAGCTATCGTGCCTGCCCGGGAGAGGGGAGCATGGCGTCTCTGAGCTCACTTCCTATTCCTCCCAGCATTCTGTTCTGTTTACTCCTCCCACCTATGTTTTAACCTATCAGGGCCAAGCAGTTTCTTTATTGCTTAACCAATGAAATCAACAGATTGATATATGACACTCCCACATCAATTGGTATGCTCAAGCATGTGAAGGCCTGTTGTTGATACCGGGGATCATCTTCCATTTTATTCAAGGAGGCAAGGTCTCTCAGTCAAACCCGGAGTTTTGTGACATAGCTAGTCGTCCTGGCCACCTTGCTCTGGGATTTTCTGCCTCTGCCTTTGGGGGCTGGAAATGCAGTCTGGTCACCATGCCTACCTGGCATCTATGTGAGTTCAGGGATCTGAACTGTTCTCACACCTGTGTGGACAGTGCTTTAACTACTGAGACACTTCCCCGGTCCTGTATCTATCCTTCCAATGTAGAATGTTGCCAACAGCACGGTGAGAGAGTGTGCTTAGTGCTGCTCTTCTATAATTGTTTCTAGATCCTTTCAGGATAGATAAGTGGATGATGGATAGACAGACACACAGACAGACAGACAGACAAATGATAGATCAATGGGATATGAGGTCTCCATTTCTAGACCATCACTAAAGATACATAATTCAGGCCTATCCAGTGAATATAAAGGGACTAACAAAATTGATTGGTGCATTTAAGAAAGAAAAGCAGTTGAAATATTCTTTTTTTTTTATTTCTCGAGACAGAGTTTCTCCGAAGCTTTTAGTTCCTGTCCTGGAACTAGCTCTTGTAGACCAGGCTGGCCTCAAACTCACAGAGATCCGCCTGCCTCTGCCTCCCGAGTGCTGGGATTAAAGGCGTGTGCCACCACCGCCCGGCTCAGTTGAAATATTCTTGCAGCACTTAGCCAGTATAAGGGGTCAGGAGATGCAACACTTCCTTCCCCATGTAGCCAGGATCTGCAGTCCACACGGAACAGCCAGCTCATGCTTGCCTTGGTGCAGTCACGCGGCACGTTTTGAGCCACCTAGCATGGCTCTCGGTTACTGTGTTGGATAGCACGATCCCAAAAGCCTAAAATATACAGATGGTAACCTCAGGATGGCTAGTCCATATAATTAGAAAGCAAACCTATTGTTTGACGTCTATGATTGAGTTTTAGAGTTTTAGATCAGAAATATACAGTGACTCCAGAAGTCTTGAACACACAGCTCTGTGAGTCTCGATGCTGTGCACATCTACAGCCTACATCTCCATCACGCTCCTCCCCCTAGGCATTCGCAGGGTCCTCCTTCCTGGTCAGGCTGTGTCGCTGTTCAATCATCATTTTACCTGATGTGTTTCTCAGGGCATGGGGCTTCTTCTCGAGCTGCACTGACACTCTCCTTCTTTGTATGCACGTCAGGCTGCTTTTGACAATGACTTGGTTTTGATTATTTTTGTGTTCATGTGTGTGCACACACGTGTGCAGTGCCCACGGAGGCGAGAGGAGGATTTTGGATCCCCTAGAGCTGGAGTCATAGTTGGTTTGTGAGCCACCTGATGTGGGTGCTGGAAACCAAGCTCAGGGCCTCTGCAAGAGCTGCAAGTGCTTTTAACCACAGAGGCCTCTCCAGCCTCCAGCTCCTTCATCTCAGTGGAAGCTCCTGAAATTTATTCATATTGCATGTTTTGATAATGTATTCCTTTTCCATCACTAGGAAATATACTGTAAAAATGTACACAGTTTGCTTATACATATCCTGCTGATAACTTTGAGTTCTTCATACTTGGGTTATCATCCTAAACCTTCTAAGAGCGGTTAGGGTTTGTGGGTGAGATGCACACACAGGCTTATGGGTTTGAACACTTGGTCCCCAGGGTACTGTTTGGGGAAGATAAAGAACTGTCTGAGTGTGAGAAAGAGGTCACTGGGCCTTGAAGGTTATAGCAAAGTCTTGCTTCTGGGTTCAGTCTTCTGCTTCCTGATCTGTCAAGATGTGAGCCAGCAGCCGCCACAGACTGCCAGCTGCAAACAGCTGCCCATGACTGCCTTCTACAAAACGGTGGAATAGCTCCTGTGAGCTGAAACAGTCCCGAAAGTCATCTCTCGTCATGAATTTGTTCACAGAGACAGGAAAAGTCATTGACACAGAACGCCATTACTGTAGGCTTTGCATGGCTATATGTACCCTTGTATTTATTTGGGGGTATTCCTGGGAATACAACTGGTCATGGGCTAGAGACAACAATTTTAATGTATTTGACAAAAGCGTGTTGATCTTTAAATGTTACTGGCAGCAATGCTTTATCTACAGTGTAACTAGTAGAACATCTAAATATTATTTATATTACTATTGAAAAGTTGGTGGAAGGAAGACACACAGCAGATTGGGTTTGATTGGAGCAAATATGTCGAGTGCTCCTTGTCTGCTTACAGACCAGGGGTTGATATCGCGGGGAGGAGGAAGAACCGAGAGGAGATGTAGGTCAAAGCTTTCTTTGGGGCCCAAGATTGGCCACTTCTAGGACGGACAGAGAGGTCAGCGGGAAAGGTCAGAGGGCTGAGAAGCATTGTCTTGGGGCTTGCGGGGGAGGGGAGGAGAAACAGCTCCTGCAATGTGAGTTACTGTGGTTTGGGGAGATTGCCACCGTTGCATTAGAATGGAGAATTTCCCAATGTTATGGCCCTGACCAACAATTCTGACAGTTTTCCCTGCAGGCCGAGGACCTTGCCAGCATGACGTTTTCTTGTTCCCAAGCTGAAACCATGTCACCCTTTCCCCTCTCATTCATAGTTCTTCTGCCATTGCCTCCGAGTTGATTCTTACTAGAAGCCAGTGCTGGCTGGGTGAGCTCTCTGGGCTCAGCTTGGCCATTTCCTTCTGCCATGCATTGAAGGCATAAGTCACGAACAATGCCACACCAGTTTGGAATTATGATTATTAGGGTGGTATTTATTTAAAGGGGAAAAAACTTACAGATCACCGTCCCAGACAACAGCCCTCTGCGCAACCAGGAAGGGAGTCTAGTCGCTGGCGGAGCAGGAAGTGAAGAGAGAGAGTGGAGGGAAGTAGCAGCTTTTTTAAAGGGAGAGAGACCACACCCCAATGGGCTGGTATCTCAGCAGCTATTGGTTGGAGGAGCGGAAGGACCTCCCGCAACAATGCATGACCGGTGTCACCCAGCACCGTGACCCAGCTATACATATATGAAGAATGCCAAGATGCTTCTCATTTTCCTTTATGTATCTGTCTGCCAGGGTGATGGACACGGGCAAATTCGGTCGGATGAATAATGGTTGGATGTGTGCAAGGTCCAGAGTTAATAGACTAAGGAGGCCGACTAAGTCTTACATTTAAATTCATTCTTGAACTGATTTTTCTGGGGCAAGCATTTTGCTTAAGCTAAAAAACAAAAGTCAAGGAGAATTTTCCTATCTGGATAAAGAGAGAATTAAAAAGGCCTTAAAAGTCAGTGTAATTATCCCTGAGACATTGCATACTGGGAGTCGGTATGGGGATCATTGGGCCTAGACTGGGTGGACAGCAGAATCCAGGAGCTCAGAACCCTATTATGGGGCCCAGGCAGATAAATCCTAAGATCCAGACCAGTGGACGGGGACAGGGGTTGTCGGATACTGGGCCGCTTCCCTGGGCGGTCTCTTTCCAAGGAGAAGGCCAGAGGACTGGGTGAGGCACAGATATGATTGGACACAAATTTTAGTCATTTGGCCATGATTTTAAGTATCCATGGTAACAGGTTGATCTATTTCCCTGTCTGGGTTGGCCTCAAGGGGAAAGGTCTGCACGCCGCACAGCAGGATTTACAGGCTCGTACACGGGCAGAGCCCACCACGGCAGCATTGTAAGCCAATCAGCTTAGGGCTTGTGTTCTCAGTCTCTGCCCTAAGTGATATTTCAGCTCTGTTTTAAAGGCTGAGACGCTACCTAGCCCAGGATCTGCTTGTTCCTGTTAAATGGGATTGTAACTGCTAGGCGGCAGGAGACAAAAACACAACACGTTCACCACCAGCGGGATGCGGGATGCAGCACAGGCCCTCGCGGCTCAGGAGCCTCCCTGCTGTCTTGTGGGCAATGCCACTTCTGTCACCTCAGACAGTGCGTTCCTGAAATGCCATTGGTAGTAAACACAGCATTCCAGTCCCAGGACAAACCTGGGCTGGATTTCTCCGTCCTCAGAGCACGGAACAGTGAGGGCTGCTATCAGCGGGGCAAGGTTTCCTTCTGTGTTTTCCAGAGTCACCCTGCTGCCTTTCCATTATAAACAGCATCAAGTTTTGATTCTAGGACATTTTATTCCTCATAAAAGTTAAAACCACAGCCTCTACCCTTCTGCTGGTTCCCATTTCCCCCTCTTCCTTTTCTGGCTGAGACAAATCTCTAAGTTAATCTGATTATGAATCAGTAGCTTTCATCTCAAGAATATTTTCTTGGGGTGGAAAACAAATCCAAAAAAACAAAACCTGAGGGCTCATAAACTAATCATGAATCAATGCTCTTTTAATTAATGATATGAGGTAGCCTCAACAACATTAATTCATAAATGCAAATCATACTTTAATTATTAAAAGACAATTAATTTTGGGCTCTAATAAGAACAAATAATTTAAGCTGAAGTAAAGCTGATTAGTCACCATAGGTGGAACCATAAATTCTTCGACTGATTCGGAAAACCTGTCAGGACAAGAGCATCGGTACAAACCCCCAGTTCCTTCCACCAAGCTGTGCCAGCATAACTGCTGCTCAACAAGCCATGTGCACACGGTTGGTGCTTTGTTCATATTAATAACAGGAGTTGACATTAATCCTACAGAGGAGGAAGGCTCCTGAGGTAGAAGCCAGCTCTGGGGCTTGCTTTCCAGTTTGTACATCCAGATACAACCCTAGGTTTGCCCCCGCCGGTTGTTGTCTGCCTGTCCTTTGCTGGGCCCCCTAGTAGGGTATTCACAGGACCCAGCTTGGCCAGGAATCAGTTTAGGTAACAGCCCGGAGCTTGTGGGGTGGCAGTGCCAGTGGGGTGGAGGTGGTAGTTATGGCAGTGGTGGAGGTGGTGATTATGGCAGTGGTGGAGGTGGTGGTTGTGGCAATGGTGGAGGTGGTGGTTGTGGCA
>JABTXL010003013.1:1970823-1995887 GCA_025134845.1 Neodon shergylaensis
GTGGTGGTTATGGCAGTGGTGGAGGTGGTGGTTGTGGCAGTGGTGGAGGTGGTGGTTGTGGTGGTGGTGGAGGTGGTAGGGAGATGGGAATGCTGGAGATGAAAAGCCTTGAGCATTAGGCAAGTACTTCCCACAAAGTAGCCCCTCACCTCCACCTTTGACATCAAAGTCACCCATTTAAACAAGCTCCTGTGGCTACTTACTGGTGGCCAGCTCTAGTCATTGATGAAGAAAATATACTTTATTGGACCTCCAAGGAGTTCTTTCAGAAAGAAATTCTGTGACTTGATCTCTTGGAGCACCAGGAGATGGCTTATCTAAAACCTACAGCTAGAGCAGGACAGTGCAGTGGCGGTACAAGCCTTTAATCCCAGCACTTGAGAGGCAGAGGCAGGCAGATCTCTGAGTTCAAGGTCAGCCTGGTCTACAAGAGCTAGTTCCAGGATAGGCTCCAAAGTTACAGAGAAACCCTATTTTGAAAAAAAAAAAAAACCAAAACAAAACCAAACAAAAAGCCCAGAAGAACTAGGAATGTGGCTGAGTGGGCTGAGCTCTCACCCTGCACACAAAAGCCCTGGGGTCCATCCCCAGCACTGCATGAACTGGGTGTGGTAGGAGAAGCCTGTGGTCCCAGCTGTTTGTGTAGCAGAACCATGAGTTCATGTCATCCTCATCTATATATTAAGTGTAGGCTATATGAGATCCCATCTCAAACAAAGCAACAAGCAATACCAAGAGAAGACACAGATATGAGAACCTGTGTTTTTGAGAATTTTCCCCAAATGTTCCCTATTAACAAACAACATGGCGTGCTGTTCATTTGAGATTCATCAGAAGTTTTTTGTGGTGTTTTTCAGTTTTACACTTGTGGGGAGCAGATGAAATCTGAGTGGAGTGTGTTGTTGATGTGGGCACAGCATGGCAAGACCCCAGTGCCTCAGACCCATAGGGGTGGCAAAGTTTTCCCTGGGTGAAGCTTAGAGGACTTGGAAAACCTCCCTACTGTCCACGTCTGAGTGTTTATGAATGATTGACCAGTGTGTGAAAAGCTAGGTTCCGCCTGCTGCTGGCTGCAAGCCAGACTGCTCCTACAGAGACTTCCCACGGGCTAACCCCTCCAGTGCCGTTTCTAATAAACCAGCTGAGTTCCCTCCATCAGGAAGCACAGCCCACCCGATCCCAGCTTTTCTGTGTGTGGGCTCGTCAGTTCTTCATCACCGGGACACCCCAGCTTCCAGGACACCCCAGCTTCCAGGACACTCCAGCTTCCAGGACCCAGCTGTGCGGGACACATATACTCTTTCAATAAAGAAGTAATTACATTTTGATTTTTAATCAAAATGTCATTTCACTCACAGGTATTTTTTCTTGTGTCTCTAAAATATAAAAACTTTAAGATGTTCTTGTATTTAACTTATATTTAAGCCACTACCAGCATGTCTTTAGGCTTTGAAACCATAGACAAGAAGTTGGGCTATATTAAATATTAAATAGTGTTATTCTAATTCTGCAGGGCTTGCCAATGATGGCCATGACTGAGACCATTGGTGCGGACAGAGCCACACCTCTGAGGAACCTAGTGTCACTCTTTGGTGGCTCTGCTGTCAAACAGAGTATTGACTCATGTAGCCATTTGCTGACTGCCCCGGGAGGCTAATGGTAAGTCTGAAAAGGGCAGTTTTAGCAGGTCAGGGTTGTGTCAAAGGAGAGACTGACAAACAGCAGAGCCATATGTCTGCCCACCCTATAGATGTTATTATGCATTTCCTGAGTTGGGAATGTCATGATCCGTGCACGATTTGACTGATCTCTGTGAAATCCCTGTGTGAATGTTGGAGGTCTTTTAATCTTATGATCAAACAACCATCTGACTTCCTGTCAAGTTGGCCATGGTTTGTGCTTCCTCTGTTGGATCAGGTAGAAATGTCCAGGGGAGAGCTATGATGACAGGCAAGAGGATGGGCAGGGAACAGAGGGCGCACAGCGAGAAAGCACACACTTCAGGGCTCACAGACGAGTGCAGCCTCAGTGTGAGATCACAGTCACAGCTTCAAACTCAGAACCAGAGGAAAGCAAGGACTGAGCATGTCAGTAGCTGCAGGAAAATTCTCACGCTTGGCATTTAACACAGTGCAGAAGAGTTATGTGTCCAAGACGGCCCCGGGAAAAACCAGGAAGTACACTGGGTGAGAAAGTCAAAACAGCACTGAAAGAGAAATTAAAGGACTTAAATATTGAATACACACACACACACACACTGAAAAATAGATCCTTAACAACTCCCTGAGAAATAACGAGCCTGGGAAGATGGCTCATTTGGTAAAGAGAGCTTGCTGTGCAAACCAGAGGGTCTGAGTTCAAATCCCCAGAGCCCAATGTACAAATCACGTCTTCTATGGCACAC
Organism: Neodon shergylaensis; assembly: GCA_025134845.1. Classification (NCBI taxonomy): domain Eukaryota; kingdom Metazoa; phylum Chordata; class Mammalia; order Rodentia; family Cricetidae; genus Neodon; species Neodon shergylaensis. The sequence goes on from JABTXL010003013.1 coordinate 1,973,228, forward strand.
CTGTACTCCTTCAACCCCTAGAACCCAAGATATAAATCATGTGTTCTAGGGCACATCTGTACTCCTGGCACTGGGAGGGGGAGGCAGGGGGATTTGCAGCTAGGCTCGGGTCAGACAGCCTAGCCCATCATCAAGCTCCAGGTGGGCAGAGCCTGAAGAATAATGCCTGAATCCAGTCTCTAGCCTTCACACACATGTGCACCCACCAAACATGCTTGAAACATGCACACGCACACACTCACACACACACACGATGTCAAGAATGTTCAGCAGAACTTCCCACCTAGTCCGTCTTCCCCTTAAACTGCTCTGGGAGCTAGCCCAGCTGAACTGTCCATCCCTCCTGAGTCTGGGGATAAAGTGCTTCCAAAACACATGAAGCTTTGCTTGTGTGAAAAGATGAGAGAGTTCTCAGACAGTAACTGGATGAAACAAAAACTCCATCGACGCACAGGTGAGGTAGCAGCCGCTTTCCCGTTGCTCTCTCAGAACAGCATGATCAAGGCAGAGGATGGAAGGGAGGGTTCGTTCTGGTTGACAGTTCCAGAGGGACAGACTGCATGGTAGCTGGTTGTAGGAGCAGGAAATTCAGAGATCACAGTCTCAACCACGCACAGGAAGCAGACAAAGCGAACAGGAAGTGGAGTGAGCCTATGAACTCTCAAAGCCTGCTCCCAAACTTCCTCAGCATAACTCCACCTCTGCCTCAAACAATGCCACCAACAGTAGAGATATACCCGAACCTATGGGGGCCATTTCTCTTTCAAACTGCAGCACGATACCAGGAGAAAAGGGAACTAAAGTTTCAAATCACTGTTCTGTGTTAGAACTCTCTTGACACATTTCCTCCATCCCCTGGGACAGATGTAGCAGGGACCATTGTGCTACATTGAGGTGCCCCCCAGCCTGCAGATGGAAAGTGAGGTTACACAGATATGCACACGCTGAATGTCAAGAAAGATAATTCTTGCGGGGCTGGGGGTGGGGTGGACAGTTTCCTTTTCCCTAACAGACAATTAACTATTCAATCAATGAACAGCTTTTGAGAAAGATATATTTTGGGGAGGGGGGTGTGAGTCAAGGTCTGTCTGTGCAGCCCTGACAAGCTTGAAACTCATGGAAATCCAGTTGTTTCTCCTCTGGAGTTCTGGGTTAAAAGGTATGCACCTCCACGCATGGCGTCACGGCAGCTGTGTTTTTCTTCAGTCCTGTTCGTACAAGATCAAGTCAATGAACACACTAGCACAGATTTGGTGGGGAGGCGCTCAGAAGTCTGGTACCTTTAGCTATGAAGCTGTTGCCAGTTAATGGGGTAGGTAGAGTTAGTGTTCTTTAAGAGCATAGCCCCCGGCAGGTCAACCCTGCTCCAGTGTTGACCGACACGCAGGACAACAAGGGCAGCACAAACTGGATTGAGTGGGTTATTACAGAAAAAGGAGGATTCGAAAGGGGGTGCTGTAGGAGAGTGAGGGGCGGGTCTTGGAGGAGTTGGGGGAAGAGTAGGAGGTGAATAGGATCCAAACATATTGGACACATGTACAAAATCCTCAAAGAATTAATATCTTGTGTTAAAAATGCTGGTTTTAGCATAGATGATGTTACCCTCTTCTAGAAAAGGGAAAAGAGATGAATAAAGAGGGAGAGAGAGAGAAATCTGTGCCTGTGTGCGCGCGCACGTATGTGAGCATGCACACATCCTTCCGAGTGCTACAATAACATTTTTATCTCATGGGAAGTCTTCCTCGGGTCCCAGGTCGTGTCGCGAGTCATCATCATAAATGCCTTGGAACACACAGTGCTGCGTTTTACCCCCAACCCCACTAATTTACACGAGGAAAGATCATTATTTTAAGCACCCAGCAAAGGGTATCTTTTGGTTGGTGGCAGTGACGAGGCATGGGTTGTAATTTACCAGCACATCTGTGAGGACAATCTCCGACTGACTTCTTGATTTCGGCATGAAGTAATTATGTGTTCCAGAGTAAACTCAACCCAGAGTTTTCTATAGAAACTCCATGCAGATTTTTCCATTTTCTGCTAAGAAAAATCAGCTGCTAATGTTAGCTTCCCCATAGGCACCCCATAAATGGACCCCCTGTTAAGCGGAACCACTTATGGAGCCCCCTCCAGCCGTGGTAGCACAAATGCGAAGCCCACACAAGAGTGAGTGACAGCCGCAGCTCTGCAGCTGCCCTACAAACTCTGCTTTGGTTCTCCTTGTGGGTCCCAATCACAGAGATAAAAAAATGAAACCTCCAGTGGCATCATTATAATACCAGCACACTGGAAAATGGAGGCAGAAGAGTCACCGTGAGTTCAGGCCAGCTTTGACTACGCAGATCCAGGCTAGTCTGGGCCACGCAGTGAGAGTCTCTCAGAAACAAACAGCCCAGTCATGGAGGCTCACTCCATTAATGCCAGCACTTCTCCATGAGTTTGAGGGCACCCTGGTCTACAGTGTGAATTCCAGGTCAGCCAGGGCTCCATAGTGAGCCACTGACTCAAAAGTCAGCCCAAAACAAAACAAAGCAAACAAAAACTAACTGAACAAAAGCCAGGTAATAGTAACAACTAGAAGAAAAGGATTCCAGTGGTTTAAGGTGAAGAAGTAGAACTTTAGACAGAGGAAGAATTTTTAACACACATTTCCTTCAGGAAATATGGCAACCATAAGTAAACTGCCCCCGGCTTAGGTCTCTGCCTAAGTGGACATTTAGGTAATGGGTATAATAATACTTTCCGGATTGAGCTATTTCTTCAGCTTCTGTACGACCGTGAAAGCCTGCTCGTGACACGGCAGCCATGGCAACCCCTTCCGGTAGGACTATGATTATATCATCAGTGGAAACGGTCTGCATTCCTGGGGGGGATGGGATGCAAGGAGACCAAGTCACCAGAGGCTCGTGGGGGATGCTATCTTTCTGGTATCCTACACGGAGTTCTAGAGGACCACTGTTCGTGCCCTGCCCTTGCTACAGAGTCCCTCATCTTCATGTATGGAGGTCTGCAGGCCTTGTGCCTTTGGAAAATTCCTCAGGAGAGACTCTGATGGTCTTGGTCTAAGAGGAAACAAAAGTCAAGTTTCTTAAATATGCAACTACAATATTTCTGGAGGTGCATGGAGACAAGACGCTTAAGAGACCATTGGTGTCTCCAGAGAGTCGGTAGGTAAGGGTGCTTGCCACCAAGCCTGGCAACCTGAGTTCAGTGCCCCCAGCCCACATGGAGGAAGGAGAGAATCGACTCCCACAAGTTGTCTTTCGACCTCCATTAGGCATGCTTTGGCAGGAGCGTGAGCCTCCTTCCCCACAATAAACAAAATGAATATAAAAACAAGCAAAAACCTGTAAAGTCTCTGGTGCTGGGTGAGTGACCTTTTCCCTGGCCACACGTGCCTCAAGTTTCTGATTCCACTTTTTATCTCTGTTCATACTCAACTGCGTGAGGGAGCTCAGCAGACAGCATGACCCTAAAGGCCTTTGAGTAGAGAAACGGGCCCCGAGCTCAGAATGAGAAGAGCTTCCTGGCGTGGGAGGTGACTGAGTGAGAGAAGTGCTGGTCGTGCACGCAGAAGGACCTGAGTTCAGATGCCCAGTCCCCCTGCAGGAGTCGGGACATTCAAATCCCAGTGCTGGGAAGGCAGAGGCAGCTTGACCCCAAGGGTCACCGGAAGCCAGCCTAAGGGAAAGCTCCAGGCTCAGGGACACCCCCTGTCTCAAAACCCAACAAGATGGAGATTAAGTGTCAAGTCTGTTTTCATCCCTGCATGCGCACACACACACACACACACACACACACACATGCACACACACATGCACGTGCACACATGCACGCACACACACACATGCACACACACACACGCACACACACACATGCATACACACACACACTGTTTCCTGGCTTAGACATGTGACCCGACAGCACTGGAGACAATACAGTAGGAAGGGTAGCATTTGAAAATAACTTTGCCGGACAGTGGTGGCACACGCCTTTAATCCCAGCACTCAGGAGGCAGAGGCAGGCGGATCTCTGTGAGTTCGAGACCAGCCTGGTCTACAGAGTGAGTTCCAGGACAGTCAGGGCTACACAGAGAAACCCTGTCTCGAAAAACCAAAAGAAAAAAGAAAAAAAAAAACAACTTTGTCGCTTGTGGTACATCTCTGCTTTTGTTAGTCTCTGCTGCTCTTGCACCGGGTGGCAGTGTTTGTGCCTTCCTTATTCCCAGGAAGATTCTTCAACTACCCCGCCCTACAGATGGCTTCTGCATTGTTTGTTGAAGACAATGGCTGGCGTTTTCTCTCCTCTGCTTTCTATGCACACGCAGTCTAGAAACACACAATGCAGAGTGCTAGGCATCTGTCCAGTCATTGTTGCACGACCCGGGGCAGTTTCTCCCTTGCAGACGATAGAGCCGCCTAAGCTCAGGTCCCTGCGGACTTGCTGCAGCCCCACCTTCAACTCATAGCTCAAGGTACACAGGAGGAGTCAAGCGCTGCGTGTTTATTTATCTGGTGTTTGCTTTGAGCTCAGAACGCCATAAACCATTTAAGGATTCTGTCTGACCATGGAGAAGTCTCTTCTTTTTTTCAAGAGAACGTAAACACAGGCCTTCTACATCTCCTCCAACCTTATATTTGCAGGATACTATAATAGCTACCAGATGGTGCAAAAATTATCAACGCCAACTGCAGTATGTAACGGAGGCTTTTTTAAACACATGAACATTTTGTGAAAGTTGTTTGTGAACTAACAAGTATTGTCAAGTATTTTATTCGATCTGAGCATTAAAGAAAGATTAAATGTTTCCCCCAGCAGGAGCTGTCATCTCTGTTTCAATTCTCTGGTGAGCTGAACATGTCGGCCTAGCTACCCTATGAAGATGAAAGGCTGCTTCTTTTTCATTTTCTCTAGAAAAATACCATCTCAAGGCGAAGGCGAGGTGGAGGGGCGTGTGCTGGCCACTGAGGAGCTCCACAGGACTCCACTCTCCCTCTCTAGCTCTCTGCTGGGGTCACCGTGACCTCTGCTTCTTCCTCTGAGCTGCCCTGACATAAACAGTTTCAGGTATGACCTTTAAATGTATCATCTTCGCGTTCACAGAAATGGCTACCTCAACCCCTGACGTGATGCTTTCTTTGGTTCTGTGTGTTTCCGCCTTTGTCCTGGTGTGGTTTCGTTATATCCATTGTTCTTGCTTCATTCTGAGCTGTGATGAAAGCCTCTGACCCACAGCAGCTAAGGGGAGGGAGTGTGGGGCAGGAACCCAAACAGGAACTTGAAGAAGAGACAGTGAACGAAAGCTGTTTTCCGGCTCTCTCACAGGCTCGTGCTGTGCTAGCTTCCTTATACAGCCCAGGGAACGGTGATGCCCACAGTGGGCTGGGTCCTCTTCCATCAGGTAACAGTCAAAATGTCCTATAGAGACGTGCCCACAGGCCAATTTGGTAAAGACAATTATGCACTGAGACTTTGTTGCCAGGGTTTCCAGGCCCTGCCAAGTTGACAGATAACGCCAACTAGGGTGTCCTCTGAGGCCCCTGTGTTGCAGGGTCGGTCTCCAGGACCGTGGTAGCAGGAGGCACTGTGGACTTTTAAGAGGTATCTTGCATATCACCATAGAACCTTCATCTGGTGATGGATGGAGATAGTCACAGAGACCCACACTGGAGCACCAGACTGAGCTCCCAAGTTCCCAATGAGGAGCGGAAGGAGGGAGAACATGAGCAAGGAAGTCAGGACCACGAGGGGTACACCCAACCACTGAGACAGTGTGGCTGATCTATGGGGAACTCACCAAGGCCAGCTGGACTGTGACGGAAAAAGCATGGGATAAAACCGGACTCTCTGAACATGGCGAACAATGGGGGATGATGAGAAGCCAAGGACAATGGCCCTGGGTTTTGATCCTACTTCAAGTTCTGGCTTTGTGGGAGCCTAGCCAGTTTGGATGTTCACCTTCCTAGACATGGGCGGAGGGGGGAGGACCTTGGACTTTCCACAGGGAAGGGAACCCTGACTGCTCTTTGACTGGAGAGGGAGGGGGAGAGGAGTGGGGGGAGGGGGAGAAGGGTGGGAGGAGGGGGAGGGAAATGAGAGGCTGGGAGGAGGCGGAAACTTTTTTTTTCTTTTTCTCAATAACAAATAAAAAAAAAAGAGGTGAGGCCTTTTGGAAGGTCATTGGGCCACAGAGACCGTGGCTGGCCATCCGCTCAGTGCTGTTTGAAAGGTGATCTCTCTGTTCTGCTCTGATACAACGCCTTGCTTCGTTCTCCCTCCAGGCCACACCAGTGAAGACACTGAGCAGCTTGGAAGCTTCAGAACTATGGGCTAAATAAACTCTTTTTCATCATAAGTTATCGCCTTTTGGAATTTTGTTATGCATCAAAAGAACCTAACTGGTATAAACAACAGAGCGGAGCACTCAAGCTACCGTTTGCTAAGCACGTATTATGAGGTCGAACTAACCTGAGTGCATTAAGCATGCCAAACTGAACAATTTTATGTGACAGATGGATTCGCCTCAACTTATGAAGGAGGATAAGCAAATGGCAGGGAGGCAGGGTTCCTCAGAGGCCATCAGCTGGATTCAGGAATTTCAGTTCTCCAACAGGATGTTCTGTGACAAACTCGGGCTTCCAGCCAACCCCTGGTGAGCAGGCACTCTCCACCCACCCTCTCCGAGTTTCCTGCTGAGTTCTGAGCAGTTGTGCCCACAGTTAGGGACTGTGGCAAGCTCCATCAGCATCTTGGTCCTCCCAGAGCTGGCCGGTTATTGTCCAAGGTCATTGTTGCAGGCATCTCCTTGGCACAGGCTCCAAGGAGACAGATCCAGGTATGGACGTTAACTGGCCAGGTTTCAGGAAACCATGAGAAAATTGGGACCCAGAAAATTCCAGTGACTATAGCAGAGGCCTGAGCAGATTCCAGGAGGCTTCTAAAACCAGAATGGCTCTTCCCTCTTTGAGGGAAGGATCCAGGGCCACCGAATACTGGATGTCCTAGGATATGGAGCCAGCTTCCTTTGCCTGAGGGGAGGAACTGCAGACCAGGCCAGCTATGAGCCATCAGATAACTCTTCCAGCAAAAGAGAGAGGAATTCAGGCAGTGAGTGCTCTGTAAGTCCACACCACACGCTAGAGGCCAACCCCAGGTCCCAGTGACATGGACGCTCCAAAGACTGTTTCAGGAAAGGGCGGGGAAGTTGCAAATGTCAGAGAGAATGGGGCAATACACAGGAGCTAGGGAGTAAGCGCTCGCCTGACAGGCACCCTGAGAAAATTCCTTGCCCGTTGTCTGAGAGGTTAAAGTGCTATGTCCTTCTGAGTGGCAGCTGGCACTTGGTGAGTCTGGTATTATAAAGCCATACTATTTCCTAGAACAAGGAAATGAGACAGTGTCGAAGAGAGGGTCTATGGGCTTCCTTGTAACAACAGAACTCCGCATCTCTCTCCAGCCTCCTCCCTGTCCTGTGCTCGCTTTCCTTCTCAACTTTCCTCTTGCTGTGTATGTATATGTATATGCACTTACATGTGTGTATAAGTATGCCTATATGTGTACATATGTGTATGGTTTTGTGTGTATATGCACATATGTGTATACATGTGTAATTGTATGTGTGTGCATGTATGTGTATATATCTATGTGTGTGTGCATTTTATATGTATATGTGATGTGTAAATTATATATGTAGTGTGTGGGTATATACAAATGTATGTCTAATGTATATTTGTTAATGTATGTATACATATATAAGTTTGCACATGTATGCAGAATCACAGTGATTTGCTACATTTATAACAAGATTGATAACTATCAACAGCCTCCTAGATGCCAGATGGACATATTGCTAGAGGTCATGAGACCCCACACAGCCAGTCCTGCTCTTCCTGTTTGATGGAGGAAGGTTGTTTCTCAGGGCATCGCTTTGTACCCCTGAGACCTACAGCCAACGAGAGAACTGTAGACGGGAACTGAACCGCTGTCCTCATCTCAAAGCCACGCAAACGTCCCCTAATGATCTTCTGAGAGAGTTTGGTGTCCCCAGGTCTCATGTGGAACATCCTGGGGCAGGTGTCAGTCCTGGAAGGAGAGAGCTTGAGTCTGGGGCTGGGGAAGTAGACTGAGGGGCCTGCCCACACTGCTCCCGCAGTCCGCTCCATGGGCCCGGTGTGTCCCACACTCCTCCCGCAGTCCACTCTGTGGGCTTGAGTCTGGGGCTGGGGAAGTAGCCTTGGCTGAGCGGCCTGCCCACACTGCTCCTGCAGTCCGCTCTGTGGGCCTGCCCACACTGCTCCCGCAGTCCGCTCCGTGGGCCTGCCCACACTGCTCCCGCAGTCCGCTCCGTGGGCCCGGTGTGTGGCAGCACTAATTGCTCACACGTCCACAGGAACACATGGAGTCTTTGTAGAACTATGGAGCTAGAAAACTTTAATGACCGGGTTTTCTCTTCCTAGAAGCACCCTGTAATCTTCGCAGAGGAACATGGTTAGTTTTCTCTTCACAGCTTATAGGAACTTCAATTACAGCAGAATGGGTAACTTCTCATTTGCTATAAGATCTGGACTATGCAGCATACAGCTGTGTACAGAACCTCAGAATCCGAATTCAAGGGATCTTGCCTTTAAGCTTTCTCATGACCCTTTCCTATCACACCTAAAATCAAAGCTGTTAGACTTATCCAGAGACTCAAGGTCTTCCCAAATGGCTTAGATTTTTACTTTTTCATTGATGCATAAACTTAACGGCACAAAGTAATGGGGATAGTTTGAAGTATTTTGATACATGTAAATATTACTTAATGTTTAATTCATGAGATTAAACATCTGTCTTCTCAAATATTAATCATTTTTTCTGTCAAAAACATCCAAAATTTTCTTTTATTACTTTGAAATGGCAATATATTTTACTTGTTTTTGTTTTAAGATAAGATCCCATGTTTCTTGGACTGGCCTCACATTCACTAGGTAGCGGTGGAGGAACCTGAATTGATGACCCTCTGTGTGCTGAGTGCTATGATCACAGGCATCCACCACCATGCCTGGTTTATTCCACGCTAGAAATCAAACCCTAGGGCTCTGAGCAGCTCGGCAAGCACTCTACCACCTGGGTTACAATCCAGGCCCCCCATTATTGTGATCCACAGCACTGTACCCTGCAGCAGCACCCCATAAATGCTTGCTCCCGAGTGTCACTCAGCAGCCACTGACCAACCTTTCCCCATCCCTTCCTCCTCTCTAGCTCCCAGTCTCCGGGACTCAGCACTCCAGTCTCAGCTTCCGGGAGGCCAACAGTTTTAGATTCCATGTCAATGAGATCATGTGTTTCTCTGTACCTGGACTGTTTCATTGAACATAATGAGCTACAGACCCATCTGCGCTGTTGCAGACGGCAGCACCCCATTCCTTATGTGTCTGAATAGCATTGTAGAAGATAAACAACACTCCTTAGGATGAGGTGAGGTTACATCAGTTCTTGGCTGCCGTGAATAGGGTCAAAATGGCCGTGTGAGGGCAGATGCTTCATCTTTATCTCCGTTGGATGCCTACCTGGCTGTGGAAACACTGGATCACACAGTGATTATGCTTTGTAATTGCTGTGGATCCTCTGCACCATTTCTCTGTGGCTAGATTAACTTGAACTCCCACCAACATGTGCAAGGCTCCCCTTTCCCTACATTCCCGCCATCACCTGTTAGTTTTAATCTTTCTGGGTTTTCTTTTTCCTTCCTTCCTTCCTTCCTTCCTTCCTTCCTTCCTTCCTTCCTTCCTTCTTCCTTCCTTCTTTCTTCCTCTTTCTTTCTTTCTTTCTTTCTTTCTTTCTTTCTTTCTTTCTTTCTTTCTTTCAACACGAACGGGGCCTGCTTGTTGGGGTTTCTGTCCTGCTTGGTACCCCACAGCCAGCAAGCCCCAAAGAAAATCACACAGAGATCTCTATAAGTTATAAAGCTGATTGGCCCATTAGCTCAGGCTTCTTATTAGCTCTTATGATCTATTTTTACCATATGGCTTGGTACCTTTTTCAGCTGGCAGATCACATCCTGCTTCCTCCGTGGTCTGCGCAGGACTGGGAGGAATCAGCTTCCTCCTTCCCAGAATTCTCCTGTTCTCATTGCATCACCTCTACTTCCTGTCTAGTTTTCCCGACTATACTTCCTGCCTAGCCAATCAGTGTTTATTTAAAACATGATTGACAGAATACAGACAATTCTCCCGCAACACTTTCTTTTTTTTTCCTTCCTTCCTTCCTTCCTTCCTTCCTTCCTTCCTTCCTTCCTTCCAGAGTGAGGTATCTCTTCGTGGCTTTCTGGTCATCATTTCTCCTTGGTTGATGATATCATCATCAAGCAAACTTTGGGATGTGTCATTGGTCATTTGTTTGTTTTTTCTTGAGAAATGCCTACAGCTGCAGTCATGTTTTCTGTTTGCTATTGGAATTTGGGGGTTCTGGCTAGGAGCCTCTTTTCAGGTATGTGATAAACAAAGAGTCTGTCATTCTAAGTACTATCTGTCCATTGCTTCCTTTGCTGCTCAGGAGTCTTGCCTTTTCATTCCATCTTGTTTTAAGATAGGATCGTAGGCATCCCCTGCTCCGCAGGCTCACAGGTGGTTCTTCTCTTGCTCCATCAAGCTCCTGTGGTATGCTGTGCATGTTTTCAGTGGGTTCCACGACAGCCCTTCACAACCAAAATGTTGGCTTCGGGTGCCTTCAAGGTAGACAAGGACTCCAGTCTTTGTCCTCAGTGCCTGTCTGGGACACCACAAAATAGACACCAGTGTCGTGAGCCCTTATCTTGGAGCACGGTGGATGGAAGTCTTTTCCATCTGTGGGTATGCAGCCAGGTGCGGGAATCCCGGATCCAACAGTAGTTTCTGCTTTCTGTCTGTTCTTGTTTCCCAGGAGCCTCCACAGGCTGCTTCGGGTTGATGTTGAGCATGTCCAGCACTCCATCTGTGCTCTCTGCCTTGTTCTCAAACAGTTCAAGAGTTTTGAAAACTTAGGTCAGGCTGTCAAAATCAAAACAGGCTAAAAGCGTTTGTGCAGGTTGAGGTGTTTGCTCAAGGAATCATGTTACTGAAAGATTTGCTGTGCGCTGGAAATCTGAATGGCCATAGAAGAAACCTGAGCAAATAATCTAATATTATTAAGGACGCAGACAGAAACGGAGTCGTGGGAACAGAGGGATCAAAAAGGGTCAGTTAACTGAAGGCTTGGAGGCGTGCTAGGATTTGTGCTGGTGACAAGGGGGCCAAAGTGGAACTGGCTTCATTTTTATTGCTGTCCCTTGTCTGTCTCACGCCAACGATGCAGAGATGACTAAATACTGCCTGTGGGTGACAAGTGGCTGAAAAGCCTGTGTGGCTTCTGGAGCTGGGGCCATGGGAAGACGGATGCATTCCATTTACGACACTGTTTAATTAAACAGCACAATAAAACCTTTTGTGACGGGTGGACAGTGAAACAGGACGGGACCACGAGGCAGTCACCGGGCACAGGCGTCTTTCCACCAGGCCTGGGGGAAACCCATGTCGTCAGGAAGAGCGACTTCACACGCTCGAATGCTGCAAGTGCTGGCAGCAGCACGGGCTGGGAGAGAGGGCGGAGGGCCAGGAGATGGGGCCACCCTCATAAAGTGCTTCAACATCCTTGCTCAGGAGTGCTAACGTGCAGCCAAAAGAAAACCCCCGTCCTCCTGACAATGTGTGTGCAGTTCAGCCGATCTTGAAACCTGGCCTAAACATGGGTGGTGTTTTGGAAATGACAATCTTCAGAACGGAGTTGGGGGGCATGGCATTCCTCAGCAGAATGAAGTCAGCCGGGCTGAGGTTGGTAGCTCCCCACTCCGTTAGGGTTGTAGTGTTTATTTTCTTCTTTGACCACTTGTTTGTGGTTTCCCAAAAAGCAGAAGGAGCCCCAGAAAATAGTTCTAACTGAGACTCTCCCTTGTAGGCCCTATCCAAGCCTTGTCTTTTCTTCACTGAGACTCTCCCTTGTGGGCCCTATCCAAGCCTTGTCTTTTCTTCATCGGTCACTACACACCACCTTTTGTGTCTGCCGACTTTGATGGCCCACTGTGGACACTTCCAAAGCTGACCGTGCAGCTGGGAAGAGCAGCCACAGATCTCTATGAAGGTTGCAGTGGATTTCTATGAAAGAAATGGAGATGTAGGTAGCGATAAATTTTTTTACACTAATTGGCGTTTAAAAGCCAGTCTCCTAACGTAACGTTGGCCTCAGAATGAGAAAGCAGCAAACCCTTGACAGTGAACGGGTGAGGCCTCACGCCTGTTAGGACTCTCCCAATTCTTAGTTAGAATGGCCTGACAACACTTAGTTAAAAAAGAGATTTGTTTCTTTGACGTGACACTTGGCAAGGATGACGTCTGGGGTTGTGTCATGACCGCGTGGCCTTGTCCATCCCTGGGGCTCCTCTCAGTTCTGCCCACTGTTCACACGCATTCCTTCTGAAGCTCATGGCTCAGTTGGAAGATATGAAAGAGCACAGGCGTGCCCTCTGGGAAGCCTCCCCACGCCCGGCCATTGTATATTGTTTTTCCTACCGTGTCCCCAAATACATAACAAGAAGAATCTTGAGGATGGTCTATTTGGGCTCACAGTTTGAGGGGCACAGCCCATCACAGTAGAAGAGGCAAGACAGTAGAACTTGGAGGCTGGCGGACACACCACGCCAGCAGTCAGGAAGCAGAGAGCAGACAGGAGGGAGAGGCTAGACCACATAACCTCAAGGTCCACGCTCTAGAGATCCACATTTCCCCCTAAAGCTTTCATAACATTCCAAAACGATCCCATGGGCTGAGGCCAAGTGTGCCAACACATGAGTCTGTGTGGGAGAGTGTATCTCTCTGTGGATTCCTCCTGGAAAGGGAGTCTGGTCAATGTCACCTTCATTGTTGTGTGCTGCCACCGAAAGACTGTTGTAGTCAATGAGTGAGGAAGGGATAGGTACATGCCAATCTCTGCTGCAAGAGTGTCCAAAGATGCCTTTATAAGATTGTAATCTCCAAGACTACACAGCCCAGTGTAATGTACCTATGGGGGGAAAAATGATGAAGAATTTACAGAAGGAGATATGAAAAGATATACCATATATTGTTAATGAGATTATGAAGATCTAGAAATGTCAAAGAAATTGATGTGGGATTCCCCTCTGCATCCTGTGAGTATGTCTTATTACCATTGGTTAATAAAGAAGCTGCTTCAGCCTATAGCATGGCAGAATAAAGTCAGGTGGGAAATTTGAACAGAGATGTAGAGAGAGTAGGCAGAGTCAGGGAGACATCATGTAGCTGCTGAAGGAAAAGGATGCCTGAACCTTAGCGGTAAGCCACAACCTTGTGATGATATACAGATTAATAGAAATAGGTTAATTTAAGACACAAGAGCTAGCTAGGAATACACCTAAGCTATTGGCCAAACAGTGCTGTAATTAATATAATTTCTGTGTGATTTTTTGGGTCTGGGTGGTTAGGAAACTAAAATGAGGTCTCCGCTTATAGGAAGGAGTAAAATAATATCTGAGGATGAAGAAGAAACTGAAGGGATTACAGCATGCTCAAAGGGAGTGATGTGGTGAGGGCAGGAGAGGGAAAATGGGAAGGGGGGCAGCTGTGTGGTCTGAGGATGGGAGAGGGTGTGAGATCCCAGGGGCTCAGCTGTCCCAGACAGGACAAGGTTGAGCGCTTGGCTCCAGAGTGGAGCAGGAGGGAGGTGGTCAGAGTGTAAAGATGGCTGAGCTTCCACAGCATCCCATGTGCTGTGCACAGTCCCTGGCGGTGCCAAGTGCAGATGGGTTTTTATCTTGTTGAAAAACAATGTAGCTGCATTTTGAGAAACAGAGGGGGAGACTGACTCACATTCTCACCTCCCACACAACAGAGTTCTCAATTAGCTGTGTTGCTTTCCACATGAGGTGCAAAGCTGTGGGGTTGATTTGCATGTATACGCATATACGTGTACACACACACCATACACACCACTCAGCAACTCAGCTTCCCTCCCAAGTTCTGAGATTCCAGGTGTACACTACAACATTCATCTTCATTATTTTTTAAGTTTATTTTATTTTAAATTAGCTGTATGTTTGTGTGTGTGTATGTGTGTGTGTATGTGTGCATGTGTTGGGGGATGTTGTTCATGTTAACACAGATACTCAAGGAGGCTTTAGACCACCTGGAACTGAGATTTCAGGTGGTGGTGAGATGCCAGACATGGGTTTTGGGAACCAAACTCAGGACTACCATATGGGACCTAGGGATCAAATTCAAACTGTGTCATGCTTGTCAGCATGCACCTTTATCTGCCGAGTGCTGACCATCTCGTCAGCCCAAGGGTTTTGTTTGTTTGCTTTGTTTTTTAATATGGCTTTGGATTTATTTTTTTCCAGAAGAATCTGCAAATATTCACACTATAGTAAAGTGATGATTACCCCATCAAATTAACCTTTTAGCAAACTGAAAATGAATCGTGTCTAACCTACAGAAAGGGCAGTCACACCAGCTGGACCCTGTTAGAGAAAAGAGAACTGAGATGATATTATTGCTTTCTAGCTGGTATGTATGGAGGGACAGTCTCTATGCTCAGTCTTGGGGATCAAGCCTGTGGCCTTGCGTGTTCAGGTCAGTGCTCTACAGAGCTGTGTCTTCTCCTCGTTAGGAGTGGGGTAGGGAGATTGACCTGCTGTTCTGTTTTGTGCTACAGACTGTGATTTGTGCTCGGACCGATGTTTTATTAGCCCTAACTTCAAATGATTGAGGAGTGCAGTTGAAGACAAGACTGAGTGAGGACTTGGCTGTTGTGGGGCAGACCTGGATGTTGTGGGATAGACCTGGATGTTGTGGGATAGACCTGGATGTTCAACAAGATGAAAACCCATCTGCACTTGGCACCGCCAGGTACTGTGCACAGCACATGGGATGCTGTGGAAGCTCAGCCGTCTTTACACTCTGACTCCCTCCTTCCTGCTTCACTCTGGAGCCAAGCGCTCAACCTTGTCATGTCTGGGACAGCCAAGCCCCTGGGATCTCACACCGTCTCCCATCCTCAGACCACACAGCTGCTCCTCCTTCCCGTTTGTCCTCTCCTGCCTCTTGAGTGCTTAGCTTTTTACACCAAGCCGTGTCGGTTCTGGGTGTTTGGTCTCAGAATCTCGGGGGGAGCTCATCATATCTTAGCCAGAGGACTTCTAAGACAGATGTTGTGATGGGTCGGGGATAAAGGCTCTTGCCCCCAGGCAAATGATCTGAGTTTGATCCTTAGAACCCACATCACGGAAGGAGAGAATGACTCCTAAAGCTGCCCTGTGGTCTCCACAAGCAGGTTGTATTTGGGGCTCCCAACCAGAAAATTTCAACTATAAAAGGGACACACTTCGCTTTCTTCCTGCAGGATCTACATTTCAATGAACCCCAGCAGCCTCTGTGTTAAGATTGTGCCCCTTGTGTTTGAACCACTGTCTCACTAGAACGCCACCTCCAGATCCGACCCATCTCTTGCACAATGAGTGTCTTCTCTGGTCCTCTTCACTGTCACCTCCACTACCTCTCAGTTTCTCTGTCATTTTTCCCTCCTCTTGTGTCTATGCCTGCTCTCCCAGTTTCTCTCCTGCAGGTCACGTGTCTCACACATAGACACCGTGAATTCACAAGCAGTCCGCTTGGCTCCCGAGTTGCTTCCTTCAATCCAGTTTCTTTTCTCTTAACTCAAAAAGCACAACCGTTGTACTGGGACTGGCCGTATGGCCTTTCCATCTTAGCTACTTGGGAAGCTGAGGTAGATAGATCACAAGTTCAAGTCCCATTTGGGCAACTTGGGGAGACTTAGATCTCGATGTGAAGAACTGAGTAGGGGTAAAGGGTTTATCTGAATGGTACAGCAGCTGCTGACTTGTGCCCATGGCTCAATCCCAGCACCCAAACCAGATAACACAACATTGGTGACACAGTTACTGACACTTGGCTCACTTAAAACCCCCTAGGTGCTATCAGAAAGAACTCAGGCCCTGTGATGTGGCAAGCAGAACTCTTTGCGCTCTGAACTCAACCCCTACTTCTCTGGAACTTCTCCGTCAGCCCTGGGTTCCTTGTTCAGCCACATTGAACACACTCCGCTTTGAGCTGCCTGCTGTCCGCAGCTGTCCCACTTCTGTTGATTGTCTGTCGGTCATGGTCACCAGCTTCCCTGACCCCTGAGTTAGACCAGGAGCCTTGCCCCTTTCCCATGGTTCTCTGTTGTCTGCTATTCCTGCTCTAGACAATTTTACTGAGACTTGTTCTTTGGTCCCTGAACATCACTGAGTGCCTGGACAGAGCTGAGTCTTTTTGTCTGACATGGATCCATTGTTTAGGAAGCATTAAGAGACTAGTCAGCAGCGTGCTGTAGACACCAGCTCCTGCGTCTCCCACAGCTGACACTGCCTCGGCTCCTGCATCTCCCACTGCTGACACGGGTTCCCTGCAGCTCCCACAGCTGACATGGGTTCCCTGCATCTCCCACAGCTGACACCGGCTCCTGTGTCTCCCATTGCTGACAGGGGCTCCTGCAGCTCCCATTGCTGACACGGGTTCCCTGCAGCTCCTACTGTTGACACTGGTTCCCTGCAGCTCCCACTGCTGACACGGGTTCCCTGCAGCTCCCACTGCTGACACGGGTTCCCTGCAGCTCCTACTGTTGACACGGGTTCCCTGCAGCTCCTACTGTTGACACGGGTTCCCTGCAGTACCCATTTTGCCCTTTTCCTTCAGACCTCCCCACTGAATTCTGAGCTCCCCTCTTGGACTTCCCATTCACCTTTGCAACTCAGGGTCAAGGGATTCCCACCCAGTTCAGAGGTGACTCTGAGCAAGGTCAGCCGTGGCTCACACTGCGCCACCCCACAAACACTTCTCAGGACTTGATGGTGCAGGTTCGATTTGTTTGTGAGTGCCAACCCTGGGAACTCCCTGTTCTTTGTGAAGCTCGCCTGAGCGCAAGGCCCTCCCCCATCCCCTGTGGCTTGGTGACCTCAGAAGTCTGGGCTCTCTAGGGTCACAAGTCTGCATATTCTCCACTCTTCACACAGAACGATGTCACTCACACGGTGTGGTTGATGTCCACTTCTGTCAGCGACCGCTTACAATGCCATTGTCTCTTCGACCGCCGCCTGCCTTCACCTGCTCTGAAATCACCTGCAGATTTCAGCCTTGCACTGTTGGGGCATGCATATGTTTACATGCCCCGAGTTTCCCCTCAACACAAGTGAAAGTCTGAACTAAGCACCCCCACTCTCCCCTCTGGCCTTTCCTCTCTGTATTCTGCCCCACTCTCCCCTCACCAAAGGCTCCTTTGGAATTCCTTAAAATTTTCTATTTTGTTTGTTGTGTGTGTGTGTGTGTGTGTGTGTGTGTGCGTGCGTGTGTGTGACATGTGTGAGCACGGGTATACACACGCCAGGACACGCATGTGGAGGTCAGAGATCAACTTTCAGGAGTGGATTCTTTCTTTCCATGGTGGTTCCTTGGTTCCAGGGACCCACCGCAGGTTATCGGGGTGGTATGACATTCTCCTTCACTCGTGGAGCCATCTCTCTGGCCCCCGATTTCTTATATAAATCCCTACAAGCTTGAGTTCTCTCCACTGCAAAATGAGGATAAAAATAGAACCTAATTGATGGTGTGGTTAGAAGATTAAATGAGACGCACTCAACTGGCACGTTTATCTTGTAGCGTTTTCTAAGAGGACTGTTGTTCCCTGTTCCACGCCCCAGCCTTTCAGCCCTCCCTGGAGCTAAGTGAGCCTGACTTGGGGCAGCGGCTCCCACAGCTGTTGGGTGACTCAAGTCAGATAGTTATGCATGGCTGCAAACTTTGAGGGGTGCTTTTTCCTGGAAGGAAGGGAAAGATGGGGGATGGGGAGGGCAGTGGGGAGCAAGCATGTGTGTATGAAACGGTCACGCCAAGCCCATCTCTTTGTACACTAACCAAAACTTAACAGTATTAAAAGAACACAGGAAATAAATGTGTGTTGTGGGGGAGAAGGAGGGGAGAAAAGAAAATAACCAGAATAAATATAAAACATAGGGAGAAGGTTGAAACCGATGCCCAAAACTATAGAAAATAATAAAAACGAGCCTGGAAAGGCAGGGTATAATTTCTATAATTATAATTCTAAGACAGAAGAAGGTATCCCACCAGCACTTGCGAGGAAAATGCTCATTAAATACAAAGATGAGGGTCACATCTCTGCTGCAGCTACAAAGGTCATAACTTAAAAGAAGAACTTGAAATCACATAAGTCTTTGAAAGGGGGAGGAAGATAAAAAGTAATATTAATTTTCAAAAGGAAAAACCTGAGGGCCAGTGAGGTGACCGTGTGGGTAAAGGGAGCTTTCCTGCAAGCCTGGCCACTTCCCGTCAGGCCCTACACCCTCTCCATAGAGCTTTCTCTGACCCCCACTTGCTCTCGGGGCACACATGTGCACAGCAACCCTAGATGAGGTCCCTATTTCTGGAGAAGTCAGTCTGCAGAGTTTGGTGAGAAGGAGAGTTGGGTGGAGTAGACTTGAAACAACGTGTATGAGACTCACAGAAAACAGCCTGCCCCGCACCGGCGAGGGGCCATTCCTGGCAACTGGAAGGTCTCTAAGGGTCTCCACTCACTCTACGGACTCTTTTGCACACATCCTGTGGAACTCACACGCAGAGACTAACAGACCTCAGTTTCTGCCTCAGGTTCTTCCTGGCCCAGGGAACCATGGCCTGGGGCTATAGACCCCCCTCCAGACTACAGACCCCCCCCTACGGACTACAGATCTCCCCCTCCGGACTACAGACCCCTCCCCTCTGGACTACAGACGCCCCTCCGGACTACACCCCCCCTCCGAACTACAGACCCCCTCCCCTCTGGACTACAGACCCCCCTCCAGACTACAGACCCCCCCTCTGGACTACAGCACCCCCTCCCGACTGTCCTTATGCTGAAATTCTGATGGTTTGTTCTGGAGAAAGACCCTTTGTATAACCAGAAGTACGAAATTGTAGTGATTAAACTCTCAGTAACTATACAGCAGATCATACTTTAATCCCAGCACAGACCCGTGGGACAGCCTTTAAAAATTACATTTACTGCCGGGCAATGGTGGTGCACGCCTTTAATCCCAGCACTCAGGAGGGAGAGGCAGGTGGATCTCTGTGAGTTCGAGGCCAGCCTGGTCTACAAGGGCTTATTTTCTTTTTAAGAAGCAAAGGACTACCCTTGCTTCCCCTGCCATGGAGTATAGGTAAAAACAACAGACTCTTACATCAGCAGTGTCAGCTATAAACAGAGTGCTTTCTAGTTTCTTAAGAGTCTGCTTGTATGCCCTAAATCCTCGCTTTGAAGTCGCTCCTGTCTTTCGGGTCCCCTGGCAGAACGAGCAGAATACAGCTCTGGGAGGAGCAAGGGAGGAAGGAATATTGTGCTTTTTGTCTGCACCAGGGGACATGCTTGGTTTCAGCAATCCGCTCAAGGATGCACCTGCTGGGCAATGGAGAATTTCGTATCAACCCAATGGGGTTCCGACTCTCCTAGGACACCCAGGTGTGTCTGGGAGGGAGTTTCCAGAAAGGTTTAACCGAGGAGAGAAGAGCTGCCCTGAACAACAGCAGTACTGTCCCATGTGCTGGGGAGCTGACTGAATTAAGGAGAGAGGGAGCAGCAGGACTCGTCTCTCTCTACATCAGACAGTTGACGCAATGTGATGTAATGTTGACATGATGTGAACATCTGCCTTACCCTCCTGCCGCAAAGGCTCCCTCGTCATAATGAACTAGGTCTCCAACCATGAGCCCAAATGAACCCTTCCTCCTTAAGCTGCTTTTTGTCAGGTCTGTTGTCAGGGTAACCAGAATTGTGATGGATACATGCAGCATGGACTTAAAGGTAAAATCACTCTGCAAAGTAAAACTTAAGAAAATATTCACAACCTGAACACAAGGTAGGCAAGATGGCAGAGCCCTGTAACGAGGACCAGAAGAGCCGCAAGTCAGGAAACTATCCACGAAAGAGGGTAAAGAGGTTTTCGTTCAGGAGGTGGTGGCACACGGTTTTAATCCCAGCACTTGGGAGGCAGAGGCAGGCGGATCTCAGTGAGCTCCAGGCCAGCCTGGTCTACCAAGTAAGTTCCAGGACAGCCACGACTGTTAAAACAAAAAAATAAAACAAAACAAAAGGAATAAAAAAGAGAAAAGGTATTTTTGCTTGTTTATTTTGTTTTTTGTTTTCATTCTTTTCTAATTTTCTTTTGCAGGGAGATGCTGCAAGGGTGAGGGGTGGATAAGAGGGGACTGGGAGATGAGCAGAGTTGGGGTACATCATGTGAATTTCCCAAAGAATCAATAAAGAAATTATGCGTCAAAGAAAAAAGTGGGCCCCAAGACAGCAGAGCCACAGACAGCTGCTAAGTCAGCTTCTTGGCCGGATATCATAATATGATCCTCCTTCACAGGGCAAAGGTAGAGCTGGGGACACGGTGGCAATGTGAGAAATGAGGAGGAGTGTAAGTTAGTGCTCATTCACGGAAGGGAGCCAGTGCAAGAGCATCCCTCCGGAGGGGCCTTCCTGCAAGCGCTGCAGACTCCTGCCTGGCCATGGGCTGCCATAAAGAGGCCTGGGGTGGTGGTGATGGGAGGAGTCAGAGCACTACAGTGTAGACAGCGCAGTGGGGTCTCTAGGATGACAAAGCAACTAGCAACTACGGACGTTTCAATTGCTAACAAGCTTTTGTAAGAGGAGACGGCCTGAATTTTAATTCCTACAACTATAATAAACACAGGCGCTCCAGGAAAGCCAGGCTTCCACACAGTGGCTGTTTGGACACAGTGACTGTCACACCTTGGTTTTGGCTTAACACTGTTGACCAGACCCAGCCCAATACCAGCACCAAGGAAACCACAGTCTGCCTAGAACACTGCCCTGTAACCATCAGCACAGCTGGCCGCCTGGGACAGCCCACAGCAAAGCCGGCTGCAGCTGTCCCCTACCCAAGCATGACATCGATGTTCTGCAGAGACTTCTGGCACCTGGGAGGCTGACAACTAAAGGAAGTGCTTCTAAAACAATCCTGGAGAGGGTCTAATTAGTGTTGCGGGATTAACACCAGAATCTCCTGCAGATGATTTTAATCCCTCTGGTATTTGGGGAGAAATTTGAGCCCGCAAATATGAGAGGGCCTCTCTTGTTGCTGTTCTCTTTTGCAGATCGCGTCAGCTTGCTTTGTGGACGTATTGGAAAGCTACTCGAGCCGTCTTACATTAAATCCCCCACTAAGAGCCACTTGCTTGGAATTTTGTTGTTCAGTACATCGATTGGTTTTTAGGATTTTGAACTCCCCCAAAGTGCTAATCTTAGGAAATAGACAACGATTTGGTCTATGTGTTTGTCACTAATGATCTAATGATCCCCTTAAAATACACCATAATGTTTCCTTTTTTTTTGCTGTAACCATTTCTTACTATCTTAAAAAATAAATTAGATGTAAGATTTATTTATACAAAATAAAACATGGGTCAGACAAAAATCCCAGCCTGGAGGAGAGAGGTGGGCACCAAGTCTGAGCCTTAGAGAGGAGCTGCTGGGAGAGAGGGGAGTTTCTATAGGGATGTGGCTCCTGACATGTCAATCACAGGGGTGGCCTCACACCCAAGAATATCTGGGCGACACAATTGCACTCAGAGGGCTCAACAACAACAACAACAAGACACAGAGGTTGGTGGGTGGGGAGATGGGTGTGGATCTAGAGAGAGTTGGGGGTATGTGTGGTTTTGACCAAAATACATGGTATGGATTCTCAAAGGATTAATAAAAATATTATTAAAATAAATGAACAAAAAGGGATTAGCAATGCCTAGTCTTTCTGAGAAGAAAAAATATGATAAATATTTTTGTTTTTATGGTTCAATGTTTCCATTTGATATTTCGAAATTTGTGACTATTCTCACTCATAGGAAGACACAGTGTTTAATTTATTCCCACTTTGGTGGATTAGGTACCTCGATGTCACCTTTACCCAGGAAGTCAGGAAGAACTTGAGAAAGAGATAAACTAGCTGTTATGAACTTGCCTTAGAGTAATACACGTTTGTGTTTAGTTCACAGTTCTGTTTGCACTGAGGAAGGGAGCGAGTGTTTTGGTTTTGCGATGAAGCCTGAGGTGAGGACAGGATGTCACCTTCTGCCGTCATGTACTTCTTCAAAACATTAATGGCTTTTGACGAAAACACTCCAGGATTAGCTGATTTCCTCATTGGAGTTCGCAGAGAGTGTTAGCAGGAGACATTAAAGCTATAGGGTGGGATTTTCCACCAGGATGTATATAATGCACCTACAGGGAGCTTGGTGTGGGGTTACTACAGCCGTTTCATGAGCTGCCACAGCCCTGGCTTGCAATGCCCAGCCTGGCATTCGCTTGGCCGACTGTGTCTGTGGGTTGTGTTTGTAGGCTCATTTGAGCTGGAGACGTCTCTGTGTCAATCTCCTCAGAACCCTGCTTCCTCTGGAGAGGAGTCTGCTAGGCCTTGAGTATTTTAGTTACACAAGCAGGATTATGAGTTGAAATTTTAAGAAACTAGGATGACAAACTTTCTATCCCCCTTTCCCCTTCCCTCCTCCCTCCCTCCCTCCCTCCCTCCCTC